>CM060901.1:685902882-686497882 GCA_030737815.1 Allium fistulosum
AGCATTGCGATGAATCACTATGGACATAACTTTTCACAGAAACGATTCATAGGAAGTTAACGACCATTCAAAACACAGAGTGGAATCCTTCACGGCGATTCTTACATATCTCGATTCAAAGCACATCACATTTGAAATGAGATGTACTTTGGGGGGCAAGTGTCATTAAGCCTTTTGACCAGGCGATATTCAGACAGACCGAATGAATCAAACTTGAAGTTATCAAGGCGGGAAGTCTGAAGAGATAGCCCAAGAGTCTAGGAACCAAGCACGAACAAAGTCACAAGGCCAATACAAGGACAACTCAAGGCAAGATAAACATAAAATCGCCTAAGGTATGGGTCGATACCGACCCCACCCTATGGGTCGGTACCGACCCCTATTTTCTTCCCCGATAGAGTCCATCTTCTACCTACTAGTCCTACTTGATGCCAATAGCCTATTTCCAATGTCGTATTATTGATCGCAATTCTCCATCAATCTCTATGAATAATTGAAGCTGCAACTCTGTTTTTTCATAACTCCATCATTTGGACCCAAAAGCCAACTAATAGTGGTAACCACAAGACGAGCCAAGAAGAAGAGTTCAAGACAGCCATATTGGTTGTCTTATGGGTTAGTACCAACCACTAACCTTAGAGTTGTACCGACCCATACAAACTGATGAGTTGGCACCTACTTTCTTGGAAGAATTGGCCTAAATAATGGATAACGGCTTGGAGATATTTTATGCGAGATATTAGGCTCCCTACCTCTATAAATAGGAGGGTATGGCTCATTTTTCAAGATCGTTTTGGCTCTAATTCCTCTCTACTCTATATTCTTGTAATTTTGAATATCTAAGTGTCGGACTTGTACGGACTCCTAAGAAATTTTGCCTCCAAGTCAGATATAAGCAATAAAATCTTAAAATGGATGTAGGCTTGGCTTTGCCGAACCACTGTAAAAGATTTTGTCCTGTTTATTTCTCATTTTTATTTACATTTCTTCATATTTTATTCTCTACATAAACTTCTGGGTGTTTGTGTCATTTTTGGTTCAAACAATAAATTAATTAATATTTATGAAAAATAAATTATAATTTTTTAATGTGTGTTGAACAATATTAAATAATGTGTATATAATAGTTATAAATACACTTATCGATATATAATATCCATACACTTTTAAATTGGATTTAACTGTGTTAAATATTTTTCAAACTTGAAATAATTTAGAGAGCCCATGAATAGGCTTGAATTTTGGGCAGGTATTTAATGGGGTTGGCCGGCCAAAATGAAGGGTTGGAGGGTTGGATTTTGAATCCAAAAGAAAAGAAAGAGTAAGAGAAAAAGGTGGATCCGGATCCTCCTTTTACTCCTTATACTCTCTCTTATTTAAACACTCCAACATTCATTTTTTAAATGACTTTGAGCTTCCCTTTATCTTATTTTTCTAGCAAAAAATTCTACCTCACCCCTCCACTCTTTCAAGCATTCCCAACATCAAATTAAAGTCGATTAGGTCGTCAGTGGTAGCTGTGTTCAGGAAAGCAAAATCTAAGTTCAAATTCAATTCTAGGAGTTTCGTTCTTCGTTTCAATGTGTACGTACTAGGCTTTGGTGAAAGTTACAATTCCTTATTTATATTTACATATAAATGATTACTACATATATCATATTGTCTTGTTAGTTAGTCGATTATTACAACGAATCTGTATATATTGGATGTCGTCACATTGGATGAATTATAGGATTTTGTACACAAAAAAAATTTATGCATACATATTAACATGCTCACCGCTTTGATTAAATAATTATATTATTCTAAATTATATTAATAATATGTATGTTAAAATTCAAATTCAAATTCAAATTCAAATTATAGAATTTCAAGTAAAATACAAATTCAAATTCTCGTCCTTTTTTCCTCTAATGGCCTCACCCCCTCATCCTTTTTCTTCTTCTTTCTCGCTTCTCTCTTCCTCCACCATACCTCCATACCATCCTTGCCTTGCCTCCTCTTCCACCACCTTACCTTAGCCTGTTGAACCTCCTCCTTTTCCTCTAGCTCGTCCTCCCCTTCTTGTCAACTGTCCTCCACTCCTTCCTTCACCCTCTCCTTTTCCTACTTCTAGTCTTCCTTCTTCTTCTCTCTCTCAACCAGTGCCTTCACCTTATGCTCCAGCCTTACCTTGGTGCTCTCTATTCAAGTCCAGACCGTGGAATGCAGGGAAGTTCATCTCGGTGAGCTTTCCTCTTGTTTTTGAAGGGGAAGCCCTTGTTCCTCCTACTAAAGTTATTCAGGTTAGCAATGAAGTTTGGGGACAGCACCTTGTTGGCTTCTTCCTTGACAAGCCCTTACCGTATCTTGTCGTACCGAACCATCTTAAGCAAGTTTGGGGGCTCAAAGGCTCTATTCAAGTTAAGTCTGATGGGAACTTGTTCCTCTTCAATCTGTCTTCTGATGAGGACAGAAGGAAGATCATCCAGGCAGACCCAATAGTTACAAGGAACAAGTTGTTTATAGTAAAGGAGTGGGATTCCTCCATTGGCAATAGTGTCACTACCATAAAAACTATACAAGTGTGGATAAAGCTATCCAATATTCCCCTCTACTGTTGGTCACATTTAGGCATCAACTGGTTGGCAACAAGACTTGGAAGATTCCTCTGTATGGATGAAACAACTGAAAAGCTAGATAGGATTAAGTATGCAAAGTGTTTGGTGGAGGTTACTGCTATGTTCGAATTGCCTAAGTCATTCATGGTGAAGTTGTTAGATGGCTCGGTGCAAGTGGTGAAGGTTGAATACTTGTGGAAACCAAAGATCTATGGGGGTTGCAAGGAGTTTGGGTATGATAAACAAGAATGTTTGGTTCATAATTGTATGAGTGATAAGACAGAGGAAGCTTGAATAAAAAAAAATTTGGTGTTAGTAAATCTGATAGCTTGAATAGGATTGATGAAAGAAATGTTGATGTAGAAAAAGGAAAAAGGTAGGAAAGGTGGGTGGAGAAGGGTTCCTTTAAGGAAGGAAAGGATAAGTAAGTTTGATAAAAGGAAAGGGATTGAAACTGAAAATAGTAAATACAAAGAGAAAGTGTTAAATGTTGCAGAGGATACTGTGGTGGGGGATAAACCCGAAGCAACTTCAGGTAATTTGAATGAAGAGCCCGAAGCAGCTCCTATAATATTTGATTCCATGACACAGAAGAGTGATAAACTCGAAGTAGGACCGGTGCAGCTGGACTTATTACCCGAAGCAATGTTGAAACCCAATCCTTTTGATATATTACAGAGTTCTGGAATTGGAGATGAATCAAACTTGGAAATAAGCTCTAATTTGGAGGAAGGTGAACTTGATCCTTCAGTTCATATGGCAGATAAATTAAATACCTCTCAGTTTCATACAAACATTGATAAGGTATCAGGTCTTGGTAAAAAACATCAAAATTCAATGTGTTGTGAAGGACCAGCTATTAATAACAGTAGTACTACTGACCAACCATCTTCTAATATAAAAGATTCTCATGCAAAGGTGATTCCACATGCAAATTTTTTGTTGCCTCTTGAGAAAGACTTCATGCAAAGCATTGAAAAATCTGTCCTACGTCTCTTTCAATCTTCATCAAACATTCTTTCTCCTCTACCGGAATCCTATCCATCATCTACTCCACCCATTCCCATCACCTCCCCATATATTTTCAAGGGAACCATCCCTGGATGGGTCTCTCCTCCTTCTGATCCTCCCTCTGTCAACCTCTCATCAGCTAAGACTTCCTCTCAATCTGCTAAGCTAAAGTTTTTTAGAAATGAACCTCCTTCAATAAGGAGTAAGACAGGAGTGTCTCACCTCTCCTTGTAGTTTTTAATGATGAATAAGATTGCATCCTGGAACATTAGGGGTGCCCATAATTTTGGGAAACTTGATCATGTTAAATCCTTAATTCATGATCATAAAATCAAAATGTTTGCCATTTTGGAAACCAAGCTCTCTCTTCCATTAACTATCAGAGCTGCAAACTATATTAATCCAGCCTAGGATTACAATCACAATTTGAATGAAGCTCCTTATGGACGTATCCTCATTGTTCATGATCCCACAGTTTTCTCTCTCAAACCAATTCTCTCTTCCTCTCAATTGATTCATCTCCATGCCCTTTTTTTCCTAATCAACTTTCCTTTTATATAACTTTCATTTATGCACATAATGACGTTGCCTCGAGGCAAACTCTTCATAATACTCTCCCTTCCTTAAGGCAAAACTCCCATCCATGGATTGTGTTGGGAGACTTCAATTGTTGCTTAAATTTATCTGAAAAGATAGGGGTTTTGCCTCTATTTCCTAGGGATATAGCTCCTTTAAACATCTCACTATCTGATTCTGATCTTCTCCTAGTTGTTCACTTTGGTGTTCCATTTTCATGGAACAATAGAAGTCGGTCTGGCATATGAACTTTCTCTAATATTGACCATACTTTCTGCAGTGCTGCTACCTTCTCACTATGGCCTTCCCTCTCTGCTTTTATGCATCACCCAATCTTATCTGATCACTCCCCTCTAATTCTTTCTCTTTCTTGTCTGGCTAGTAGAGGAAAGAGGGCTTTTAACTTTTATAATGCTTGGGTTTTAGACCCTGAGTATAATAATAGAATTTCTTCTGCATGGTCTAATCCTATACATGGCAATCCAATTTTATTCTTTGTAGGAAGCTAAAGGCTACTTGGAATGCTCTACGACAGTGGGCTCATGACAAATATGGGGATGGTACTCTCCACATCAAGAATATCAAGGACCAGTTGAAACTTGCTCAGGTGCTGCTGAATGAAGACCCTTCCAAACTTTTCCTTGCTCAGAATGCATCCAAGCTTTTTCTCCAACTCAATGATGCTCTATATGATGAAGCTAGCATGAGGAAGCAGTAGTATCATCAGAAGTGGGTTACTGAAGGGGATAGGAATACTGATTATTTTCATGCTTCTATTAAGGACAAGCGTGCAAGAGACCAAATAACTACGTCGTGGGATGATGTTGGGGTCCTTCTTACCTCTGGCGAGGAGATTGACAATTATCTGCTCCAATCTTTCCCTGATCATCTTGGTAACTCCTCTAACTTTGTTCCTGATCTTGATAAGCTTAATAATATCACCCTTCCCACCTTGCAAGCTAGTATGAAAAATATGCTGGTTGCAAAAGGGACTAACCAAGAGATCAAAAAAGCTTTATTTTATATGAATTCAAGTTCCTGTGGTGGGCCAGATGGTTTTAACCTGGTGTTCTTCAAGACAAACTGCAATGTCATTTGTTTTGATTTTTATGCTGCTGTTCATAATTTCTTTGAGAAATTTAAGCTCTTGAGAGAAGTTAATGAAACTAACGCTGTCCACATCCCAAAGGTTAGACTTGTTTTAAATGCAACATCCTTTAGACCAATTTCATGTTGTAATGTTGTATATAAATGTATATCTAAAATCCTAGCATTTAGGCTTGTCCATGTTCTGCCTTCAATTATTTCGACAAACCAAACTGCATTCATACCTGACAGAAACATTCTTGACAATGTTATGATGGCTCATGAATTAATTAATGGTTATGGTAGGAGTCAGTCTTCCCCACGTGCAATGATGAAACTTGATATAAGTAAAGCTTATGACAACATACATTGGTCATCTATTGTTCGAATAATGTCTGCTATGGGATTTCCTAAAGTTTTTGTGGCCTGGTTGTATTTGTGCATTTCAAGTCCCACATTTTCTCTCTGTTATAATGGGAAAACTGCTGGGTACTTTAGAGGGAAACAAGGAGTGAGGCAAGGGGATCCTATATCTTCATACTTATTCATAATTGTCATGGAGGCTCTCTCCAGTTTGTTATCCTCCAAGTTTGATGATAAAAGAATTTTATATCATCCTAAATGTCAATGCCTACATATTTCATCCCTTTTCTTTGCCGATGATATTATGATTTTCACTAAGCCGACTGATCATTCCATTCTTAATATTCTTGACACTCTAAACACCTTCCCTGGCCACTGGCCCCAAGCTAAACACATCAAAATATCAAATTCTTACTGCTAGGCTAGATGACAATGATAGGGTGAGGATTGAGGAATTGTCAGGTCTTCAGCCTATGGATAATAGTATGACATATTTAGGTCTACCTCTGTGCACTTCGAGGGTAATCATATCTGTTTGTCTTCCTCTATTTGATAGGATCACAAACAGGTTGAATTCTTGGTCTACAAAGTTTCTTTCTATGGCGGGAAGACTTGTGCTCATCAAAGTAGTGTGTTTTTCTATGACAGTTTATTGGGCCAGAAGCTTCATTCTTCCAATCAAGCTTCTTCACATGATCAGAGCTGCAATGATGAGATTCTTATGGACTGGTTCTATTCATAATAGGAAGTTAATTCTTGTATCGTACTCTTATATGGAAAGGCCAAAAAGGAAAGGGGGTGGTATCATAAACATCAAACTATGGAATATTGCTGTTGTGCGTGCTCATGTCAATGCCACCTTGGTGAAGAAAGATAGCCAGTGGGTGAAGTGGACTTGGAGATATCATATAAAGGACAAAGACTTTTGGTCTATGGAAGTGTAACGACCCCGAATTTTATATATATTTAAATTAATAATTAATTAATTTTTGAATAAAATTTGTGAAATAAAACGATAAATGTATTGCGAGTTTCCCCGATATCCAAATATATTTTGTATAAATCATTTAAATTTAAAAATATTGTAAATATGGTATATATGTGAATATATATGTATACGGGCATATATGAGTCAATTTGAAATTTTAAATATATGTATATATAGTTGGTTTGAATTTAAATCGTAAGTAAATGGTTTAAGAAATGAAAATATATAAGATATAGAAATATAAAGTAAATACATTGGATAAGATCTAATGACAAATTAGAATCTAGAAATTCTCTTATATTACCAAATGAATATTAAAAACAATTAGTATTAAATCTAGAAATAAATAATTGAGATGGAGATAAACAAAAGAAAATACACATTCAAATAAGAAAGAAAATATGTATGCAAACATGAAGACAAGTTAAAAACAAAACAAATGAAATAAAAGATAACAACATTGTATATTCAAGCTGAACAAGCCTATATACATAAGTATGAGTCCAGACAACACAAAGAAAGATTTTTGATGATAAGTTAGCTTGCATAGGAAGCCACAATCATCTCAACACAAACATGTACAGCCGAACCAAGGGAAAATATATGAATATATATAAAAATAACAAAAATAAAAAATAAATATTGTACATGGTAATAAATGTTAGCCTCCATTTGCTTGTAAAAATCATTGGCTATTGTACCAAACGAAAATCTATCAGCCACCATTTGAGAAATAATCTTTGCTTTGTTGTACAACCAAAATTATATCAACTTGTACAAATAACATTATCACCTATAAACCCATTTTCTTTTATCAACCTCCTCACATCAGTTCGTTCCATTCAAAACTTAAGAAACAATTCAATTAAAACAATCCACTACAAATCAGAGATTAAATGAAAGGATGCAGCTAGAAGTTCAAAGCTTGGTTCAAATGAAAAGCAGCTCTGTTTTCTTCTGTAAACCAATGTGAGTAACCCTTTTCAAAACTCAAATATAAATATGGTTGCTTGATTTATATCTGAAATAAGTTTGTATGTGTATATATATATGGGAAAATTTCTGTATATTTTTGGATGTGAGATGCATGAATGCTTGTAAATGCCTGTAGAACATCTCTGTTCTAAATCTTAAGCCCAGTTTTAGTTTAAAAATCATTACTACTTAATCTATTGATTATTAGGATATAGTATCTAGACAAAACTTGTTTGTTTGATCATGGGTTGGAGTTTAAAATTATATTTAAGTTAAAATAAATTCAAATATGCTCTGGGAAGTAAATAGAACAGTAAAGCTTGAGTTTTGTAAAAAAACTCAAACTTTATAAATTCTTAGTTCAGGTATATAAACTAAAACCTTATACTAAATCATGAATTTTAAAGTTAAAATCACATTTTTTAGTAATGGATTGAAGGAGCAGTCTAAGGTTGATCAGTTTGGGGTTTTTGGGGTTTCTCTGATGATCTGGTGGGTCTGGAGGGTTGTGGTGCTTCCTGGAGATGCATGAGTGGTTGGAGTGTCAGGAAAAAATGCAGTGGTGGTGGTCAGATGGTCGTAGTTGTGGCGGCGGGCATGGGAAGTTGGTAGACCTAGTTTTGTCGAGGCTAGAAGTTTTGTCTGGTTCGTCGTCTACAGCCGATCGAGCGTGACGTGGTTTTGGGAATTGGTAGAGGGATGGTTGATGAAGCCATGGCCGGAGGTGATGGCTCTCTGGTGGTCGCAGGTGCGGGGGCGAAGTGATGACAGGGTTCGAGGGGAAAACTAGTTGCGTTTCCAGGTTTCGTTTTTTCCTGATTTCGAATTTGAGGAATATGGAGATGCTCGAGTGGGTCGGGGATGGTTTTGGGGATGATCGTCGATTTGTTCGACGATGAAGTGATGGCTGGAGAAGCTCGCAGGCACTGTGCACGTGCACGAGCTCAATTTTGTCTGAATATGGTGATGCCTGGGAGTTTTGTTTTCTTGGTTTCTCTCTCGCGTGTTTTCTCGAATAACTCGGTGGTTGACTCAAGTATGAGACGGGGGAACTCGAAGTGAATGGGAAGGCTTAGGTCATTCGAGTGTTTACTCGAAGTAGGGAAGGGTGCGACTCGAAGCACTTTGCTTCGATCTCGGGTTGAGCTGGTTTGGTTACAGGTTTATATAAAACTGCCTGTAGCTTTTAATTTAAAGCAAATTTAAATAAATTTAAATGGTAAGCTAGTTATAACCAAAGTTAAACTAGTGTGAAGTTAGATTCAAATGGAATTTTGAATCTAAAAGTTTTAAAAAAGAAATTTGGATTTTTCAAGTCAAAATTTAAACAAAAATTTAAATATGAATTCAAGTTTTGTTTGAATTCAAATCTGAAAATTTAAAGTAGTTTTAAACTGAATCTGCAATCGAGATAAATATAAATCAGTTTTGAATTGAAGGTTAGTGAAAATAATAATAAAGTGTTCAAATTTAAATTGTTTTAAATAGTTTAAATGATATAAAATAAATTTGTAAATTGATTTGAATTTAAATGAAATTGGGTTTTAAATTCTTTGGACTTCTAGTGCAAAATGAATAATTCTCTAACTTGTAAAAATAAAAAGGGTTTTGAAATTGTTTAAATCTTGTTAAAATTTATTTATTTTAAATTTAAAATTCAAAATGAAACGTATGTTAAAACTTAAATTTCAAATAAAAATTTAAGTAAATCAGTTGGGACTTTTCTTATATGGGTTTATAAATTGATATTTAAATTTGGTTAAGGTTAAATATCAAATCTTAAATTTAAAATGGAAATTGAATCTAAATTTGAAATGTAATGTTTAAATCCACTTTAATGAAGTCATTAATAAAGAAATAGATTACCTTAGAGATAATTAAGGTAATTAAGTGATTTAACTAATAAGATAATCAAGAATAAATTATTTAATTTATAAATTTATGATTTAGATTAATTTATAATTAGAGATTAGGTAAAAGTAATTCAGGACTAATTACTTATTCTAATTTATTTTGGATATTTTGATTAATTAAAGTTAATTAATTAAGGACAATTAAATTAAGATAATTTATTGGTTAAATTAATTAAGGATAAGTAATTACTTAATTAATTAGGGGTAATTACTAAATGAAAGTAATTGAAAGTAAATTACTTAAGGGAAGTAATAAAAATTCATCACTTAAGATAATTAATTAAAGGGTTAATTGATAATCAAAGGTTAATTAATAAAAATGGGTTATAATTAGTTAATGATTAATTAACCAAGATTTGTAGTTTATTCATAAGTAATTAAGATATTAATTGATCTTACTTATGGATATTTGGATTATATTGGATGATTTGATTGTTTGATATCCCCGATATATGATGCTTTGTGATACACCCTGATTTATGTTGTGATCTGTGATAAATTATCTGTGATGTAATTTATTATCTGTGATATTTATATATCTGTGGTCTGTGCATGAACGATAAGCGTTATAGTTATATCGCTTATCAACTATATCCTGTATTTTGATCTGTGATGATTCATTGTGTTGCACTATTGTGTTAAACCCCTGGACCACACTCTTACACACACAAATATGGATTTCACGTGGAAATCAGTTAAGTCACAGATAATTTAAATTTAAGGTTTTTGAAATTGGAATCTTAATTTCAATTGATTTTGGAAATGAATTTGGGTTAAATATTAAAAGCTTTTGAAAAGGTGTTTTCAAAGATAAAAGCTATTTTGAATAACTTGTTAAAATTTCCAATTTAAATAATTTAAATTTGAATTTGAATTCAAAACAAGGAATTGAATTCCATGGTTGGAAATTTTAGTTAATGATGTTATAAATATGTTTAAATGAATTTAACCCATTTTGAAAATATTGATTTGAGAATTTGAATCTAACCCAAGAACCTTAACTCGTATAAATGAATCAGATTTCCAAAATGAAAACTGTTTGTTTAAAAGAATAAAAGCTTTCAAATAAGAGATGAAATTCCAGTTTAATTAAAGGAATTTCAAGATTGAATTGAAAAATGGTTTTCTAAGTTATGAATGAATTCTTTTAGAAAGCTATGAATTGAATCTGTTTATTTTTAACAGATTTAAAGTGATGATTTGTTTAAACCATTTGAAATGGAATTGTTTTGAAAGCTATGAGTTAAATCTTTGATTTAAAGATTTAACGAGTTAATCCAATTGAAATGGAAATTAATTTGGAAAAATCTATGAATGAATCTTTTGTTTAAAAGATTAAAGTGTGGAAATTGTTTAAACCGTGAAGGTTGTTAAAATGAATCTTTTTGTTTAAAAGATTAAAATGGTAATTTGTTTAAACCATTTGGAAAGAAAGTTTGGGTTTAAGTTGTGACTTAACTGAAATTCCAATATCCATATATTTTTAAATATTGCGCTCATTATTCGGTTTAGCCGGGAGAGGACCTTTGTGTTACATAACCCATTCCGAATAAGTGATACGTCGTATATGGATGCATTTGAAGACCGGTGTTGAAGACCGGGTGTTTGCGAAAACGATAGGATAACCTATCGATTGTCTCTGCACTGGGTAGCTCCCGGTATAGAGATCCCCTAAGTGATGGGAAGTCCGATCGGGATTGTGAATATCCGGATTTGCAAGGGCTTCTTTGGAAGTGCCTTCGGTTCTGTTCGAACCCGGAACAGACTTGTATGGTTACATGTCTGACATTACATTTTGAGATATAAAGCCGATTTCTTTCAAATACATTTCTGTTGGTGGCGGAGAATTTATTCTCTTAGCTTAACACCCTTCTCTGAGACGTACGAGCTCAGAGGTTATGTAGTTGAAGGTTATCAGCGATATATTCCCAATTTGGTAATGTGACATGCTGAGTGTTGCTGTGTGATGATCATCGTTTGATCATTTGTGATATGATCATTTGTTTGATCATTTATCTTTGTGATCATTACTTTGATCATCTGTTGACCCAAAGCATGGCTTTGTGACAAAGCGTAGCTTTGTGGATGAGACTTCGTTAGGGCCTCACAACTCGGAAATGGTCGAAACAGGAATGTTGCAGCAAGGTTATGAGGGTCGTGCCCTTTAGGGTATGTCATTTCCTTCTGGAAAAGGGTGGTATAATGGTATGGAGCCCAAATACTTACTCATGTGGACACACTTTATTTATTATGTGTGATGTTGGTTACCGAGGCCTCGGATAAAGGTCCCAAAGGACCGGGGGATGACATATTCATGAGTTACCTGTTACAGGGGTAACCCGGCCTTATGTTGGCAGAGAGCAGTTTGTCTCTCGAGACGTCCAGCCAGAGGCGATCCCATTCGGCAGGAGGAAAGGAAGTTCCTTAGCCTGACCATTTGTTGGAAATCCATCTTCCAATACGAATCGTGTACGGTTTTAGTTGTAGAACCTGCCATTTACTAATGGTGGTCACCACTGTTTAGATGGTAGCTATAGTAGGCATACGATACTAGTCGTATGTTGTCTAAGATTAATATTATACTTTCGAAATGTTTTCTTCACTATGCACTAGTAATAATATTCAATGATTTTATCTGCGTAGTAAGCATCTTTGACTATCATAAGGAGAAATCTCCTCCGATTCTGCGTTTGCATTGTGTGTGCGTGTGGGAGGCCTTATGGTAGTTTCATTTTCCAAAAGCATTGCGGGTTTCAATGTTTAAAATTCTTTTGTTGTTGTTTTTAAAAATAAACTGTTTTTGTTGCTCACACCAGTCCCACGACTGACTCGGAGTTTATTGTTCCTTTCCTAAACTCTGGGTGCTCATAATTTTCCACACGAGCAGTCTAGAGTTGGGTTTTTTTCTTTAGATATTCAGGTTTAGTAGATTATCTGGAGCTAGTCAGTCCTTGGACGACTAACCTTGCTTTCCGCTAGCTATGGATTGGAGCATTCTATTGGAGATATTCTATCCACTGCTGATGTTATCTATTTTCTTTCCGCTGCTATTTCTTGGATCATATCTCTGATGTATATTGATATATATATATTGTATCATTCTGTTGTATCATATTGTATCAGATTTTTGTTATCTGTCATTGTATCAATGTCATATATATTGATATATTCTATTTCTGTCTTCCGCTGTGTTATTTTACTTACTGTGTTATAAGCTCCGAAGAACCAGATTCGGCGTTTGAATCTACGGCATTTTGAGTACAGGTGAAGTACGGATGCCGATTTTCGAAGGTCGACTTTTGGGTCTTTACAGGAAGTCTCTCAGGGCAGTAGTTAGATATGGTGTAAAATATTGGGAATTAGAAGTTTGATGCTCCCCCTGATTAAATACAATTTGTCTCCTACTAGTACAATAAGCTTTTGGAAGGACCCTTAGATAAGCTATGGATGTGTTTTATCCATAATGTTGTCTATGCAGGATCAAGTTCAATCAAGGATTAGTATCAATGCTAGGGATGTTAATTTTATTGCTCATGAGAAATTGTAGGCTCCACACTCAAATAATCATTCTGTCAACACTCTTTGGAGTAACTTGACTCATCACAAAGTTATTGTTGCTCATGATGAAGCTCTTTAATGGAGGGGTAAATCACACTGCATTAGTGCAGTTTATGATCTCCTCTCCAAGTTTGAGGATATGCCTAAATCATTATGGGTTAAAGTTGCCTGGACTACTTATTCTTCTAGCTCTGATAATCTTTTGTTTTGGAAGGTTGTTAACAAAGCATTGCTGATAAGGGATAAGCTTGTGACAGTAGGAATGGAAGTGGACAATCTATGTGTATTTTGCAATATGATACTTGAATCTATTGATCACCTATTCTTTGAGTGCAGTTACTTAATTAATATGTGGTTAACTCTCATGCAAAAGGCTGTGGTTAATGGAATTCTGGGTGTCACTAAGGCAACAAGTTGGAGACCTAGTAGATGGGACATTGTCTACTATGTTATGAAAATATATCTACGAAATGTTTAGTTAGAAAGGAATAGTCGGTGCTTTCGAAACGTGGTTATTCCTGCTCTGTCATTATGGCAGCAGATGATGAGAGAAATAGAATATGATATTCGTGCTTCTGGACATTGATTCTCCCCTCATCACGCTGATTTATGGAGTTAGCTCAGTGTTTTACTAATTGGGGAGCTGTGTGCACCCAGTGCCTGCTGTGTGCATGCTTTGTGCATGCAAATGGTACGTGGGTTGCATGCTTGTTCTCCAATTTGCTTGTTTTTCTTAGTTTTCTTCTGTGTTTTGTCTGTGTTGTTGTTTTTGTGATTGCTGATTTGTTCTGTGGTGTGCTCTTGTCTTTGTTTTTTTCCTCTTTCTTTGTTCTTATTGTTCTTCTGTTTTCTTCCAAGTGTTTGCACAAAGCATGTTTTATGTCGCACTCTATGTGTTTTTTTCTTCCGTCTCAGTAAAATCTGGTAGGGGCCCAGTCAACCTCGCTGTGTATTCAAAAATTTTTTTAGATAATAATATATAATGTAATATTTTGTTTCTCGAATATTTGTTTATGTTTACAAAAGCTTTTGGATTAAAAACATTTTTAATCCACATATATATATTATATATATTTATAAATATATTCCATGCTTTTATTAATTAAAATGAGTTACTCAAATATTATATACACACAGAATATTAACATATAACATTTGATACAAATTTTTTTATACAAAATATATTAACATTTTTCTTTTTAGAAATTAAAAAATAAAAAGCATTTCCATATGGAATTTTTTTTAAAATTAATTGTAACGACCCAGAATTTCAGTCATTTGATTTTGTAATATTTAATTGATTTTAAATAATGAATAATTATTTTTATAAGTCAAATAGCTAAAATTTCAAATATAAAAATTTATTTGATAATTTATTTTGTTGAATTTAATAAATGAAATTGTTTACATAATTGAATCTTGGGTTTTAAGCTGGATAAAAATAATTTGAAAGCTTATTTAAATTCTATTTAATAAGAATGAAGATAATAAAACTTTTAATGTAAATTTAAAAGCGATTAATTTGGTTTAAAATAGTTCGTTTTAATTAACGAGTAAAAATAGCCTTCCAGAGCACTATCTCGGATTTCGATGAAACCAGTTTCATTGGGTCCGTAATAGTGAGTTATTATATGCCGACGATTTTCGTGGATCAAACATATCGTTTGGACGTGCGAGATCGGAACGCATCGAAATTTATATCGAAATTTAAAATTATAACTGGGTTTAAAAACCTATCTTCTGCATACTATCGAATTAGGTCTCAAAATAAGTTCCATTGTGTTCGAAATAGGGATATAACATATTAAACGCCAAGCGACAGGTCCTATTTGGAGTTCGAGATTTGCAGACGTTTTATAGCTTGTTATTTTAATTAAAATAACACACACACACATACACACCCATATACTACCCCACGTACTTCCCATGCCAGAGCCTGGCTTCTACCGTTTAAGCCATACCCCTCCATACTCTGCACTGTTCAAACACTACTCCCCCTTCCCTTTAAATTCGCATTTGTAACCAGAGAATGGCATTTTCCTTCATTTTCAAATCAACATCCACCAAATCCAACGGTTGTGACAAGTAGGCGCCACCAGAGGCCGTTTTAGTCGTCGACTCTAACTGGTAAGCTACTCATTTCATTAAAGGGAGCTAGATGGATGGTGGAAATGTGCTTAGGCGAAGTGTGGTGGCCACAGTTTTTAAACGAATAGCGAAGTGGACTTCAAGCTCGTTTGAGGCATAGGTGGCGAGTTAGAGGCCATGGCCGGTGCGGTTGGGACATGGGCATCAAAGTGGGGCTAGGGTGAAGATACGGTGGTGCCTGGAGGTCGGAGCTGGCCAAAATTCTCGATAAACATCGTTCGACGTTTTGGGCATTTGCTGGTGTTGGCGGCGATTTTAGGCGACATGGCAAGGGTCGTTGGAGTGTTGGCTTTTATGGGGTGCTCTGGTGATGGTGCGGTGATGGGTGATGTTGTGTAGTGGCGGCGCGAGGCAGAGGAAGGTGATGTCGTGGGTTTTAGTTATGCAACTTGAAGATGTGAAGAGATTAGTGTGGCCGTTATATTATAATTAGGGATTTAACTTTAATTAGTGTGTTGATAGATTAATTTATATTTGATTTAAAATCTCGAACTTATATATTGATTAACTTTTGCGTACGAGATCGATTCAAGCGCTGTTTGTTGCATTACACTAGTATCAACAAATACTACGTTATGGAGTTTGTTTGGCGACGAATGGAGCTTGTTGAATTTTATGCTGAATTCGAACGTCGTTCGAATTCAGATGGAATCAAAAAGCATCAGCGACAACAGACATAATTATGAGTTAAACTCACCTTTTTGGTTAACTACTATGATATATAGTTGATAAATTTTTTTGAATGATTGTTTGGATAAATTACTATATTTATTAGTTGGTTTGGATATATTCCCACCTATTGGAGAGGATGGGACCCTATTATGTTCTTGTGTAAGAGCGGATGATCATTTGTATATGAATCCCACCTCAAAGCAGTTGATTTATATTATATAATTATATAACGTTTGTGATGCATGGGGATAGGTTAGAGGGATCCAATGGGATTCCTCGCTATTGGTGAATTGTTTCAATAATATTTCTTTTATATGGATTATTGAAAAATGAACCTGATTGTGGACATTATGGTTATAACATTGTTATATATTTGAAAACTAAAACCCAATAGTGATAGAAAATCAATATCAATATTGGTTAAGCGTTGGGTAGCCATTGGCTTTAAATTAGTAATTTGAAATACTATCAATCGCCAATTGAATTGGAATTGAGTTTTAAGACAGGAAATGATTTTTAAATCCAAAATTGGGTTTCAGAAAAATATTATTTTAAGTTAATTAATAATATATATTATTTTAAGATAATTTAATTTTATTAATATTGTTTGTAGCTATGTAATTGTATTAATAATGTTTTAAGGATTATTTAATTTATATTAGTATTGTTTTAAAGTTATTTGTTTATAGTTAATATGTTTTTAAAGAATTTATAAAAATGTTAACATTTGGAATGATTAATTATTCCACGAATAATTATGGTTTGGAACTAATAATAATGATTATTAATAAGGTTTTGAAAATAAATTATTATTATTTATAAAAATGGTAAAGATTAATTATTATTGTTTCTTAAACAATATTTTCAAATTATTAATTATTTTTTAGTTGTTTCAAAGTTAATAATTTTCATTTATTTATAACATTTATTATTAATAATTATTATTATATAATGGTGTTTTGAAGTAAAATGATTTTTAATTATTTATAAATGTTTCGAGACCCATGAATAGAGTTGAAAGACTTGGATTTTATAAAAGAGTTTATAAAATGGTTTGAAGACTTAAGGGAAGGTTATTTACAAGGTGAAAGAGTTTATAAATGGTTAGATATTTAAAGGAATTTTAGAAACGGGTTTATAGATTTATAAAAGGAGTTTTATAAATGGTTTTATGGATTTATAAAGGCTTTATAAACGATCTTAGAAATGTACAAAAAGAATTTATGAGTGATTGAAATGTATGAAAGAATTTTATAAATGGTCCAGAAGATTTATAAAATGGATTATAAATGATTTCAGAGAATTATAAGGAGTTTTATAAATGATTATTGAATCAAATAGAAAGAAAGTCTATCTTAGTTTCATGAATATACTTATACCATTGAGATAAGTATATGGGTATTTTCTAAGTATTGAAATATAGGGATTTGCGGTTATACCTTTGTAAAAGTATTTTTATACAAGTAAATTGAAAAGTGATTTTAAATGAATGAAAGATTTATTAAAAGAGGCTAGTGACTGCTTATGTGCTTAACCAATGTTGGTTTTCCCTATGAAATAAATCCCTGATTAAATGTTTGTTATTCGATAGTTAAATAAACGACTATCGAAATTCGACCCAAACGTAGCTTTGGAAATATCTAGGAGAAATACATGAGTTATATGGCACAGTCATCTCCGATGATGTTGTACTGTGTGTATAAATCTCGTTTTGTTCTCATAGGACAATGATAAGGAAATCCGTCCACCAACGATTAGGAGGTGATCTCCGATCTTATCTTTGACTATTTATTTCCTAAAGAACCATGGTTGAGTTTACTGGGAATTATCGAATATTGTTTTGAAGAGACCGGGATCGGGTATGTTCTCCGAAAACTACTTCAATCCAACAAACACCTTGAAGATGATGGAATTGGTGATGGAGCTCTTAAGTGTTTCGTTCAGTCCCAGAATGAACTTGTATGGATGAATGCTAGTATTGCGTTATTGCTTGGAAGACAATATTAGCATTCCAAGTGGGAAGTTCTATATAAAGGTAAAACGTAGCCTGAGCCTCATCAACCGGGAAATGACAAAAATTGGGCATGTAATAGGGCTAAGTAGGTCGCTCCCATCAGGGTATGGTCATTCCAAATCAAGATCAATTACTATCTCTTCGTGGATGCTTCGGGGCCCAGGTGGGGTGATTATATTCAGTACTACTAGTCAAGTGGTAGGCCAGTCATTTGTGGTAGGGGTGCAAGATGTTCTTGTCAGACCCCGGTGCATTTATCTAGAGATGTACCTTCGGAAGGTAGTTCCTTACCTTGCCATAGCATGGAATCCATTTTCCAATACGTGCCTTTAGGGTTTTGATTGTAGAACTTATTATGTTGGAATTTAATTAATGTAACACTTCGGCTATGATTAATAAGTTTTTGCATCTAAACACTATTATAATATCAGAGAATTTCATATGAAATGGTTTTGGTTATCGTATGGTAAAAACCCATCCACGTTTATGTGCGGCATGATCTTATGAGATACTCTTGATTTTCAAAAGTTTTCTATAACTTTAAAATCCAGTTGGGTGTGTTTTCTCACGTTGGTTTTCCAAACTGACTCGAGTGTTATTTTATTTTAATGCTCGGGACAGACCGAGCATGTTACAGGTTAGTTTGGATTCTTTGGAGCTTCAGGAGAGGAGCTGGAGGTCCAGAGACGTATTCACGTATATGGTTATTTTTCCGCTACAATTATTGTTGTATTTATCAGCAATTATAAGGACAGACTATTATAATTGTCCAGGCTGAATATGTTAGTATACTCTGATTCATGTCTGTATATACATATTACAGTTTTGCTTTTGTGGAAATATTTGTTGCATATTATAGATTATTCACTTCGCTGTGAGATTCTGTGTTGTTTAGTTTTCTTCTTATCTTCTTCCTTGTTTCCTTTTCCCTTAACAAATCAGGTTTTTCGGCATTCGATTGCTCGGCACGCAATACAATGGACGTATTTGTGTCGATTTTCGAGGGTCGAAAATCTCGTTCGTTACAAAAATAATTTTTTTAATTAAATAAATGTTAATAAAAAAGGGAAGCTTTAGCCATGAGTATATAAGTGCATTAGTATATAATTAAATTTTAATTTTATTAATAATATATAATATATATTTATAATTAAATAGTTTTATGAATCATAACTTTAAAGTTATTTTAATATTTACGTTAATATATTAAAAAATACTTTTCGACTTCGATATGTGTGTGTGTGTGTGTATATATATATATATATTCCTTAAAGTTTGTTCAAAATTAGTTTGTCAAATTAAATTTCCTAATAATTTTGGTAAATGTTATTACACTTATTTTTGTAATTGTATAAATGTGTTATATAAAATTTATTTATAAACCATGTTTCACATTATACAAAATTAGATTTAGACATATACATACAATTATATCATTTGTATATACACATAAATACATTGACGATATACATGTATACAGATGGCCTAACATGTCCATTGCGGTGTAAATCCTAACATATATACACGGATATGCCAAACCATGTACACTTTATTATGTTGCACATGCACACACACACACATATGTGTATATAATACACATATATAAAATATAATACATAATATATAAAATAACGCTTCATTTATAAATTTAAATAAAATATAGATTTTATTTAATAGAAAATTTAGAAAAGTTGTAAATGAATTAGACTACATAGGCCTATTAAAGATCCAAATGGAATATTTTTTTTGAAATTTACCCCGCTACACGCTGACCTAGTTCCAATAATGGTATCAAAGCCAAATGGCTTATGTAGTCTAAATTAGCAGTATTAGGGTAACTTATTAAAGCCTACCAATATAGTAGGGTGTCTAGAAAAGTAGTATCTATGGTTGGGTTTGGGTAATTAAGCACTCCGCCCTACCTGGCTACTGGCCTGGCCCGAAATGGCGAGGTGAGCCCGAAGGTTGTCCCTAATAGAAAAGGCTTAATTTGAATTGGGCCTTGGGCTAATTTCAAACTTGTTTTGAAATTAAAATTAAAGTTTTAAATTTAAAAGTTAAATTTAAAATAAGAAAAATATTATAAATGTTATAATATAGAATTTCAAATTTTTTTTGAAAATTACAATAAATTTTTTAAATTTAAAAGTTAAATTTGAAATAAAAAACATTATAAAAGTTATAATATAATTGTTCAAAATGTTTGAAAATGTTATAAAATTAACTTCAAAATTATTTTTTATTAACAAGATTAATAAAATAAATGAATTAATTAAATAAGTTAATTAAATAAATATATATATACATGCATAAGATATATATTATGTTATCATTAATTGTTTAAGACAATATGAGTATACATATGTGTATAAAAACTTCCAAAATTAATAAAATTTAATTGAAAACTGTTTGATTAAAATAAATTAAATAAAAGTTGATTAATAAACTATATATATATATATATATGAGATATATGTGTATTACTATAAAGGTTATAGTACATATATTCAATATAACATGTTTTGATTGAATAATATAATAATTAATTAACTTGTTTATTAATTAAATTAATTAAATAAGATTTAATTAATATATTATTATACATAAGAATATTATATAAGTTAATTAAATTATAAAAGTTATATAATAATTAAAACTTATATAATATGAGTGTATAAACTAAAGATGGAACAATAAAGAAATCCTAAATAGACTTAAGGAATAAATACTATTTGCGCCAAAATTGGTCACAAACACCCAATTGTCGATGAAAGCACCAGTTTACAGTCACAGATTACAGATAACAAGTGTGTAGAGAATTAAAAATGAAGAACACTTAGAAAATTAAAAGGAAAGCAGTAAAGAACACAGAGTTTATAGTGGTTCGGCAATCCGGCCTACATCCACTTTGAAGTTGATGATTTTATTGATGTTTGCTTGCCGACTACAACGAGTTACAACTGATTACAACAGCAAATTGCGAATACAATGATGGTTCTAGCAGAGTGTGGGCGTAGAAGAATCAAAAGTCCCTTTTCTGTAGGCTTTAGGATGCTATTTATAGGCGTAGGATGCAAATATCTTGCTCAGATCTCGGGAGACCTCTTCTGGCACGTGCATAGGCTCACGCGATCGATCCCATGCGATTTTGACTCGATCCGTGATCGATACAGATGAATTTTGTATTGATCAAGATCTTGCCCGATCGAGTCAAGATCGATCATGGACATTCTTTAGGTTGTATGCAAGCTCCTATGAAAATTTGGTGGCATTTGAACTTGTAGATTGTGAGATATGATCGATGCAAGTTCGTGTTTTTTTGAAGGCTGTCTCCTTCGTACTCGATCGCTGTTGCACTGTTCGCACTCGATCGTTGTTGCACTGCTCGCACTCGATCACTGTTGCACTACTCGCACTCGATCGCTATTGCACTGTTCGCACTCGATCGCTGTTGCACTACTCGTATCGATCGCTGTTGCACTGTTCGCACTCGATCGATGTTGCACTGTTCGCACTCGATCGTTGTTGCACTGTTCGTATCGATCGCTGTTGCACTTGATGGATATGAACAACAAAGGAATGATGGATACGAACAGTAGAGGATTGATGGATATGAACAGTAGAGGATTAATGGATACGAACAGTTGATGATTGATGGATACGAACAGTTGAGGCCTGATGGATACGAACAATTGATGGATGATGGATACGAACAATAGAGGATTGATGGATACGAACAAGACCTTTCAATTGATTGCTTGAATTGCATCGATCATATCTTGAGCATACGAACTCCGATTGACCTGAAATTTGGAACGTTGGCTTTCACGGCTTTGCTTGTCATGTCTTGTCAATTGTAGCTCGATCCGGACTCGGACAAAATTCATCGATATCCATAGTGATCCTGCGTATAACCGACCTTCGGGACTAATTGTCATTGATTTCCAGTCATTTTTTTGGTGTCACGGCCTTGCCAAAAGGCGGGATAACACTTGCCCCCCAAAACTTGCCTTGCGATAGGAAGGTGTATTTTGTAATTCGATAGGCTGGATGTTCGTATCCTGTTAATGACCTGCAAAGAAATTGATGATCTTATCTGACTGTGAATAGTGACCGTTTGTGATCGTATGTCGTTCGGGGCGGTACGTGACCGTTCACGGTCGGATGCCGTTTGCGGCGAATTGTGATCGTTCGCGATCGGGTGTCGTTCCAGACGAATTGTGACCGTTCGCGATCGAGTGTCGTTCTAGACGAATTATGACCGTTCGCGGTCGAGTGCCATACGAGGCAAATTGTGATCGTTCGTGATCGAGTGCCATTCGAGGAGAATTGTGACCGTTTGTGGTCGAGTGCTGTACGAGGCGAATTGTGATCGTTCGCGATCGAGTGCCGTTCAAGGCGAATTATGACCGTTCGTGGTAGGGTGCCGTTCGAGGCGAGTTGTGATCGTTCTCGATCGAGTGCCGTTCGAGGCGAATTGTGACCGTTCGCGGTCGGGTGCCGTTCGAGACGAGTTGTGACCGTTCGCGGTCGGGTGCCGTTCGAGGCAAATTGTGTGTGCCGGGGGGGACTTAGTATCATTATTGTCAGATTTCACGTTCGAGTGCGTTTCTGAGTTATTGGTTATGGTGGTTTATCGCCATCTCAGATGTGTCCGACACTTTAATCAGAGGGATTTCATAATAAACACATTAGTCCATAAGTCGATATCACTCAATTAAATATATTGAAAATTATAAATCTTTAATATAAGTGTTGTTCTACTATTTACATATTAATAAATTACTTGCATACTCTGCAGTTGTTGAGCAAACTCAAGGTACATATCTTATACTTAAGCCTGCAAAATGGTAGGTACGAGCGAATATTTTCTTTTGATTTGTTGAGCAAACTTAAGGTCGAAATAATATTAGGACAAGGAACCATATGTTATGAGTTCTATATGATATAACCGAGAAGGAATTATCCATTGTTATTAGAGTATGACTTGTTGAGAAAACTCAAGGTCGGAATCCTAAGACAGGCAAGTCCTAACACCCACTAGTGAAGTCGAAAGACTTCTGTGTTTTGTCTTGGGGTTTGATGAAACATAAAAGACTAGTGCGAGCCTTATTAAAAAAATAAAATGGTAATACTTAACCTTTCTAATATTGTAAGAACATCTGCTATAATAATCTACATTGATGAATTTGTGCAATTAATATAATTGATAAAATGTTTATCAACTAAAATATACAAATGAATTGAATTAATATTGGCAAATAGAAATATAAAATATACTTAAAAATAAAATTTGGTATGTTGACCCATGCAAGCGCCTAATCGTACAACCACTAAATACGTTCGTAACTTGGTCACCTAAGAGTTTACTTACCCAAGGCTGTGTATTATCTTCAATGAATTTCGAACTGTAAAAGAAACACAAGGATATGGATATTTTGATCAATGTACGACCACAAATAAATGTTATATGGTGAACGGTCACAGTTCGTAATCTACGAAACCTCAATAAAATTAGTTTATCGAAATAAGCAAGTAAACTATAGTATGAGATTGTGTATTCAATGTGATTGATTACAATAATGATCTTGTTGTATTAAATGTAACACTAGACCAAATGCTACAAGATAGATCTAAGAATTCGATAACCGAAATGCTAGTTTGATCTGTTTACATAAAGTGCAATTTATTTGATGTCCTTAAAAGTTAAGAATGACCAAATGTACTGTTGTAAAGAATTTGTTATGATATTGTAGTAGTTATTTCTTTTGAATGGTTGACCATTTAGAAACAAAATCGAACGTATAAGAGTGGTAAGACACAGTTGGGATGAAGAGAGTGAATGGTCAGTTTTGCTTTATAAAGAAATATCAGAAACGAGGATTGTAAAATAATAGTTGATACATGACATTGGAATAAGAAATATGATTTCTATTGCAAAATGTATTTTCAAACAGAAAATTGTTTTCTATGAGATTTATTTCTTTGAATTTAAGATACTTGATCTGAAAATTCTAGACTGTAGACCAGTTATAGCAAATGAAATAAGTAGCATATATTAAGTGGTTTAATAGAGCTTTGTATCTCATATGTTATTATAGTAATGGTAGGATCATGTCATATTACACTTATTGGCAGCATCAAGTTATGAAAATTGTTTCCGTAAAATATACCAAACATTTTTTATGAAATAATAATCGGTTTTTAGTATTGATTGAAAAATGGACACAGTTATATTTAATATGAATATTAAGAATATTCATTATAAAATAAAACTACAGTACTGGTATTTATGATGCATTGAAAAATACAGAAGTATCTAAATTTATTTAGAATTATTTTAGAATTATAGACTAAGCCATAATTTGGAGAAATAATTCTTTGATTATACGATTATGAATCATATGATAGCAGTGAATTATATCTCAAATAATAAAGGTAAAGCACCCATTGAGTGGGAGCATCATAAAAGCTGATGAACTCTTTGGATTGATACATACATACATACATACATACATATATATACACATACATACATATATATATATATATGTATGTATATATATATAGATGCACGCAATCATAAGTCTAATGATACCAAAATGTTTCCATATACTTCATTGTATTCAAAAATGAGTTATTACTGACATAGACAATGTATTTGATACACATGTAGTATATCGATGATAAACTCATAGAATATAGAAAAGAACTAAATAACATAACATGCAATAGAAAATAAAATGATTCGATCTAATAGTTGAGTATATTGGAAAGAGTTCCGAACGTACCTAAAAATAGATAAAGATTCAGTCTCAAAAGTCACTTTGCCGTATGATACATAATGGTGTATCGATAAGGAGTATCGAACTTTGTTGAACGAAGTATGATTAATTGTGAGTGAAGTTGAGTTAACTTCTTTCTGCATGGTCGTGTGCTTAAGAGTAGTACACAAGGCTAAAATTAATTTCATATAAAGAATGGTATATAAATCATACAAGATAAGGGTTTATAAGAAACCACAATGTATCCTAGGTCAAGAAGTTGGCAGGCTGTACGAGTTGAAAGACTACATGTAATAATTGTTCACAGTTGATCTTGTATGAATCGCCCCAAAAGTCGTTAGGGAATGACTTTCATTGGATGATCAATTTATGTTTTGTAACAACCCGCCTCAAAACGCACCTAATTTTCGATCAAAAAAGGCCTATCGAACATTAGACCCATTCCAAAGCTAGTTGTTGGTTGGTAAAATTGAATAATACATAAAGATATCTACTAATGTTGTCAGAATTATCACAGCAGAAAGGATAAAATATAATATTAGAAACAGTACCCATTTTACAAAAATTTAAATAACATAACAAAACATAACATCTCAATATAGTGGTACAATATCTCAAAATACAACAACATCATATCAGAATAGGTACATCAACATATAACAAAAACATAAGTAGATAGATAACTGCCACAAGACTCCATCTTCGCCGTCATCTCCTAGATCTGCATCGTCTACCCTAACCTGTGTTGTAATGAGGAGGGAGTCAGAACAACAATGTCTGGTGAATAAAATATCAAGTATTTCCATAATAGTATTTGGCAGTATAAATTAGATAAGAATATGTCTTACATATCCTAACTATATTTTAAAAATATCTCCAATTGTAAGCTCGAATGCTCTCCCAATCCAAACCTATAACCCACCATTTTCTAACTCAACTCTATAACTCACCTTTTACTGTAGGCCTAAAGCCATTCCCAGTCCCACGCATCTATCGTCAATCATGTCCTAACAATGTGAGAGAAAGTACCCAGACCACTCAATACCTTTTTTAATGAGATTAGGCAGACTTTGACTATTTAACACCTATACCTTAGGTAGATCCCCGTCATTTAATACCTAACTCAAGGCGGACCCCTCTTTGGTACTATCCAGCTGACATCGCACGAAATCACATCAAGCCACTTAATCTTCTTTTTTGAAGAGGCAAACCTTACAATAACCACTTAATAACTCAAATTCGAAGAAGACCCCTCCCGAGATATCTATCTACCATGCCTAACGCTATCCCGACCATTTAATACTTCCTATTTAGGGATGAGGCAGACCTTACAACTGCCACTTACTACTCCTGATCCCCAAAGCAAGTCCTACGTATTGTGACCGTAACTCAACTGTGATGTCTTACATTAGTCCGACCATTTATAGGCACTGGTAGCTAGATAAACTAGGCAGACTTACTCTACATAATTGAGACTAACCTCGCATCCTCTAGGGTACTTATTATAGGAGATATCTCATATCAGCCCTAAAGTCGCACATCTGGTAGCCAGATTAGTCGGGTAGACTTCCGTGTGCTTTTGACTGACCTCGTATCCCTATAACTTAGTTATAATTTACACACCCCTAATCGTATTATTGCACACCACACCATATTCTACTAAGGCTATAAAGAAAGATTCTTTATTCCACCACTAATCATAATCATCCTTAACTTCCATCCTATGGTGTTTTAATGCTAATTACTAACCTATTTATTATGTGATTAATCAGTTTTTAATTATATGTTATTTATATGATTATATTTATACACACACACACATAACTAAATATGTCTAAGCATATTAAGCTTGCATCCTATACTAATCGTTTAAATGTCAAAACTTCTAATTTATACGAGCCTAATTACATACCATAACATACAAATTAACTAATATTCTTAGCCCAACAATAGACTTGTATAGGAAAATAGAGTCAATTACCAAACTTATTTTGCAATAAAATAATAGAGTTAACATTGGTAGAATTTACAATTTAAATCCTTTTACACTATATTCAACTTTTGCATATAAAATGTAAAGGAATTCATATTTAATTTCTAACCCTTAATCATATCAAAAGGGAGAAGTGAAATAGAATGTAAAATACTAAAATTGCAATAACTACATAAATTCGGCTATTTTAATATAGAATAATTGAGATTCCAAAACATAAGAATTGACATTTCATTTTGGGGGAATTTTGGGGGTTTTAGCTCGATGTTTTCGTAAAGAAAATTCCCCAAGGCATATATCAATCCAACCTATACTATAGAATCACTAAAATGAGAAAAACTAAGATTTCCACTCATAGATGATTCCCGGCTTTCTCTTTTGGATTTGAATATGCCTGCTTTCTTGTTCTCTTTTCAGATCTCTTCCTTTTGAAATATACAATAATTGGATTGTATATTAATTAGATTCAAAATTCAGGTATTGGTTGGGAATAGAACTAGAAATTGAATATTAATATCTATAATCCCTCACCTGAAGACCTTAAGAAATTTCTGAATCATATAGAAGAGAGGGACCGACAAAGCTCCGCTACGTTTCTAAATACTTTGTGAATAAAAGTGATGGGGCTAGACTCTTATTTATAGTGGTTAGAAGTCATCAGAACCGTCGGATTTAAGTCGGTCTAAAATAATAAATCCAAGCCGTTCTTAGCCTAAAATAGCCATAACTACCCCCACTATATCGGTCGACCACCCTTTCCCAAGCGGTCGACCCCTAGCGGTCGACTGGCCCAAGGAAGGCGATCGATTGGTAGCTTATATTTGGAACGTTTTTATTCTAGCCATTTAATTTTTATTTAATTCCTTAATTAATTTTTAACGCTAATGTTTATTTTAATGTTTAATTAAACCCCAATCCTAATCACCGTTAACTTTTGAAATTTCAAATTTTAATATTAATTACATTTTTGAATTTGAATTCCGTTTGAATTATTTAAATTTGAAAACTTCAAAACTCAATAACTTTTTCGTTTGAGCTCCGATTTTCAAACTTTAAATATGATAATTGATCGAAAAATCATCACGAATGCAACGACACAACTTTTGTGGCCAAATTTTGACATCTACAAAATTTTCGTTTTTAGCCTTACTATTAATTAATTATTTCTTATTAATTAATTTCTTATTAATTAATTTCTTATTAAATTTTACGGGGTGTTACATTCTCTCCCCATGAAAAGGATTTTGTCCTCAAAATCCCTAATGGACAGATAGTGTAACGCGCATTAAGCACCCATGTTATATAACAAAGTTATCTACACAACCATCTACTCAGCTAAAAGTGCAATATGATTATTTATGAAGACATACTACAGGTGAACTCAGTCGTAGCGTGAATGGAAGATCGTGACATATAGGTTGTATGCAAGTATCCTAAATATGTAGAGGATTTCTATATAAGTGCAAAAATGACAGCAAAAAGTGTGGCAACATCCCCTACCATTCAATCTAGCAACCACAATGCAACCAAAACCTAATTTTGGAAAAAAAAGTTTACTGGAGAAAAGATCAAGATGAGAAGTCCTCATTTTCACTTCGGTTTCTCATGTACTTTCCATCGGATTATCTCCCCATTTTACTTGAACCAGCCTAATATCTTTGTTGCAGAGCTTCTTAGTTTCATGCTCCACTATGCGTGCGGTGGCACGGGGTGCTATTGGCTCCATCTCAATGTCTACTAATTGATCAGGCTCTACCACGGTGGCTGTGCTATGAAGGCATTTCCTCAAGTGCGAAATGTGAAATACGTTATGGACTCCTGCCAACTTATTTGGTAGCTTTTCGATATGCAAGTTTCTATATTCTTTCCAAGATCGAGAAAGGCCCAACAAACCTTGGGACTAACTTTCCTGACTTACCAAATCCCATAACCTTCATAAGAGGAGAAACTTTAACGAACACTATGTCTCCTACCTCAAACTCCAATACCTTCCTTCGCTTGTCTGCATAAGACTTATGACGATCATGTTCGGCCTTCATTCGCTACCTAATCAACTTTATATTTTTCATGGTTTCAGGAATCAAATCTGGTCTGAGTAGAATTTTGTCGGTGGTTTCCCACCAACAATCAGGCAATTTGCATGGCCTCCTATATAATGCTTCAAAGGGTGCCATGCCAATCGTCGCTTGCTGACTATTATTGTACATGAGTTCTAATAAAGGTAAGTGTCGTTCCCAATATCCTTCGAAATCCATGGTGAAAGCTCTCAACAGGTCTTATAAGATCCTATTTACCCTTTTCGTCTGACCATCGGTCTGTGGGTGGTAAGCAGTGCTAAGATTCAATGAGGTTCCTATAGCTGACTGCAAACTCCTCCAAAATTCGCTAGTGAATAAGGGTTCCTTATCACTAACAATGCTAACTGGGATTTCATGAAGTCAAACCACCTCCTTAATATAAATTTGCACTAAAGTTGATGCGGTCCTATTACTTGAAATAGAATTAGTGCTTTTAGTGAGTCTATCAACTATAACCCAGATAGCTTTATTGCCTCTTTGACTTCTAGACAACCCATCTATAAAGTCTATTGATATATGATCCTATTTCCAAGTCGGCACCTCCAATGGCAATAACCATTCTCTGGGCTTTCCTTGTTCAACCTTTATCCTTTGGTGCATCAAATACTTGGAGACAAATTTGACTACCCTCTTCTTCATCCCTGGCTAATAGAAAATTTGCTTCATATCCTTATCTTATCTCCTCCGGGGTGAATAGTCATCTTATAATGGTGACATTCTGCTAGCACTTCTTCTAAAACATCCTCAACTATAGGGACACAAAGGCATCCATCTCTCCTTAAACATCCTCTTTCGTCAATTGCATATCTACTGACATGGGGAAAGTGCTCTCATCTTCTTAGCTTGCCCAAAATGTCTACCATCGCCACATCCTTCTTTTGCTCTAGCCCAATGCAGTCCATTAATGCTGGCATAACTTCCATTGCTGCTAAATAACTAGAGTGGGTTCTATTGGCGATTGGAAATTGAAGTTGGAGATGAACTCCAACTGCCTTCACTCATATGTAGCACATAGAGTAGCATGCTTCCCGCTAAGGGCGTCGTTGACGACGTTCCTTTTTCCGAGGTTATACTTTCCAAAATCATATGATGCTATAAACTTCATCCATGTCTACTGCCTAAGATTCAAATCTCTTTAGGAAAACGGTTATTTGAGTGATTTGTGATCAGTGAACAACTCAAACCTTTCCCCTAAAAGACAGTTCCTCCACATCTTCAAGGCAAAGACGATAGTCACTAGCTCTAAGTCGTGAGGTTGATACCTCTTCTCATGGTCCTTCAGTTGTCTACTAGCATAAGCTATAACCCTCCCATTTTGCATAAGAATAGCTCCTAACCCCATACCACATGCATTGGTGTAAACAGTGAAAGGCTTCATCCCATGAGGAATAGTCAACATTGGCGCGCTAATCAACAGCTCCTTCAACTTTTCAAATGCTTCCGTGCATTTCTCATCCTATGCAAAAATTAGATTCTTCTTAGTTAACTGAGTTAGTGTGACGGCGATCTTCGCAAAGTCCTTAATGAATTTCCTATAGTAACCCACCAACCCAAGAAAACTTCTACCCTCCGTGGCATTCTTTGGAATCTTCCAACCTCGAATAGCCCACCTTCATGGGGTTTACAGACAATCCCTTCTTGAAAACAATATGTCCAGGAAATATCACCTCCTTTTTCCAAAAGTGACATTTTGAGAACTTGACTTTAAGTTTGTTTCTTCTCAAAGTCCCAAGTACCTCCCTTAAGTGATTTTATGCTCACCTTCACTCTTGGAGAATACGAAGATATCATCCACAAACACTACAATGAATTTATTTAGCTTTCCCCCTAAAAATCTACTCATTAAATCAACAAAGTATGCGAGGGCGTTTGCCAATCTAAAAGGCATTACGTCTCATTCATACAGTTCATCCGGAGTGCGAAATGCGGTCTTCTGTTTGCTATCTTCAGCTATCCTCAATTGAAGAAGTCCAGTGGCTAAGTCCAATTAGGAAAAGATTTTAATTCCCACAAGCTGATCAAATAAATTATCTATCCTAGGTAAGGGATACCTATTCTCCTTTGTCAACTTGTTGAGTTCTCTATAGTCGACGCACAACCTTAATGAACCATCTGCATTAGAGGCAAAGACAATAGGTGCTCCTCATTCAGAAGTACTTCGATGAATGAATCCTTTCTGCAACAACTTCTAAATCTTCTTATTCAACTCTCGCCTTTCTTTAGGGGCTATGTGCCTTAATGGCAGAGCGACAGGTCTAGCATCCTTCTCCAAATTGATTCTAAACTTGATCTCCCTTCAGGGTGGGAGACCCGAGACTTCTTCAAAAACGTCGAGAAATTCTCAGACTATGGGTACAGATAAGTGCTCATCTTGTGACAAGCTTAGTGAATATAAGTAGCTAACTCGATTGAGTTTTGGGTTGTATAATGAACATCTATATCTTACCCCTTACAAATCCTTAGCCATACAATTCTCCTATCGCGATCAAAAATAGCCCTACAGTATGATAACCAATCCATCTATAGGATAAGTCCATACCCCTCAAAATTAAGATCATATGCATTACATGTAAAATCAACGTTACATATGTCCACAATTAGGTTTTTGCAAATTAAAGAAATATGCGTCGACCACTAATAGGATTTGATACTACTATCGAGTCATTGACAATGAGGGTTTTCAGACTCAAAGAGTTAACTATATTTCTAGCTATGAATTAATATGATGCTCCCAAGTCAAATAGGATACCGATAGTATGCCTAGAAATAATAGTTGTACCTTCCATTGCAGCCTTTCCTTGATCTCTCGGAGGAGGGCTACTAAAGATAGGAATAGCCTCAATGGCATAGGCTTGCCCACTCTTTCTTTCCTTCACAAGCTTTGCATATCGGTTCTTGAAGTTCCCCTCTTTGTGGCAGGGATAACACTTCCCCTTGAACTCTTCCCTCATCAAACTCACTTTACAATCCCTAGCGACATGTCCTCTATTTTGGCATCTTCGACATGTTGTCCCTTCCTTTTTGAAATTCCCTCTGGCCTTCTTGTTCGCACAAAATCCTCCCTTCTTAGCTCCACCTCGATTTTGCGCCAATCCTACTTTCTCCTTCTCCTCCGAGCCAATTATTTGAAGCAAAGCCATCTCAAATAACGGCTCATAAGTTGGTCCAACGGGTACTTGTGTCAAAAGCAACTCTATAAGTGGGGAATTCATGCCTTTCACAAATTTCATGCCCTTCTTGATGGGTGTAATGACCCGCCTTTTCGACCATCGAAAGTCGGCATCAAATACATCCACGGTATTCCAATGCCAAACATCTCATCGTCCGAAAAATAGATTATTAGGGTAAAAAGAAAAAGAAAAACAAAAAGAACAGAAGAAATAAAATCTCACAGCGGAACGACAACATATAATATAATAAAGATAGTAAGAACCGTCACTCTAAAATACATGGTATATCAGAGTTAAAGACAAACATCATCAGTATGGACAGTTATAACTTTCTGACCTTGCAATTGCTAATGGGTATAAATAATAATACAACGAAAAATAAAAATACTATGGCAGGTGAACATCCAGCTCTACTCTATGAGCTCCATGTCCCACCAACGACAACTTGAAAAAATACTCGGTCTGACCCAAGCATTATAATAAAATAATATCCGGATTAGTCTAGAAAACCAGCGTGAGAAAACTCAGGTAATATGGAGAACATATAATAATTCTGTGAGACCACGTCACTAAACATGGAACGGGATTTTACCTCACAAAAACAACTTCCATACATGAATGAATGGAAATAAAATTAAACAAAACCCAAACTTGAAAGGATGGGTATCTAGGCTAAAATCCAAACTTAAAGAATGGACCCAAATAATTAAACATCGAGAAGAGATCCATTCACTTCTCAAGGCAGCTAATAAAATAACTAAAAGATTTGAATCAACAACAAGTAAAAGGAAGTTTTCCAATAATGACTAGGAGAGTGCATCCCCATAACTGAAAGTATACCTCTAGAAAAAAAATACTTAAGAGGGTCACTTTATCCTGTGACTCCTCTCGGGAACTCCAAGCCAAACCCCGCCAACTTTACTGAGAATCCGAGTATTTCACATCTCCACGCGCATACCAATAAAACCAATCTAGAGTAGATGTGAAAATATCCTAATAGGACCAACCCACATAGCTTGGCCTCTGCTCGCTTTCTGGTTTTAGTCATTTTTGACAATGGATATCAACGCTCAAATAAGCAACAAATCATCTTAAATTGATGATACACATAGAATAAAGCTGAATTTGATAGTCAATAAATCAACTATCGGTGATAATCAAAATGATCGTATAAGGAAATCAAATCTCACACCTTTACCACTACTCGTCGATTTCAAACTTCTACTATCTCTCTGTTAAAAATAAAGTCGAGCAAGTGAAAGTAGTGTTACCTCTAAGCATTGCCTTGACAACGTTTTAACCTTCGAGCTTGAAACGAGTTTCCATACCTCGACATTTAGTGCTAACTGCTAAGAGTATGAATAAATCCTTTCCATATAAATGATACCGTTTACGAAAATTAAATTTTGTATCTTTCCCATAACCAAATCAAACCTTTTAAACATTTAAAACCTGAACTTGTACTTTGTTTTCACATCACAAATATTTGTAAAACACTTTTTAAAACACCCCTTAACAATATTCTTTTCAAAGAGCTAATTATATTTTAAAGTGTATTAAAAAAGGAGTTAAAAAATGTCATTAAAACATTGTTTACTATAAATCCAAGACAATTTACACTTCGCTTTATTTCCAAACAATTCCTTTTAAAAGATTTTCTCATTTATAAATTTCAAACAACATTTATTATCTCGGAAGATAATAAATCAATTAAAATGCTTTTATAAATTTAAAGCAACGTAAATCATCCTGAAAGATAATTGATATAATTCTTTTATAAATTTAAAACCACATTTCCAAGAGACAATTAATCAAATTTGTAACTCCTTTAACAAATCAATTAATTAACTTTAAACACCTTTATTAAATCGGTTAATTAATCTTTTAAACACTTTTACTAAATTAGTTAATTAATCTTTTAAACACTTTTATTAGATCAGTTAATTAACTTTAACCGTCATTAATAAGTTTATTAATTAACTTTATTATAGTTAAATAATAATTAAGAATATATTTAAACCTCCAATACTTTTTAAATACTTATACAATCCTTACAAACCCATCTGAAAAGAATTTATAAAATATTTAAGGTAAACAACCTTTATAAATTTAAATAACATTAATTATCCCAAAAAGATAATTAAATCCAATTTATAATCCTTTGTAAATTTAAAATGACATTAATTATCTCGAAAGATAATTAGTCAAATTTTATAATTTTTTTAATATTTTTAAGCAACATTAATTATTTTGAAAGATAATTAATTAAATTTATAACTCCTTTTATAATTTTTATCAACACTTATCCTTTATTTTCAAAATTCTCAAATACTTGAAAATATAGTTTAAATAAGTTTCAAAGTGCAAAATCACGATCAAACATTTATTTTGTAAAAAATACAAGCTCAAGTCCAACATACAACAAGGGTTAAAGGAGATGATATTTCATAAGGTAAGTCACAAATATTTCAACCCAAGAACAATATAAGCAATATAAGGATATAAGTAAGATGCATATAACAGTGAATTAATAATGGTGAGAAACCCTTTTAGGCACCTCTATAAAAGTCCCCTGCAAAACAATGGTTACGCAATATGCTATTCCAGCCAGAATTCAAACCCAAACAATCAATCAAACAACAATAAAAACCATATTATTATTATCAACAATCAATAATTAACATATCATTTATACAATTTAATTATGTTAAGCGTAGTTAAATTAAATCACTACAATTTAATTACAAATTTATACTTCGCTAAAACTATCAACTATCATCCAATCATTCAACAATAATCTATAACAATGCAGAAATCATATAGTTTATTCAAAGGTGAGCAAACTCAACGAAATTCTAGTTGACGCTTTCGCGTTCCTGTTTTGAACTAAAATCGAATGACTTTCAATTTTAGCCCAAAATTTCACTTGCTCCAACTACGACGAAACTATCTCCAATGCATAACTAGTGCTATTACGAACGCAATGCAAAAGACCGTTTCTCGATTGAACCTCGTATGATCAAGTTATGATTTTTATAAGATTTGAATTAACTAAAAAAATAAAAACCTTAATCACTTTAATTAATAAATTAATCGCCCAACTTAACTTCTTCTTCCCAAATACAAAAATTACTCCCCCTCCTTCCTGATATGCACACGACATAATAGTGCATGGCCAAGCTCCGACATGGAGATCCACACCACCATTTGACGAATCGACTTCGTCGACGTCTTCTCCTTCACAAGTTCCACCTCCTTGGCACCTCCATGTTCAAATCGACCCCACACCTCAGATCGCGAACGAACTACACCTGCTCGACCTTGTACAGGTCATGTTTTGCTCCTCTAGACTGCACCACTCCAAACTCCTCAAAATCTATGCTATACAACACAACAAACCCAGATCCAAGCTTTGATTAGCCAAACTCCACTTCAATTTCAAAAAATCAAAACCCTAGTTGAAAAGACCATGTCTAAAACTGTCGAGCTACTCAAACAATAGCCGCTTCTCTCAAGACATATATAAATATGTAGAAAAAACAAGCTTGAAGAAACTAACTTTTTAATTTTTCTTAAGTATTTGATTTGATATTGATTTTTGAATAGGATGGTGGTTTTCTTTATTCGTTTACAAGAAAAGGAAAATGTAAGAGAGAGAGAAAAAGAAGTCAAATTGTTGAATTGATTGAAGAGTTGAGTTCAAGTTTAATTTGTAATTTCCGACATGTTGCCACACATAATTTCTTTCTTGTACAATTCGCGAATGATAGAATAAAAATACGGTCGCATACAAAAATACAATACAATCTCAGAATGATAAAAAAATATACTGCTTATTTCATATTGTAATATCATAGAAATACCGTCTTACCGAAAAATCATTAAACGATAATTTAAATATTTTCCAAATTAAAAATTATGAAAAAAATCATATAAATTCAATTAAAATTACTACAATAAAAATCAATTTGTTTTATTAACAATTGGTTTTCCTGTTATTCATTCGAACTGTTAATTATTATAAATAAATTTATAAAGTGGGTTCACTATTATTATTTATTAATTAAAAGGAGTTAAATAAAGTTATTAAATCTATCTAATTAAAAGGTGTCAATTGTGTAAAATGAGGATAACAAGGTAGAAACCAATGTTAATAATTTCATAAGGTATTGGTTGATTTAATAGTAGGAGTGTAAATAAAAATAAAAGAATAAAAATGAATAAGTTTAGTAAAGGAGGAAACATATATTTATTTATTTGAAATGTTTGGTAGCTGAAAGATTGACTGTAGAGACAAGAAACTATTATTTAGTAAGAAATGTATAATTACTGTTGGTATCCAATAGTGTATAAATATATTTAAATTACTATTAGGTAGGAAATAATTGTTCTACTTCTCATTACATTCATTTAGTCCATTTTGAAACTTAATCAACTGAAATTAATGTAATTGAAAATTTTCAATTAATAGGAGAGAGAATACTAAATTGTAAATTAATAGGTGTAATTAAAAGTAGCTTATGTTTTATGAAAATATAAGGAAAGTTTGATTTAATGAAAAGAACATTTACATCAAATAAAATGAATGTTTCATTTATGAATGTAGGTTTAATTTCATTAAAATAAAGAATAGAATGATTGATTTTAAAGGAAGAAATATATGTTTATTTGAACTGTGTTTTAGCTTACAGATTGATTACACGAATAGGGAAATAATCTATTTCAGTAAGTTACTCTTGTGTATAAACAATAAATTTATAAACGTGTTTAAATAAACAATTGTTCTATTTTTCATTCATTTTAGTTGTCTATTTTGAAATTTAACTTTGTAAGTAATTGCAATTAATGTCATTCAAATGTTTCAATTAAAAGGAAATAAAACGTTGATTATAATTAATAGATTTAATAAAAGAAACACACGTTTTGTGTTAAACAAAAAGGGTGTTTTAATGAAAATAAAAGATCATTTTGGGAAAACCAAATTGAACGTTTTTATTTTTAAGGTAAGTATAATTTTTTTATTATGCGTAGATAAAAATCTAAATACGTACAAATTTGAATATTATTTGAGTTAATGAAGTTAATTTGGTTACGTTTCAAAAAAATTGAATTTCAAAAGGTTATGCGATGTACATGGTCCCTTCATTTTTTTGTTATTAATTGTTGCATGAATGTTTTAAAATAGTAACCTTATTATTAATACTTGATCCGTTCATTTCTCCTTCTATTTAATACCTGAGCCTAGACTTTTGGGTTGTATTTAATTCCTGCCACCTCATTTTCACGTATACAAAATTTTACTTTCCTTTGGTTTGCAAACTTTTCCATTCCTACGTACATTTCCTTATGCATTATTAATGCCTGGAGCTTTCAAAATAAAATGTGACATTTATTTTTGTCCCTCCACCTTCATTTCCTAATTAAATAACCTGCAGCTTATTTCTTCATTTGCGTTTTGTTTCTCCTGACACCTAATATTCAAAAGCTCTTATTCTTGCAAATCCAAAAGCTTTCTTTTATGAAACATGATTTTTTTCATTTTTCATACACGTCCTGTCCTCATCTTAGTTGTTCTTCAATCTTTTCCTGAAGCCTCATCTTGAGAAAAACGTAAGTATTAAAATTTGTTTTTTTAAATGCGCAGTAATTATTATTTTAATAATATTTCTTATAACATGAATATCTTTTGCATTTAAACTTTGATTCACGCGCGATTTCTTCTGTTGGATTCATATTTAAATTCCAGACAATATGAAATTGATTTAGTTGAATTTGGAGACTGTTGAGTTTTTGCACTTATGTTTGGATTTTTATGAGCTAAAATCAAAGGTGAGTGTTTTAACCCATTCACAACTACTAGACTATCTTATGTTAGTTAAATTTAATTTATGATATGATTAGAAATAAATTGATTAATGTTTGGTATGTTAAAATTGTCATTCTAGTTAAATTTGACTTTTGTTGCATTTAATCATCATTTAATTTAATATTGAATTTAATTGTCAATTTAATTCTTGTTAATGATAATCAGTTATCTATTGATGTTTATTGGTTGATTTGGATGATGATTGTGATGGATGTTTGGTTGTTGATATTGCATGACGGGATGTTGTATTTTTATATTATTATAACACTGCAAGTTTCCTATGGGTTGAAATGATACATACCCGAACGATCTATAGATTAGGGAAAAATCGTTATGGGTTGAAATGATAGACTCGAGCAATTTTATGGATTTTATTGAATTCGGGATTGCGGTTTGAAATGATATAAAACCGTAAAAAATTTAAATTGTGGATTAAAATGATAAATATCCTATCACATGACAATAGGGTAGAAAATTATATACGGACACCGGATATGTTAAATTAAATGATTTTTAATTCTTTAAATTTTGAATTTAGTTTACTGCCATTTTGAAATAAAAATTAATTTATATAAACTGAGTAATTTTCGATAATCCAAGCGTTAATGCTGAAATTGGAGTTGATTTAATGAATTGTTCAAAGGATTTAAATTGGAATTTCAAAGTTGAAGTGTCAAATATAAATGAATCTATTGGAATTGAGTTATTGAAATGTTTGGATATAACTCTGAAATCTAATTTAAACTAATTTAAACTATTTTAATTAAATTAACTATCTAATCAATTTAAAACTAATTTAATTTAATTTAATCTATTATAACCTATTTAATCCAATTTAATCTATTTTACCTATGTTTAATCTATTTTAAATTTATTTAATCTATTTTAAATCTATTTAATATAATGTAAATCTATTTAATCTATTTTAAATTTATTTAATCTATTTTGAATCTATTTAATATAATTTAAATCTATTTAATCTATTTTAAATCCAATTAAATCAAATTTAAATATATTTAAACTATTTTTACTATTCAAACTATTTTAATGTATTTAATTTTTTTTTAAACTATTAAAAATATTTATGACTATCTAAACTATTTTCTAAAATTTCAAACTGTGTAAAGTTGAAGTATTTATATTTAAATCCTTGATGATGATACTACCTAAGCTGGAATTTGGAATTGATATCTTTTTGTAAAATGACATATTTGAGTAAATATGATGATTTTGGAACGAGGATTTAATTAACCTATCTTATCAATAAATTCAAAAGTGAATATAATTTTGAAAGTGAATATAATTTTGAAAGTGAATATGATTTTGAAAGAGAACGTGGTTTTGAAAGTGATTATGATTTTGAAAGTGATATGGTTTTGAGAATATGATATTTTGATATCAATTGTGAATTGACTTTTGAAATGTAAAAGAGCCATCCGGTGTGAATAAGCGTTTGGTTGTTAAAGAGACCGGGATCAGATATTATCATACTCTTTGCCAATACCGAAAACCACTTTAACTACTGTGTACGTGGTGGAGATTCCAGAAATGAAGTAGGATGGTTTGGCGAACGATTATGTATGAGGTATTTACATGACCCTGTGTAACGACCCGTAAATTTTAACTGTTTTAATAACGTAATTAGTTGAAATTTTGCGAAATTTTAAACGATAAAATTTTGAAATATAAATTTGATATTTGGAATGCGTCTAGTTAAACATAACAACTGGTAAAGTTTCATCCGAAAATATGAAAGTTTATTTCGAGCGTAAATTTACTTCAATTTAATTAGTTAAAAAGCGATGAAAATGAAATGTTTCCGAACCTAAATATTTTTACATAGAAAAATTCTAAACCATCTTCTGAGCAAGACGACAGTTTGTCGTTTTTCCAAATTCGGACATCTTTGGCTCCGTCGATCTTATTTTTCAGTGATTTTCTTGCATTTTTTTTTTCGCCTGTTAAAAATTTCGATTTTTATAATTCAATCGTACCATCGATTTTTATATACCGTTTTGATCTTCTCGTCGTGCTGATCTCTACGGTATATTCAATTGTTAATTTTGGAATCCGGTGTAAAGTGCAATCTGTGAAACGCATAGCGTATCGGTATTCGTTTTAACTTTTGACTCCTATGTCCATTCAAATTTACAACGGTTGATAACAAATAGCCGATTTCATTTATTACTTCCAAAATCATCGTGCAAAGTTGTCATCCACTGGCCGTAAATTATTCTCTGAATTCATCGGCTGGCATTTATTTTTACACCGTTTCATTGCTTTGGGAATATGAGAAATTTTCTTCGGTTCCCCTTGCAAATTTTATTTCATAAGTTACAGTTATATTTTTCTTTCTTTCTATTCTTTCCATCCATCTTCCTCTCTGTCTTCTAAACCCAAACATTTCATTTCAAGACTCATCCACAGAATCCCATTACCTCTTCCTTCCCTTTCACCCAATACATGAGCGCAACCTTCACCACCTCTGATAACACCAAGCAACAGCGAGGCCGAGCCTTGCGTACATGCAAGGAACCTATAGCCTTCACTCCTTTGAACCACCGAGACAAGCACGTACGTGACAGCCGAACAGATCGCCACTGCCTCCCCACGTTCCACCCCATCATTTCGCCTTCCATCAAACCGAGCTCACCTCACCCATCTGACCCTTCCACCTCAAGCAACCGAAACTCAACAGGCAATACCCATGGTCTATCTCATCTCCGACCTGCTTCCTCCGCCGTACGCCTCGCCTTGCATCATCGGCAACCCAGACTCCATGTCAGAACACTTGCAGCCACCCTCCTCCTTTATTGCCTCGATGTGTGAGTACATAAACTGTTATATATATTAGTTATATAGTGTTCGGTTGTAGCTTGTATTTTTGTTTTACAAACAACTGTTATAGCCTGCCATCTAAATCTACTGATCTATGTTGTTTAAGATATATATTATGTTGTATGTAAATGATATAGTACGTGTGCTAATAAGGAAGTATATAAGTGTTTCTATATGAAGTATGTATTTGTTATAAGATTTGTTTTACAGTATATATCAGTTTTTCTAAAGAGTATATTTACATTTATAATAGTTGCATGCGTATTAAGTATATGGTTTTAAAAATAAGGTATATGTTACATTGCTTATTATAACATGTTAGTATAATAAACATATATATTGTTAGTCATAGATTTATTGGCTTTACTGTTGGATTGTCCTATATGCCCATATTTGTTGTACGTGAAATAAAGTATGTTACATTTTGTTTACTTTTGGTTTTAAACATAGAAAGTTATATATAGTATAGGTATATATTTGTCTATACAGCAAGGTTTTGAAATTTCCAACGTGTCAGTTATATTTGTGTACATTTTAATGTGTATATGTATATATTATTTTTAATACGTATATTTAAAATTTGATATTTTATTTTATTTTATTATTATTATTATTATTATTTTTTGAGAAACTTTTTAACGTATATTTTGTTTCAGTTATATCATGATGATTCTGATTCATTTTATCACTTCCTATTTTATCAGCTTTGCTCTTCTAAATCCGTGCCAATCTAGCTTTGATTTGGAATTTCATGTTTCGATTCACAACTCAACTCATTCCATCGTCCAAATTTCTCTAGCCTCGAAAGGTGAGCACTCACTCACGATTAACGTTCTTTTATTTATTAAATTTGATTTCAATTGAAACGACAATTGAAATATGCTGCTGTTAGTTAATTACACTGTTATATATGATATTGCCTGTATCAGTTCACCTGTGACATTTGACACCATTATCTGTTAATTATTTATGTGATGATAATGCAGTTTGGCTGATAATTGATTGATTGTTGATATTTACATTGGATGTTAAATTGTTAGTGTTAAATGCTATATAGTATGTAAAATTGAAATGGATATAGGATAGTTAACAATTTTAAAACTGATTCATATGTAAAATTTGATTAGTTGAATATGACCCCTTTTAATTGTTAAATTAATTGACATGTAGAATAGTGATAATTACACTTTGAACCATCGACGTATATTGGACTAATTGTTGTAGTGTAAAATTGGAATTAAATGGCAAGTGAAAAACCATGTAGATAATTAATGTAATAATCTTTAATCTACATGAAATGATAGTGTAGATTCTAGAAACAATTATATTAATTCGTACAAATAACAATGTGAATTAATACGATTATTTCGGGATTATTTGAATTGATTATTGGATTGTTGTTATTGATTGTTGTTATTGCTTGTTTATTTACTTTGACACCATTCCAGTTATCACACTGCAAGTTCCCTTTGCTATGCTATGATTTTGAATTGAATTGGAATCGGGTTGAAATGATAAATACCCAAATTAAACCTTGACTTAGGATAGAGAATTAAATAAAACCCGATTGGTCAATAATTTGATTTGAAAATAAATTGAAGATTTTATTTGAATAAATAATATGGTTTTGAAATGAAGTTGGAATTTGAATTTTTATGAAAGGAAAATGTTATATATTTAAATAATATGAAACAAAATAATTAACAATGTAATTGACGAAAGAACGTCGTTTAATTTGAGAAATGATTTAATTAAGTTTGAAATTATTTAAGTTTGAAATTATAATTAAGTTGAAATTATTAAACTTTGAAATTATTTAATAATTAAGTTTTGAATTATTTAATAATTAAATAAGATTGAATTATTTAATGATTAAATTGCATTGAATTCTTTAATAAGAAAAAATTGAACTTTTGAATAAGTGAATTTTACTTCGTAAATAATTGAAATTGAGTTTTCTTTATTAAGTAAGTTTTTTTGAAAATTATTTAAGAAAGTAAATAAGTGAAATTTAATTTCTTTAACAAGAAATAAAATGCTATTTATTGAAATTAATGTAAGACTTGAAATTTAAAGAAATTGAGTTGATGAATTTAATTTAATTTAATTCAATTTGTAAGTTTTGATATAATGAAGTTGAATTTAAATAATGGATTTAATGAATTGGAAATTTAATAGAAATTGTTTTGAATGGCAAATTTACTTAATGAATATTGAATGAAATCGATAAATGAATTTAAATTTGATTTGAATGTTAAATTAAATTAATTTAAATGTTTTCGAAATGAAACTTATATACGAACTTGAATCAATATTTGAATGGTTTTAAATAAAGATTATAATTGAATTATAAGATTTTGAAATGGTAATTTGGAAGTTTTGAAACGTAAATTTTGGAAATTGATTTGGAAAGACAAACGAAATGTTGATTTATAAACTCTGATTTAAATTGAAATTGATTTGGTTTTTGAAATTTATTAAATGACCAATCGGTGTTATAATTACGAAAGTTATTAAAGAGACCGGAATCGGTTATGGATATACTCTCTATCTAAACAGAAAACCACTTTAATAACTATACGCGGAGTGGTGATCCAGAATGAAGTGGTTGGAATGATGTACGTGATGACTGAAGAAAGAGAACGATAATGGATAGCCTTGACACTTGTGTCAAATTGGAAATGACTAAAACAGGAGCCATGCCGGGCCAATGGAGGATTTGCTACCTCAAGTGAACACACTTCTTCGAACTACTCATTACTTGTTGTCGATTGGTGCACCCTTGATTTTGGGAGTGTTGTTTCATGGTGTTGCGGGCGTTGCGGCGTTGCGTTCTCACCAGTCCGGATCAGGCAAACGGTAGTATCACTACCTTGGGTATTGCCTCATGTGCCTTGTCATACTTGTATTCCCTATTCGCGACCACTACGAATCTGTTTTGTACCTTTAGTATATGGATTGCTCTCTGGTGACTTCCGGTTTTGGGGAAACTACGGTCTTGTATATGCTTTTGGGAATAAAAATGTGTTAAGGGTGGAATGGGCCATGACTTAACACTATTTTGATATCTTTATATTACTAATAGACATTATCTACTTATCGTACACTACTACATAGTAGATAATTTAACGGATCCGTAAAGGATGGTTATTCCAAACATCCTTTGAGTTACTTGTATTTCAATTGCTATTTCACTTGAGTTGGATTTATTAATATAAGAATGTTAATCCTGACTCGAGTGTTTTGTATTTTGCTTTACGCTCGGGTCAGACTGAGTGTACCAGTATTCGAGACTCACCTTTGGAGTTGGAGCTTTGCTTGAAGATCCAGCCATCTATTCTGCTTTCAGTATTCGATGATTCCAGTGATGTATTCTGATTTGTTTCTGATGTATTGTATTACTCTTCCATTGTATCTAGTTTAACTCTGATGTATCGTATTACCCTTCTGTTGTAAACTCTAATGTATTTTATATATTCATATAGTAGCTGCATGAACTACTATCTCTTTTATTTCCGCTGCACTTATTACTCTGTGTTTGTGATCTGTGATTATTTTATTTACTGTATATGTTCAGTTTTGCCAAATTTAAATTAACAACGCGGTATTTTGAGCAATTCAACTCCGGCATGAGTGTCTACCTATACACTTATAATGGATGCGAATGGTCCAAAATATCGGGTCGTTACTGTTGGTATCAGAGCTTTGGTAGCTCTAGGCAAAACTCAATATATAGGGTAAATGTATTTACAGAATCACTCTCATTCGAGTTTCAATCTCTTCCTTTCGACTCGATTCCTTTAAATTTTGGAACGTTCCCTACGGTTCTAAAATTTCATTCGTGTCCCTCACTATTCGTCTTCTTCCAATTCTGGAGCATCCCATAACTCCACTTTGAATGACCCTTATAATGAATCGGCGGTCTCGCCAAACTTCGAATGATTTGTAAAGGGGTGAAACTCCTTTATAATAGGCATCGATTTACCGGAGATTTCTGTATCCTCGGTTTACGATGCTATCTATTCCCTGCTATACCTGAATTCCATCTCTTGAGATCGAACGTCGATTTACCTCGGAATTCCACATCGATCTTATTCTTGAAGTTACGGTTGACCCGGTTAAGGTTGCCCGCGATTTATTTAAGATTATCTATTCCTTATTCGGTTAAATGATCGTCTTATCTTTCGTTCCAACTTATTCTCAAATCAAAATTTTTCTTTGATTGAATCAATCAAATTGAGACCCTATCCTTATTTTGTGAATCCATTCTTGTATCATCGAGCGAGGAAGTGTATTTGCAAATTAATATTTAAAATGTTTTAGAATATATTGTGTTGTTTGAGTTGTTGATGTTGATTTGGGTTTCCGATCGATTCGTCTGATCAACGCTATCGATAGGATTTCCAAAACACTTTAACAGAGCAAACTGACAAAATATCGTTTTCAAATTTTGTAAACAAATTAAATTTTATATGATTATATTATATATAATTATAATTTTTCTAAAATTAAATTGTTAATAAATTTGTTGTCAGAAATAATAATATTTGATTGCTTGTAAACAATTGACTATTGCAATATAAATAAACGAATTTATAAAACTTGGCTATAATTTGATTTGGAATTGAAATGAATTTAAATCAGAAATTTGAGAACTTAATTTCCAATGATTTCGAACTATGGTTTTAAAGGTTTAAAATGCACATTATTTAAAGGTATTTTGACTATAATTTGTTTCCAAAGAATTTTAATGTATATAATTTAAAGTATTTTCAAATAGAAATCGTTTTCAAAGAATTTTAAAATGTTGAAATCAGTGCTCTTCTCTTTGTCGCTGGAAAATAATTTCGGTGATGGCGGCCGCATCATCGACGTTCATTTTCGAGTTTCGAAGTGGAGAAACCATTCTGTAGTTTTGCTACGGTTTTGTTTTGGAAAAAAAAATATATTTTGATTTGAATTTTTCAGTATATTTTGATTTACATATATATGGGTATCTTATTTTAAAATTTAATTTGATTTGATATAAATATATTATATATATTTCTAAATTGTTTAAAGTTAATCGGAAATCAAATTCTTAAATTTTGTTAAAGGATGATTTTAATTATAAATAAAACCAAAATTTGGAATAAATATTTAAACATGAATAATTGAATTTGGAAAATTTCATTTGTATATTGTTCAACTGCATTCTAATACAACTTACCTAAATCATTCAGAAGTTGAATATGTAATTGGATAATATATAAGATAAATTGAATTTATAAACAAAATTTGAGTGTTTATAATAAATGTTATACACTAAATTTTGATTATAAAGATGTTAATAGAGTTAGATAGGATAATAAGTAAACTCAGTTAATAATGAAATAAATTTGTTTTGAAAGAATTAATAAATTGAAATTTGATCAACATATGAAAATACCTTGAATTTAAAAGAAATTAATAGATGTAAATTAATTTAAATCGAAACTTTTATGTTTTAAATTAATTTATATGAGTTAAATATATGTGAGTAGATATATTAAGTAGAATAAATTTAACAATAATTTAAAATAAAGAAGAATTTAAAATTGTTGAAGAAAATATGATTATAATAAAAGACCATTCAAATTTATGGTTTTAAAAATTGTAAATTGAAGAAAATGGGATAATAAGATAATGAATTTAGAAATAGTTGAGATTGATTTTAGCGAAATCAAAGGGATTAAATCAATTATTGAATATCAATTAATTTAAATTTGAATTTATATGATTTAAATTAATTGTTATTTTGTATTTCAAATCTGTTTTTCTTTCTGGTTGTTTCTATTCTCCTACCTCGTTCCTTTTCGGGGACGAAAAGTTTTGAGTGGGGGAGAGTGTAACGACCCGTAAATTTTAACTGTTTTAATAACGTAATTAGTTGAAATTTTGCGAAATTTTAAACGATAAAATTTTGAAATATAAATTTGATATTTGGAATGCGTCTAGTTAAACATAGCAACTGGTAAAGTTTCGTCCGAAAATATGAAAGTTTATTTCGCGCGTAAATTTACTTCAATTTAATCAGTTAAAAAGCGATGAAAATGAAATGTTTCCGAACCTAAATATTTTTACATAGAAAACTTCTAAACCATCTTCTGAGCAAGACGTCAGTTTGTCGTTTTTCCAAATTCGGACATCTTTGGCTCCGTCGATCTTATTTTTCAGTGTTTTTCTTGCATTTTTTTTCGCCAGTTAAAATTTTCGAATTTTTATAATTCAATCGTACCACCGATTTTTATATACCGTTTTGATCTTCTCGTCGTGCCGATCTCTACGGTATATTCAATTGTTAATTTTGGAATCCGGTGTAAAGTGCAATCTGTGAAATGCATAGCGTATCGGTATTCGTTTTAACTTTTGACTCCTATGTCCATTCAAATTTACAACGGTTGATAACAAATAGCCGATTTCATTTATTACTTCCAAAATCATCGTGCAAAGTTGTCATCCACTGGCCGTAAATTATTCTCTGAATTCATCAGCTGGCATTTATTTTTACACCGTTTCATTGCTTTGGGAATACGAGAAATTTTCTTCGGTTCCCCTTGCAAATTTTATTTCATAAGTTACAGTTATATTTTTCTTTCTTTCTATTCTTTCCATCCATCTTCCTCTCTGTCTTCTAAACCCAAACATTTCATTTCAAGACTCATCCACAGAATCCCATAAACTCTTCCTTCCCTTTCACCCAATACATGAGCGCAACCTTCACCACCTCTGATAACACCAAGCAACAGCGAGGCCGAGCCTTGCGTACATGCAAGGAACCTATAGACTTCACTCCTTTGAACCACCGAGACAAGCACGTACGTGACAGCCGAACAGATCGCCATTGTCTCCCCACGTTCCACCCCATCATTTCGCCTTCCATCAAACCGAGCTCACCTCACCCATCTGACCCTTCCACCTCAAGCAATCGAAACTCAACAGGCAATACCCATGGTCTATCTCATCTCCGACCTGCTTCCTCCGCCGTATGCCTCGCCTTGCATCATCGGCAACCCAGACTCCATGTCAGAACACTTGCAACCACCCTCCTCCTTTATTGCCTCGATGTGTGAGTACATAAACTGTTATATATATTAGTTATATAGTGTTCGGTTGTAGCTTGTATTTTTGTTTTACAAACAATTGTTATAGCCTGCCATCTAAATCTACTGATCTATGTTGTTTAAGATATATATTATGTTGTATGTAAATGATATAGTACGTGTGCTAATAAGGAAGTATATAAGTGTTTCTATATGAAGTATGTATTTGTTATAAGATTTGTTTTACAGTATATATCAGTTTTTCTAAAGAGTATATTTACATTTATAATAGTTGCATGCGTATTAAGTATATGGTTTTAAAAATAAGGTATATGTTACATTGCTTATTATAACATGTTAGTATAATAAACATATATATTGTTAGTCATAGATTTATTGGCTTTACTGTTGGATTGTCCTATATGCCCATATTTGTTGTACGTGAAATAAAGTATGTTACATTTTGTTTGCTTTTGGTTTTAAACATAGAAAGTTATATATAGTATAGGTATATATTTGTCTATACAGCAAGGTTTTGAAATTTCCAGCGTGTCAGTTATATTTGTGTACATTTTAGTGTGTATATGTATATATTATTTTTAATACGTATATTTAAAATTTGATATTTTATTTTATTTTATTATTATTATTATTATTATTTTTGAGAAAAATTTTAACGTATATTTTGTTTCAGTTATATCATGATGATTCTGATTCGTTTTATCACTTCCTATTTTATCAGCTTTGCTCTTCTAAATCCGTGCCAATCTAGCTTTGATTTGGAATTTCATGTTTCGATTCACAACTCAACTCATTCCATCGTCCAAATTTCTCTAGCCTTGAAAGGTGAGCACTCACTCACGATTAACGTTCTTTTATTTATTAAATTTGATTTCAATTGAAACGACAATTGAAATATGCTGCTGTTAGTTAATTACACTGTTATATATGCTATTGCCTGTATCAGTTCACCTGTGACATTTGACACAATTATCTGTTAATTATTTATGTGATGATAATGCAGTTTGGCTGATAATTGATTGATTGTTGATATTTACATTGGACGTTAAATTGTTAGTGTTAAATGCTAAATAGTATGTAAAATTGAAATGGATATAGGATAGTTAACAATTTTAAAACTGATTCATATGTTAAATTCGATTAGTTGAATATGACCCCTTTTAATTGTTAAATTAATTGACATGTAGAATAGTGATAATTACACTTTGAACCATCGACGTATATTGGACTAATTGTTGTAGTGTAAAATTGGAATTAAATGGCAAGTGAAAAACCATGTAGATAATTAATGTAATAATCTTTAATCTACATGAAATGATAGTGTAGATTCTAGAAATAATTATATTAATTCGTACAAATAACAATGTGAATTAATACGATTATTTCGGGATTATTTGAATTGATTATTGGATTGTTGTTATTGATTGTTGTTATTGCTTGTTTATTTACTTTGACACCATTCCAGTTATCACACTGCAAGTTCCCTTTGCTATGCTATGATTTTGAATTGAATTGGAATCGGGTTGAAATGATAAATAGCCAAATTAAACCTTGACTTAGGATAGAGAATTAAATAAAACCCGATTGGTCAATAATTTGATTTGAAAATAAATTGAAGATTTTATTTGAATAAATAATATGGTTTTGAAATGAAGTTGGAATTTGAATTTTTATGAAAGGAAAATGTTATATATTTAAATAATATGAAACAAAATAATTAACAATGTAATTGACGAAAGAACGTCGTTTAATTTGAGAAATGATTTAATTAAGTTTGAAATTATTTAAGTTTGAAATTATAATTAAGTTGAAATTATTAAACTTTGAAATTATTTAATAATTAAGTTTTAAATTATTTAATAATTAAATAAGATTGAATTATTTAATGATTAAATTGCATTGAATTCTTTAATAAGAAAAAATTGAACTTGTGAATAAGTGAATTTTACTTCGTAAATAATTGAAATTGAGTTTTCTTTATTAAGTAAGTTTTTTTGAAAATTATTTAAGAAAGTAAATAAGTGAAATTGAATTTCTTTAACAAGAAATAAAATGCGATTTATTGAAATTAATGTAAGACTTGAAATTTAAAGAAATTGAGTTGATGAATTTAATTTAATTTAATACAATTTGTAAGTTTTGATATAATGAAGTTGAATTTAAATAATGGATTTAATGAATTGGAAATTTAATAGAAATTGTTTTGGATGGCAAATTTACTTAATGAATATTGAATGAAATCGATAAATGAATTTAAATTTGATTTGAATGTTAAATTAAATTAATTTAAATGTTTTCGAAATGAAACTTATATACGAACTTGAATCAATATTTGAATGGTTTTAAATAAAGATTGAAATTGAATTATAAGATTTTGAAATGGTAATTTGGAAGTTTTGAAACGTAAATTTTGGAAATTGATTTGGAAAGACAAACGAAATGTTGATTTATAAACTCTGATTTAAATTGAAATTGATTTGGTTTTTGAAATTTATTAAACGACCAATCGGTGTTATAATTACGAAAGTTATTAAAGAGACCGGAATCGGTTATGGATATACTCTCTATCTAAACAGAAAACCACTTTAATAACTATACGCGGAGTGGTGATCCAGAATGAAGTGGTTGGAATGATATACGTGATGACTGAAGAAAGAGAACGATAATGGATAGCCTTGACACTTGTGTCAAATTGGAAATGACTAAAACAGGAGCCGTGCCGGGCCAATGGAGGATTTTCTACCTCAAGTGAACACACTTCTTCGAACTACTCATTACTTGTTGTCGATTGGTGCACCCTTGATTTTGGGAGTGTTGTTTCACGGCGTTGCGGGCGCTGCGGCGTTGCGTTCTCACCAGTCCGGATCAGGCAAACGGTAGTATCACTACCTTGGGTATTGCCTCATGTGCCTTGTCATACTTGTATTCCCTATTCGCGACCACTACGAATCTGTTTTGTACCTTTAGTATATGGATTGCCCTCTGGTGACTTCCGGTTTTGGGGAAACTACGGTCTTGTATATGCTTTTGGGAATAAAAATGTGTTAAGGGTGGAATGGGCCATGACTTAACACTATTTTGATATCTTTATATTACTGATAGACATTATCTACTTATCGTACACTACTACATAGTAGATAGTTTAACTGATCCTTAAAGGATGGTTATTCCAAACATCCTTTGAGTTACTTGTATTTCAATTGCTATTTCACTTGAGTTGGATTTATTAATATAAGAATGTTAATCCTGACTCGAGTGTTTTGTATTTTTCTTTACGCTCGGGTCAGACTGAGTGTACCAGTATTCGAGACTCACCTTTGGAGTTGGAGCTTTGCTTGAAGATCCAGCCATCTATTCTGCTTTCAGTATTCGATGATTCCAGTGATGTATTCTGATTTGTTTCTGATGTATCGTATTACTCTTCCATTGTATCTGGTTTAACTCTGATGTATCGTATTACCCTTCTGTTGTAAACTCTGATGTATTTTATATATTCATATAGTAGCTTCATGAACTACTATCTCTTTTATTTCCGCTGCACTTATTACTCTGTGTCTGTGATATGTGATTATTTTATTTACTGTATATGTTCAGTTTTGCCAAATTTAAATTAACAATGCGGTATTTTGAGCAATTCAACTCCGGCATGAGTGTCTACCTATACACTTATAATGGATGCGAATGGTCCAAAATATCGGGTCGTTACACCCTGACTCCCGTGAGTCAGCTTAGATGTGACTAAAACAGGAGCTATGTCGGGCCAAGTGAGGTCATTCCTCCTATCGGACACATTTCTTCGATACCATATTATGACTTTGTGATGATTTGGTGGCCACCCCTTGATTTTGATTATGGGAGTGTGTTCCGAGGTGAGCGGTAGTAGCTGTTATGTGTTACCACCAGCCCGGATCCGCAATTGGTATATCTACCCTGACATTTCCTCGAGTGCCGTGTTCACATGCCCTAGTGCGGCTTCTACGAGTTTGTTTCATGTCATACCTATGGAGTGCTTCCTGATAGCCCACCTACGGGTGGAGTTTACAGTATCTGTATAGACTACATTATTATATAAAATGTGTTAAGGGGGATATGGGTAACACCTTAATGCTATTTTAATACTTTACTTTACCGTAGACATATTATACTAGCGTATTGTACTACATAGTAGATAGTTTAACGGATCCTTAAGAGATGGAAATCCAAAACATCTCTTAAGTTATTGCACTCATGTTAGACACTGGATAGGAGATGTCAAACCCGTAAACATCTCTGACGCCGTTACACTCATATTTATTTACTGTTGATTTAACTTACATAAGATCTTTTAGTCCTGACTCGAGGGTTTTGTCTTTTCAATTCGCTCGGGTTAGCTGAGCTTTTCTGTTTTATCGAAGACTACTTTCTGGAGGACGAAGACGGAGAATTAATGCTATTATTATTTATTATATTTATTCCACTGCATCATATTGTCCCGCTGCATTATTTATTTATTTATTCCTATTGTATGTAACTCTGATCTGTATTGAAAAAAGTGTAATCAAATGTTATTTGTAAATAACTTCATGAACTGTTAATTTGATTATTATATTTTGTCATTCCGCTACAAGATTATGTACTTGTTTTTATTTTCTTTTTTTCTCTGCTTTTTCTTATTTACCCCATAACAATCTGCCCTTTTAAATGGTTTGAGTCTGACGTGTGTGTCTGCTTAAAACATCCAAAAAGGCAGGCCGTTACAAATTAATATTTACTTCATAATTCAAATATCTAAATAACCATATTTGAATATGAGTTATTAAACACCGAAAACCAATTATTTCAAAATCAAAATGATAAATTCCAGGATGTTACGTTCTCCCCCTGAAAAGAATTTTGTCCTTGAAATCCCCAAAGGAAGAAAATGTCTCCAAACCCTTAAGTTTAAAAAAATACGGATTAAAATGAGTTATTAAACTCCTAAAGTTCCTTATATTATGGAAAATTTTGGCAGCACCTCCTTTGGGCGGCTAGATCCGAAAAACTACCAATCGTCACAACTGGCCCAAACCAATCAAAGAAAACAAAAGCTAAGTGGCTTCCCATATCTGGGGCATAAAATCATCAATCAATCACTAATAACTAGATCAACTACGTACCCCTTTTGCATTTTATTTTATTTTTGCAAGCATCTCACTTTCTTGATGCAAATGCAGTGCACAAGAAATCAAATAGTAATCTCTTGCTCTCATGTGCCAATCTTTTACTTTCATAATCCAAAATAAAATCATGCAGACAAAAGAATAATACACCAACAACATAAATGATATAACATTTCTATGCAGCAAAAGTACAGAGAATACTTCGTGATAAAATACTAAGCATCCAATCCTTTCAAAAGATAAATTTTGAACTAAATGCCCCAGATTTTATACTCAAAATATATTTTCAAATTCCTCCAAAGAGAAACAAATCAAAACAAAAATCAATTTTGACAAGGATGAGGCTCCTTCTATCGAAGCATGGTATAACTCTAAAATCAAAACAACACGGAGCATTTAGTGGCATTCTGGTACTTCCAAAAACAACAACTAGAGTAAAAAAGGTACCTGGCGAGTCTTCCAATCGGAAAACCCCTAATCACCCAACTTTAGTCATAACGAAAATATTTAAAAAATCAATTCACCAAAACTTCCTTTCAAATATCTGAAAAATAATGATACTTCATCAAAATTTTCAAAATAATAATAATATTATTATTTCTTTCACAAATTCTTTCAAAATCACCTTTTTAAAAAGTGCTAGGATTTAAGTCCTAATAAACAACAACTTTATAAAACATGGTTTACAAAATCACACTATCAATTCAAATCAAATTCCATAAGGGATAAACTAACACTTAACATTATTCAAAATGTTAAGTGACTAACAAACACGATTTAGAAATTTTGCTCAGGTTTACAACTTTCTCGATTGTCCAAGGATATAGAAAATATCCTATGCCACACAATTAAGCATATTAATATACTTAAGTCCGTGTAATGTACAAAAATCATCAATACGCAATATCTGATCCAACCACTTGCTCAGATACATAAACTTCACTTCCAAAGTAGTATCGCTCACTCGACCTCCCTAGTGCTGACTTCGATAAGGTTCCTTGATTAGAAATTTACATTCTCCTTGCATAGCCATAGATGGAAAACTTGAATGCTAATCAAGTGTTCGCTGATGAGAATCAAGTGAGAAATCCTTTTTCGGACTGGTGTGAATCACCCCAAAGTTATGTATTCGAATCCTAGATCAAGAATCGTGCGAATAAAATGACCTACGTATAACTTAAGTACTTAATCTGATTGGTTTCTTAACTACACCAATCTTTTCTAGATCACTTCCATTTTCACTTATATTTTTCATTTATAGTATTTCATTCAACAGTAAAATTATATATGAATTACTTCATAAATTTTCACTTAAGTTATAAACATTTTACAAAGACACAACCTTACAAAACATTAAATTAAAAACTTACTCCGCTTTTATTTACTTGTATAATACTCTTCTATATCCTAAGAGTACATACAGAATGTCAATTTCATTTTATATTTATTATTTATTTTTATTTTTCAAAATTCAAATGGAGACCCAACCAAAATACGGGTCTTTACAATCGAGTCAACCTCTTCGACCTCTTTACCTTAGAGTGTGCTAAGGAAAGATGCTTACGGGTTGGTCCAATAACATCAAATAGTTTATATAACTTAGATGATTAACAAAAACTATGGTTTTAATAAAACAACGCCTATTAAAACATTCCTATCCAATTTAACCTATTTAAACCCGAGTTAAATTATCTCTTCATTATCCAAGAGTTTAGAATTTCATTTATCAAATTATTTATCAAAACACCTTTTTATTATAAATCAATTCCCTTTAAGGAACTAAAGAACTAAATATTAGTTTTTATTTCAAAACCCTTTTTGAAATCATACTACATGTATTTCCACACATAAAATAAATTTAATAATTTATTCACTAACACTCGCCTTGGGTTCATTCGGATTTGAACTCATTTTGATCGCACAATGGTAAAGGGAATAATTTACTAAGTGCACTACAGCGTCCACCTAAGCAAACATTCGACCGTCACTTAGAAGATTATTTAGATTACCACAAAACTAATCAAAATGTTTTCTCCAAACTATCTAAAGAAAATGTATCTTTCTTTAAAATTCTTTTTGAAATATTTATACCTATAAATGCTTCCAGAAAACACCAATATCACTTTTCTCAAAATCGTTTTAAATTATTTTAAGCAATACCGGGATTTAAATTCTCCAAAACCCTTTTTACTTATAAAATAACATTTATAAGTTATATAAATCATTTTATATGGCATACTCCCATAAAACGTACCTTTAACATCATCTTATATTATAATATCTTCCCTTTATTATTGTAAACTCTTTTTAAAACACATTTTTATAAGCAAAATTTATATAAAGTTTCCTTTATATAAAACCATCTCATATTATATTAACTTTCTTTTATTATTGTAAGGACCCGATTCTTCGACTTCCGAAAATCGACATCGATACGTCCACTGTATCGACTGCCGAGCAACGAATGCCGGAAAACCGAATTCTTAGGGTTTTAGAAAGAAGAAAACAGAAGAAAAGAGAGAAGAGAAAGAAGAAGAGAAGAGAGAAGAACAACAGAACAAGAGCAGAAACAGAAGCAATATCAGAATCTCACATATCGCAGCGGAACAATATATAATAGATAAATGAATAATCTTTTAAAAACAAAGAACTATATCAGTTTATACATACATCAATCATCAGAGTCAATATACAACAATGGACAGTTATATAACTTGTCCTCATACAGAATACACAGCGGAATAAATACTATCAGATACAAATACTACGTCTCGTCATCCAGCTTATCTCCAAAGCTCCAGAATATCCTGATAACATAACTCTAGGCTGCCCGTGTGGAAATTAGTGGGCACCCAGAGTTTAGAAGGGAACAATAAACTCCGAGTCAGTCATGGTGACTGGTGTGAGATCGTAAAACAGTTATTTTTCACAAAGAAAATAAAACAAATTCGCAATGCTTTTGGAAAATGAAACTACCATAAGACCTCCCGCCACACACACAATGCAAACGCAGAATTGGAGGAGATTTCTTCTTATGATAGTCAAAGATGCTTACTACGCAAAATCAAATCATTTTTGATATTATTATTAGTGCATAGTGTAGAAAACATTTCGAAAGTGTAACAACCCGAGTTTTTCTAACACGAAAAACCAGACCATTTTAGTTAAGAAGAAGAGGTAGAAGAAGAAAAATAGAAAACAACAGCAGAATCTCACATACGCAGCGGAATAAAATATAATATATATATCAACAGATCTTTACACAAATCAAACTGTATCTGTATCTATATATATACATCCAAATACATCATCAGAGTACGTCACATCAATATCATACAACTGAATACACAGCGGAAAATAATAGCAAGTACGAGAGTACGTATCGTCATCCAGCTCGTCTCCTGAGCTCCATATCATCATATCTTGTAACCTATAATACTCGGTCTGACCCGAGCATCATATAAAACAATACCCGAGTCAGTCTGGAAAACCAGCGTGAGAAAATTACACTCAATTGATTATTAAAGTTTCAAAGTCCTTTGAAACAAAAGCATCTCGTAAGACCACGCCACAAATAAACATGTCGGGTTTTTACCTTACGATAGCTAAAACACTTTATATCAAAATCCTCTGATATTATAATAGTGTCTACAGAAAGTAAAATATAATCTAGCTGAAATGCTTGCATCTCACATTTCAACAATAGTTGGGCACAATCAAAACCGTACAGGCATGTAGGGAGAATGGATTTCCAACGAATGACTAGGCACTGGGGTACCACCTGTCACAGTACGTGGCCTAGATCACCGTACCGAGGAGTACGCCCGCTCCTCTGCAACACAAGGCCGGAACCATCCCTTACTGGATGATCCCGAATAAAATCACCCCACGGTTGGGATCAGCAACCGCACCACTAAGCCGAAATAAAAAGGGACATCTAGACAGGGATGACCTTACCCTCCAGTGGGAGCTACCCACGAAGCCTTGCTGCATAACCCCTGATTTTCAGTCATTCCCGGTTGATGAGGTTCGAGGCTAAACGATACCTTTTTAGAGAACATATCCCTTAGAATGCCCATCGTCCGCTGACGATGTTTCGCAAGCATTCGTCCATACCAGTCCGTCCCGGGTTCGAACGGAACCGAAGGCACTATTCCTACTACATCCATTTTGGAAATATCCTCAGGATTAGTAGCGACTAGCCCTTGCACTTCACAGCTCCATCTTCGACTCCGAAGTCGTTACACGAAACGTACAAACCGGATCGAAGTGGTATTCGAGTCTCCAGACCTAGAATCCCGGTATACGGAAACTCGATCCCGGTCTCTTCGAAACGATCAGCGCATTGGCCAATATTGATAGTCGGTTATTTAACTATCAATTAACATCCACAAGCAATCATCACATAATAAATAATTTCCCACATTATTTATTTGCCCAAATATCTTTCCAAGATATATTTCCAAATTTTCAAACTCCTTTTGAAAACAATTTCAAACAGTTTCCGCTTACGGAATACATTTCCAAATATTTATTTCTCTGAAACACCAAGTACAAAACACTTTTAGATTTTAAAATAATTTAAAAACACTTTATTTTAAAATATATTTTATAACATTGAAATCAAACTACTTTAATACTTTATTTAAAATATATACTTTAAAATAAACCACTTTATAAATATAAACTAAATTTCTCCTTTAAAACAGAATAGCAAATCACTTTTATATAATTACTACAATAATAGATTTTTAAAATATACCTACTTTGAAAATTAACATTTAGAAATAATTAATTTTCTAAAACATGCTTTTTAAAACATACTTAAAACTTTTAACTTATATTTAAAATTGCTTTGAAAACGTACTTGGCTATCCAGAGAAATACACTTCTCATTTCCATCTTAAAAATAAATCAATATTTATTTTTAAACCAAACCATATTTTTTTTATAAATTCCCACCTTGAATTTATATTCAAATACCCACTGATATTTTATTTTACTTTATAAACCCAGTTTATATTCCAAAATCTCACTCCTCTTTTAAAATTCCAATTTTAAACAACTAAATCAATTTCCAATTGATTTTCCAATTTACTTTACTTTACTTTGAAATAAATTTCCTTTACTACTTCATTTATTTCAAAATACATTAACTTTTAGATTTATTCCTTTATTTGAGTTAAAACTCTTTTTAACTAAAAATACAAATTTTAAACTTCCAAAATTCCTTCTTTAGCCTTTAATTAAATTTAATCCTTACATTCAAAATAAATCCTTTATTCTTTAAATTTAATATCATTTTAGTTTAAAGTTAATATTTCCTTTGTTATTTCGAAATTCCCTTATTCCAATTCACTTGAATTATTTACTTAAATTTTTCTCTTTTATTTCTTCCAAAATCCAATTCAATATATTTTGATAACTCCTTTTATTGAAATATTCAATCCAACCATATCATCCAATATTTCAATCATCAATAAAATCATCACAGGATATCAATATTCATAGAACAGAATATTAAATAATCTAAAAAATTTTGAGGAATCCAGTTGGATCCCTCCAACCTGTTTCCCTGCATCCACAAACGTTAGCACAATACCAATTCCACTTCAAAGTGGAATATCGCGGTATATGGGATTTGTATAAATCATCCGCTATTATGCGGCGCATAGGGTCTCATCTGCTATATAAATGCGGGAATATCAACAACTCAAATATATACATATGCCAATATGTATATATTTCTATATACTACTATATATAGTATAGCACATCAATCAATGCAATCATCCAATCAATTATTTAAATTTAGCCATTTAAATTTAAATCTAACTGAGTGAGATTAACTCACCTTTGCCTTTCATTTGCAATCCACTCCAATTTCCATCTGGGTTTCCCGTTTTATAACCTTGTATAACATTAGATAATTTATTAATATTTTGAAACAATCGGACAATTTATTTCCATTTATAAATTTAATAAATCAATGATTCTTAATAAATTTTAGTTTGAACTAATTTCCTTTTAATAAATTATTTTTAGTAACTAACATAATTATATGAGTAAATTAAACAAATTAATCACCTAAATAAATTATTAAAACAAACTAGTAAATTGTATCTATTTAAACTTACTCATCATTTGATTAATTTTTTCCAAAACTCTACTTATATATATTTCTGTTCTAAACCTTATACACATTTAAATTAAACAAAATTATTTATATAGTTTACTGTATATTATTATTTTGTCTGAAAATCAAGCTAAATCGAATGGAAAGAAAACAAATACCTTACTCGAGAATGACCACCAGGTTGCTGCCAACCCCCTTACGAACGCCACTGTTGAAGTCGAACGCTGAAAACCCTCGAAGTCGCTCATCTCGCGGATCCAAACCCTATGTTCGAGACCAGTTGGCGATGGTCGCAGTCCCTCTCATCAACGAACGCACCCACCTCCAACGTCACTGCGAACAAACGCTGCAGTACGGTCATGCCAGAAGTCTCCCAAAACATCACTCGAGATGTTCCTAGCCCCCTTTTGTCATCGCCAGAACCTGTGCCTCACACCCTCGAGCACGAATCTACTCAGCGACCTCAACATTCAATTCGAACGAACCACCATGCCTTCTTGCGATCGCCCACCAGCCTTGACATCATCGGCCATTTTCCCCTTTTGTTTCGAACGAAATCATTCAATTCGACATAAAGGAGGCTCGCGACATCGCTTCGAACGTTTCCAGATTTTCGAGCTGAACATGAGGAGATCTCAAGCATCGGCACATCTCGAGTTTGAAATCGAATTGGGAATTCGAATTGAAGAGGAAGGAAGGAAAATCACTACGGCGATTTGTGATTTGAACGAGATCGTTCGGCCATTTCTTCTCGGTTTTGATTTTATTTATTTTTATTTTAACTGGGTTCGACTCTGTTGAAGGTGAGAGGGGCGGTGATAAATACTGATTTGTTTACTTAACGAAAAAGAAAGGGAGACAGAAGCGATGTTGGCGTGCTTGAAACGTTACACGTGCTGGTGGAGCTGGAATTCCAGCTGAAAAGAAAGAATGTAGGCTGATAGAAAATTTGACTAGACCATTTATAAAATTCAATTTAAACGATATATTTTAAAAACTGAACAAAACTCTTTAAAATTCCATTTTAAAAGTTATATCATCTTCAGTATTAAAAATATAAATTTTCTGAACCTTTGAACTATTTTTAACAGGCTTAAAATCAAGATTCAATATTTTACCCAATCCCGATAATTAAATTTAATAATTAATTATTCAAATAAATACTGTATAATTGAAATTAAAGTTAAAATTTAACCTTCGAATATTTAAAATAAATTAAATATTCACATTTCAAATATACAAAAATTCCGGGTCGTCACATTCCTCCCCCCTTAAAAGAATTTCGTCCCCGAAATTACTAGTTAAGAGAAATGATTCGATACCCGTTCTTTTTCCCAATCCAAATAGTTTTAACAACTTTCCATAACAATTCTTTTATTAATGATACACTAATCATCCTTTAACTTCCCAAACTTATTCATAAGTTCAACCCATACCACCTGCTTATCCATTCAAATTTAAATTTGAATTCAAATTTTGAATTATCAAAATTTCCCAAAATTTTTCTAACTCCCTAGATTTCCGAAAAATTTCGCCAACGTCTCCTTTGCGCGGCTAGCTCGGTACTACTACAAAATGGCTCTACGGCCTCCCGATCTCAAAAAGAAAACAAAAAGCCAAGTGGCTGATCCAAAACCCAATCAAATTTCATATAGAAATTTAAATACATACCTTTTCGACGGGCCATTAAATTTTATCTTCTAAAATCAAAAATCCCAATTTATCCATTGCTTTTATACCCTGTATATCCTACTAAGCAATAATATTCAGTTGCAGTTCCAAAACCATTTTATACGTTAATGTACAAATTTCAATATTGGTCTTACTTAAGCTCGTACGACGCACATATATCATCCGTACGCAAAATCAAATTTGATCGCTCACTCGATCACACAATTTCACTTCCGAACTAGTATCGTCCACCCGACTTCCTAGTGCGGACTCAGATCTGGTTCCTTGATCAGAAACCGTCATTCTCCTTGCATAGCCACCAACTATGATAGAGAATATCCAGAATCAATCAACAATCCATATCCAGGTTCGCCGTTGAAAATCGAGTGAAAAATCCTGATTCGGATCGATAAAACTATCTCGAAATTCTGTGTTCGACATCTGGACCAAATAGCTATGCGAATAAAATAATATACGTACATCTTACGTATAAATTCCAATTGATTATCAGTTATATCAATTCTCTTTTATTCACATTCATTTTGATTGTTATCCCCTTATTCACAACTATCCTATTTCACAACTTCAGTTTTAGTCTTCATTCAACTATTCACTTAGTATATATATATATATCTTTTCCAAAATTACTAAGTATATTTCCAATACCAATTTTCTTAAGAATTTCATTCTTCAATTTTTAAGTTCAATATAAATTTTCTTATATTTATCTACTTCTTCACCACTGAAGTGTATATATTCAAATCGAATTCCAATTTCATATGAATTTCAATTTACTTCAATTTACCACTTCATTTCAAATATAAATACTTATTCCATTTGATTTCAATTTGGCTTTCACCCGAATATTTAATTAGTTGCACTACTAATTAATTTAAATTTCAATTAACAGTTTATTCGCAAACTTCACTTCTTTAGTTCCCTCAATTTCACTTATCCTTACATTTACATTTGAATTAGATTCCAATATCCAGTTCCAATTTCATTTGCTAACCAACTTAAATCATTTGTCGTTAAATGAAAATTTTCAAAATTTTCAAAAATTTTCTAACTCCCAAAATTTACGAAAAATTTTGGCAGAGTCTCCCTTGTACGGAGGGACTTCTGCGATATCGCAGGATGCACAAATACATATATACATCGGCCTCAGGCCGGAAATCACAATATATCAATATAAACAGTTCATATTTCCTATTTCAAATTCTTTTGCGTAAGCGTACCTCATTTTTAGCATTTTAAAGCAAGCGGCTTATTATTTAGCAATTAGTGCAACCCAAAATCAGCTATACGGCTTCCCCGAACCTGTACTTACTTAATTTAAAGATGTAAGTGCCAAAATCATGCAACTTAACAACATTTTTCATATTTAACTAGCAACATAAGCGTTTTAATAAGCAATGCAAGTTAAACAACACTTATAAGCAATTTATAGGGTTCCACCCTTAATTTAAATTGTTTACAACCCAATTCTCACATTCGATTCATTTTAGTAAAACAACCTCATATTTAATTCAGTTGATCTCAAAATTAATCTATTTAACTTCTATCAACTTATAGAATTTTAACTCCCTTGTTTACGTCAAACGACGCTTTATTTAATGCAGCTCCTTCCATATCCATATGAATAAATGATTATTTGAGTTTTACAACCAATTTGAATTGATTCCAATTCAATTTATTTTAATTCCATTACACTTATAATTTAATTGGTAAATTCACTGAATCCAATATAAATTCTAATCCGCATTTGATAATTTATTTCTGAATTGTATTTTATTACTAACAAGTCTACTTCAATCCATTTCTACTTACTTGCAATTATTTACAATTCAAATTATCACTATTATACTTCAACTCCATTATTCATTCACACTTTTACTTTTATTACCAAATCCAAATTCCATTAACATATTTGATTTACTAATTTATTCCAAATTAGTTTACTTCCATTTTAACCAATACAATATTTGATTTTTATCCTTACAAATCACCCTAGTTAATCTCCTCGGGTTTTATAATTCAAGTACTGGATCTTATTCATTCCCAAAATACCAAACAAATTTATTTACTTAGCTATAACTTCCCATTCAAGCCACAATTAATTTAATTTTCCAATAAATTTAATTCCTTTACCATTATCCAAGCTAAATTTAATTTAACCCAAATCTCTATTCCAAACTGCACATCTCTTATTCATCTTACTCTTACTTGTTAATGTAAGGATTTTAATTTCACTCAATATTATTTATAATTCAACTGAATTTCATTACAATTTAATTTTATTTAACTTAACTTCGGTCAAATCATATTATTCTCTTAATATCATTTCCATCACAATTTATTTCAATTCGATTCCAACAATCCAAATACAACTGGATTTATTTTCTCAGTTTGCTTCAAATCCAACTCAAAATTAAACTTAGTTTAAGCTCATTTGTCTCAACTTAATTTTATTTCTCCATCTGATTCAAATAAAGATTTAGAATTCTTATGTACCCGGCTTTTAGTTTCAATTCAATTTGAAATCTCCACTTATTCCATTAGTTAAGTAAATCATTCCGATTTTACAATCTTACCATATTTTTTTCAATTTTAATTTGTCAGAATATTTTCATCCAAACATCCAAATATAAAATAATTTAAGGAAATATTTCTTTTATATCAAAATACATTTTTCGGGTAAAATTATTTCATCTACCCGTTTCAAAACAATATTGTGTCGAATTGTTCTATTCGAGTGTTTAGAAACCCCTTCGATACAGTTGCGCAGACTGTGCCGACGAAGGTTCATATGCCACTCAATAAATCAACCAACATAATATAAAACCATTTTATATTCACTAACAAATACGCGCTCATATCTATTAATACTCTCAAAATTCCCACCAGAGCCAAGGTTATCGCTAGCCTAAGCTCTGATACCAAGTGTAACAACCCGAGTTTTTCTAACACGAAAAACCGGACCATTTTAGTTAAGAAGAAGAGGTAGAAGAAGAAAAATAGAAAACAACAGCAGAATCTCACATACGCAGCGGAATAAAATATAATATATATATCAACAGATCTTTACACAAATCAAACTGTATCTGTATCTATATATATACATCCAAATACATCATCAGAGTACGTCACATCAATATCATACAACTGAATACACAGCGGAAAATAATAGCAAGTACGAGAGTACGTATCGTCATCCAGCTCGTCTCCTGAGCTCCATATCATCATATCTTGTAACCTATAATACTCGGTCTGACCCGAGCATCATATAAAACAATACCCGAGTCAGTCTGGAAAACCAGCGTGAGAAAATTACACTCAATTGATTATTAAAGTTTCAAAGTCCTTTGAAACAAAAGCATCTCGTAAGACCACGCCACAAATAAACATGTCGGGTTTTTACCTTACGATAGCTAAAACACTTTATATCAAAATCCTCTGATATTATAATAGTGTCTACAGAAAGTAAAATATAATCTAGCTGAAATGCTTGCATCTCACATTTCAACAATAGTTGGGCACAATCAAAACCGTACAGGCACGTAGGGAGAATGGATTTCCAACGAATGACTAGGCACTGGGGTACCACCTGTCACAGTACGTGGCCTAGATCACCGTACCGAGGAGTACGCCCGCTCCTCTGCAACACAAGGCCGGAACCATCCCTTACTGGATGATCCCGAATAAAATCACCCCACGGTTGGGATCAGCAACCGCACCACTAAGCCGAAATAAAAAGGGACATCTAGACAGGGATGACCTTACCCTCCAGTGGGAGCTACCCACGAAGCCTTGCTGCATAACCCCTGATTTTCAGTCATTCCCGGTTGATGAGGTTCGAGGCTAAACGATACCTTTTTAGAGAACATATCCCTTAGAATGCCCATCGTCCGCTGACGATGTTTCGCAAGCATTCGTCCATACCAGTCCGTCCCGGGTTCGAACGGAACCGAAGGCACTATTCCTACTACATCCATTTTGGAAATATCCTCAGGATTAGTAGCGACTAGCCCTTGCACTTCACAGCTCCATCTTCGACTCCGAAGTCGTTACACGAAACGTACAAACCGGATCGAAGTGGTATTCGAGTCTCCAGACCTAGAATCCCGGTATACGGAAACTCGATCCCGGTCTCTTCGAAACGATCAGCGCATTGGCCAATATTGATAGTCGGTTATTTAACTATCAATTAACATCCACAAGCAATCATCACATAATAAATAATTTCCCACATTATTTATTTGCCCAAATATCTTTCCAAGATATATTTCCAAATTTTCAAACTCCTTTTGAAAACAATTTCAAACAGTTTCCGCTTACGGAATACATTTCCAAATATTTATTTCTCTGAAACACCAAGTACAAAACACTTTTAGATTTTAAAATAATTTAAAAACACTTTATTTTAAAATATATTTTATAACATTGAAATCAAACTACTTTAATACTTTATTTAAAATATATACTTTAAAATAAACCACTTTATAAATATAAACTAAATTTCTCCTTTAAAACAGAATAGCAAATCACTTTTATATAATTACTACAATAATAGATTTTTAAAATATACCTACTTTGAAAATTAACATTTAGAAATAATTAATTTTCTAAAACATGCTTTTTAAAACATACTTAAAACTTTTAACTTATATTTAAAATTGCTTTGAAAACGTACTTGGCTATCCAGAGAAATACACTTCTCATTTCCATCTTAAAAATAAATCAATATTTATTTTTAAACCAAACCATATTTTTTTTATAAATTCCCACCTTGAATTTATATTCAAATACCCACTGATATTTTATTTTACTTTATAAACCCAGTTTATATTCCAAAATCTCACTCCTCTTTTAAAATTCCAATTTTAAACAACTAAATCAATTTCCAATTGATTTTCCAATTTACTTTACTTTACTTTGAAATAAATTTCCTTTACTACTTCATTTATTTCAAAATACATTAACTTTTAGATTTATTCCTTTATTTGAGTTAAAACTCTTTTTAACTAAAAATACAAATTTTAAACTTCCAAAATTCCTTCTTTAGCCTTTAATTAAATTTAATCCTTACATTCAAAATAAATCCTTTATTCTTTAAATTTAATATCATTTTAGTTTAAAGTTAATATTTCCTTTGTTATTTCGAAATTCCCTTATTCCAATTCACTTGAATTATTTACTTAAATTTTTCTCTTTTATTTCTTCCAAAATCCAATTCAATATATTTTGATAACTCCTTTTATTGAAATATTCAATCCAACCATATCATCCAATATTTCAATCATCAATAAAATCATCACAGGATATCAATATTCATAGAACAGAATATTAAATAATCTAAAAAATTTTGAGGAATCCAGTTGGATCCCTCCAACCTGTTTCCCTGCATCCACAAACGTTAGCACAATACCAATTCCACTTCAAAGTGGAATATCGCGGTATATGGGATTTGTATAAATCATCCGCTATTATGCGGCGCATAGGGTCTCATCTGCTATATAAATGCGGGAATATCAACAACTCAAATATATACATATGCCAATATGTATATATTTCTATATACTACTATATATAGTATAGCACATCAATCAATGCAATCATCCAATCAATTATTTAAATTTAGCCATTTAAATTTAAATCTAACTGAGTGAGATTAACTCACCTTTGCCTTTCATTTGCAATCCACTCCAATTTCCATCTGGGTTTCCCGTTTTATAACCTTGTATAACATTAGATAATTTATTAATATTTTGAAACAATCGGACAATTTATTTCCATTTATAAATTTAATAAATCAATGATTCTTAATAAATTTTAGTTTGAACTAATTTCCTTTTAATAAATTATTTTTAGTAACTAACATAATTATATGAGTAAATTAAACAAATTAATCACCTAAATAAATTATTAAAACAAACTAGTAAATTGTATCTATTTAAACTTACTCATCATTTGATTAATTTTTTCCAAAACTCTACTTATATATATTTCTGTTCTAAACCTTATACACATTTAAATTAAACAAAATTATTTATATAGTTTACTGTATATTATTATTTTGTCTGAAAATCAAGCTAAATCGAATGGAAAGAAAACAAATACCTTACTCGAGAATGACCACCAGGTTGCTGCCAACCCCCTTACGAACGCCACTGTTGAAGTCGAACGCTGAAAACCCTCGAAGTCGCTCATCTCGCGGATCCAAACCCTATGTTCGAGACCAGTTGGCGATGGTCGCAGTCCCTCTCATCAACGAACGCACCCACCTCCAACGTCACTGCGAACAAACGCTGCAGTACGGTCATGCCAGAAGTCTCCCAAAACATCACTCGAGATGTTCCTAGCCCCCTTTTGTCATCGCCAGAACCTGTGCCTCACACCCTCGAGCACGAATCTACTCAGCGACCTCAACATTCAATTCGAACGAACCACCATGCCTTCTTGCGATCGCCCACCAGCCTTGACATCATCGGCCATTTTCCCCTTTTGTTTCGAACGAAATCATTCAATTCGACATAAAGGAGGCTCGCGACATCGCTTCGAACGTTTCCAGATTTTCGAGCTGAACATGAGGAGATCTCAAGCATCGGCACATCTCGAGTTTGAAATCGAATTGGGAATTCGAATTGAAGAGGAAGGAAGGAAAATCACTACGGCGATTTGTGATTTGAACGAGATCGTTCGGCCATTTCTTCTCGGTTTTGATTTTATTTATTTTTATTTTAACTGGGTTCGACTCTGTTGAAGGTGAGAGGGGCGGTGATAAATACTGATTTGTTTACTTAACGAAAAAGAAAGGGAGACAGAAGCGATGTTGGCGTGCTTGAAACGTTACACGTGCTGGTGGAGCTGGAATTCCAGCTGAAAAGAAAGAATGTAGGCTGATAGAAAATTTGACTAGACCATTTATAAAATTCAATTTAAACGATATATTTTAAAAACTGAACAAAACTCTTTAAAATTCCATTTTAAAAGTTATATCATCTTCAGTATTAAAAATATAAATTTTCTGAACCTTTGAACTATTTTTAACAGGCTTAAAATCAAGATTCAATATTTTACCCAATCCCGATAATTAAATTTAATAATTAATTATTCAAATAAATACTGTATAATTGAAATTAAAGTTAAAATTTAACCTTCGAATATTTAAAATAAATTAAATATTCACATTTCAAATATACAAAAATTCCGGGTCGTCACAGAAAGTATAATATTAATCTTAGCCAGCATACGACCAGTATCGTATGCCTACTATAGCTACCATCTAAACAGTGGTGACCACCGTACGTAAATGGCAGGTTCTACAACTAATACCGTACAAGGTTCGTATTGGAGTTTGGATTTCCAAAAAATGGTCAGGCTAAGGAACTTCCTTTTCCACGATGGGTACGTCCCTGGAATAGATGACCCGAGAACCTAACGTTACGGTTAGATCTCTGCCAACACAAGGCCGAGTTACCTCTGCAAAAATAGGTAACTACTGACACGCGTATGTCATCCCCCGATCGTAACCGATCTTCCCGAGGATCCCTAATTTCCAACAAACCACATCAAAATAATAATGCAGCAACCACATAGGTTAAGTATCTGGGCTCCATACCATGATACCACCTCTATCCAGAAGGAATGACATACACTAAGGGGCGCTACTCCCTAGATCCTTGTTGCATCCTTCCTGTTTTAATCATTTCCGGGGTGTGAGGCTCGATGAAGTCTCGTCCACAAAGCTACGCTTTCTACAAAGCCATGCTTCGGGTCAAACAAATGATCAACCTATGATCACAAAGATATAAGATCAAACAAATGATCATATCGCAAATGATCAAACACTGATCATTTCACAGCAACACTCAGTATGCCACGTTACCAAATTGGGAGTATATCGCTGATAAATTTCAACTACATAACCTCTGAGCTCGTACGTCTCAGAGAAGGGTGTTAAGCTAAGAGAATAAATTCTCCGCCACCAACAGAAATGTATTTGAAAGAAATCAGCTTTATATCTCAAATTGTAACGTCAGACACACAATCCATACAAGTCTGTTCCGGGATCGAACAGAACCGAAGGCACTTCTCACGAAGCCCTTGCATATCCGGATAATTTTCTAATCACGTCCGGACTTCCCGTCACTAAGGGTGATAAAACCTCTAAATCGGAGATCAGCCGATGTAGAGTAACTCGACGGTAATCCTTCCGTTTTCAAAAATATCCGGTCTTCAACACCGGTCTTCGAATGCAATTCATAACGACGTATCACATATTCGGAATGGGTTATACGACCCCATGGTCCTTTCCCGGCTAACCCGAATAGTGAGCGATTATTCAAAAATAAGTGTGGCATTCAAATTCATCCAATTCACAACAAATACCATTCAAGGTAATTATTGATAGTCGGTTATTTAACTATCAATAAAGATGCGCAACATCATCAGATTCCAAATAATTTTCCAAATTATTTAATCTTCCAAAAAATATCGTTACTAGATATATAATTTCCACACTTAACCGTTTGAAAACAATTTCAAATTAATTTCCACATTTCATTTTATCTTTGAAGATAAAATCTCAAAACAGTTCATTTCATATTGGAAAAGCATTTCCATACTTATTTAAAAATAAGTATTTCACAAATCTATTTATTTTCAACATTTGAAAATATTTGATATACTTAAATCAAATTAAGTATATATTTCATTCTTTAAGGAAATCACTTACTATAACAATATTTATTTGAGTCAAAACGAATGTTACGTAAAACATCGTTACGACGACTCAAAATCACTAGTATAGGGATTCGAAAATTAAGATAGATATGTAAATCCCAATACTATATAAAACATTTCCTTTCGGAAATCATTTACTATAACAACAGTGTTATAGTCCACCATTTCCTTATTTTTCGAAAACGTCTATTTCAACAATAAATGTTGAAATCTATGATTTCGATAGTTCACACGTTTTAAAACATCTTTTAAAACAATTAACTTCATTTATAATATCGCTTTCCCAAACATAACTATTTTTTTCAGTAATATATTCACTGTCCAAAATCGTGAATATACTTCAATAACCAAATTTCAATCTTTTTTACACATTTATTTCAAGAATTATCCACTGTCCAAAATTGTGGATAAAATTCCCTTAATAATCTCTATATTTAAAATCCATCAAATTTGATTTATTTTCGAATTTATAAAAACAACGTTTATAAATTCTATTTCCATTTTATAACAACTTCGATTTATACATCTTCTTTAATGACCCATTCAATTTATAAGTTAATATAACTTATAATTCATTTATTTTAAAAGAAATCGTTCTTTTAAACTCTACAAAATTTAAAGCTTTCAGATTTCATTAACTTATGAAATCCCATTTACACTTCATTTTAACACTTATAGAAACTTGTCTTATAATCCCAATATTTCAAATTTATAAATATCCATTTTTGTACATCTTTTAAATAAACCGTTTATAATACTAGAAATCCCAATTTAAACCATTTCATAAATTTCTTAACTTTTATTTCAAAAAAAATCACACTTTGATTTTATTTCTCAAAAATCTTAACTTTTATAACTTTAAAATTTTAGACGTTTATTTATTTGAAATAAATCAATTCAAAGTTTCCATAAAACGTATAATTTCAAAAATCACTTTAAAAATCCTTTTTAAAGTAAAAGTCGTTATTTTTAAATTTCAAAACTTGAATCCGATGATGCAACAGCACCAATTAGTCAATCACAACATCAAACATCATATATCAATATGATAACAGCATATACAACAAATATCTGCAAATAATAATATTGGTGAGGAATCCAGTTGGATCCCTCCAACCTGTTTCCCTGCATCCAAAGACGTTAGCACAATACCAATTCCACTTCGAGGTGGAATATCGCGGTATATGGGTTTTATAAAAATATCCGCTTACTAACGACGCAATAGGGTCTCATCCGCTATACGAGGCGGGAAATCAATCAATCCAATATATACATATGCCAATATGTATATATTGCTATATATAGATATATCCTACTATATCTAATATCACATCCAATAGAAATCAATCAAATCAATAATAACTGCAATTCATTTTGAGTGAGAAAAATCTCACCTTAGCTTTTTAATTTGTCATCCATTTCCATCTCAGTTTGTTTTCTTCCATTCTTAACCTTGTATAAAAATTAATGATTTATTAATATTCGAACAAATCGAACATTAAATTTCCTTTCAATAGATTAAATAAATCAACACCTTTAATTTGAACAAATCAAATCAATGATTTCCTATTAGGTAAATTAAATTAGCCAAATTATTTTTATTAACAAACTTTCTCTTATCAATTTATTAAATTAAATCGAATTTCCTTTTGAAATTACTGTAACAAACAGTATTCACTTACTGTAAACATTTTGATATATATACATATATTAACATTAATCTGAAATCAAAACGAAACTCGAAAATATGCTTACAGCTCACTAATTCAAACTCGAAGATGCATCCCCTCAGCCTCGCGAACGAACTCGTGCTCTGACTTCTGTAATTACCATCGTTCGCGACTCTAGCCTTGACGAACTCCATCGAAACGCAGCCTCCTCCCCACTGGCCTCGTTTGCACCATGCCTGCCGCCTCGCGATAGTCTGAAGAGAACTCGTGGCCTCTCTTCGATCTGCTCTCGATCGAGATCGATGATGCGGTCAGCCCACCACTACCCAAATGCCACTGCAACCCCTCGCGGACCACCTGCCGCCGCGATTGACTCGCCTCCCAGTCGCGATGAAGTCGCCACTGCCCTAGCTCGACGAACCACGTCACCGTCTTCCAACTCAACGCGCACGCCACCACCGGGTCGAATCCTCGACCAAATCGAGCTGCTCGAATCGAACGAGTTGCCTCGCCACCGCCTGATGCCACCGCCCTTGAATCGAGAATACTCTCTGACGTTGCGATTCCCTTATCATTGGCTGCTCCTCCCCTATCGCGCCTCTGAATCGAGCGCGATTCTTTTTTTTTTTTAAACGAGGCTGCGGCCATTTTGATTTTGACGATAATAGGGGAACGCGACCATTACTCCTCTTTGAACGGAGACGAAAGTATTTTCGTTCGATGATTTTTTTTTTCATACGAGAAGAATTAGGTTCGGCCATGATTTTTGTTTTCGAATTTTAAGGAGAGAAAGGCCATTTCTTTTTTTCTTGTTTTCGTTTGAATAAATTTGAGAGAGGGAGAGCCGAGATATTTACAGTTGACGAGGTATGGTTTGCACGATGAATTTCGTGATTGCAGGCGTGAATTTAGGCATGAGATAAGGGGATACGTGTGTATGTCTGCAAAATGATTAAAAGTTTAAATTCAAATCGAATTCAATTCAAACTTCAACGCGTTTTCTAACCGTACGGTCACAAAACAATTCCAAAAAATACGAAAATTGAAATCCGGTAATAATTCAATATTACGGACCCAATGGAACCGGTTTCGTCGAATTCCGAGACTGCGCCTCGGACGGCTATTTTTAAATATTGATTCGAACAATAAATTCTCAAAACTAAACAGATCAATGTCAAATTTGATTCTGAAGCTTCTATTATCTTCAGTATTATCAATATGAATTTTAAAAGCTTTCGAAATATTTTTCTTCAACTTAAAATTGAAGATTCGAATTTTATTCAACTTTCAATCGATTAAATTTTATAATTTAATCATCAAATTCAAAGTTATATTCGGGATTCAAATTAAATCATCGTTCAAATATTTAAAATTAATTAAATATTTTCAATTTAATTTGGTTCAAAATTCTGGGTCGTTACAAACTTCCCCCCTTAAAAGAATTTCGTCCCGAAATTACAAGTTAGGAAAAATGTCCTTAACTCGTCTACTATTTTTCACAATTCAATAGTTTTATCAAATTATCGAAACAAATCTTTCTACTAAAGATTCGTTATTAATCCAACCAACTTTCTAAACATTTTCAAAATCTTCAAACATCATTGTTTACTTCAAAATTCAAATTTAAATTCAAATTTAAACTTAAACTTTCAAAATTTTCTCAAAAATTTTCTAACGCCCTAACTTTCCGAAAATTTCGCCAGCGTCTCCTTTGCACGGCTAATACGGCACGACTACAAAACGTCCCTACGGACTCTCAGATTTCAAAAAGAAAAAGAAAAAGCCAAGCGGCTAGACAAGAAATCATCAAAAACTCATATTATAATTCAAATACTTACCTTTTGTCGAGCAATTCAAATTTATCTTTGCAATTCAATTCCAATTCCTTTACACCTGTATATCCTACTAGCCATAATATCTAGTTACACATTCAAACCATTTTGCAAATTCTATTACAAAATTTTCAATATAAACTACTTATACATTTTTAGTTTACTATTGAAGTTACATATTCTATTTCATTCAATTTTACATTTCAAATTTCATATGAATTTAATTTACCATTTTAATTCAATTTGGATTCTATTAGCTTCTGAATATTGAATTTTATTAGCTTTCTTTTATTCAACTGCACTATTTTAAATTAGTTTCAATTACTAATTCATTATAAATTCTAATTCACTTTATTCAAATTTGTTTTCAATATTCAGTTTCAATTCCAGTTTTATCCTTTTGTTCATTCCCAAAATTTGTTTTCAATTTACCATTTGGTTTATAACCACTCGTATTTAAACTGGATTTCCAATCCATTTTAAATTCAATTCGTTCAAACCTTATTTATTTGGTCAATATTCAATTAGCTTTACTTACTAATTTTAGTTTAATATTTCACTTCATTTTCCACAAATCAAATTCAATTCAGTCTTACTTACTTACAAATCCAAAATGAATTTTAAATATTTTATAAGTCTTCGACTTACTTACATTTTGATTTATAAAATGATTTATCCATTCACATTTACAATTTCATTCCATTAATGAGTTTTAATTTAAATTTATCTTCTTGGAATTCCATTTTCATTTATAAATTCATTTACAATTTATATTCACCATTTTATTCATATATGAATTCATTTCCTTATGCTTCCAATTCATATTTAAAATTTCATTCGTTAAATGAATTTTTATTTAAACTTTAAACTTTACAAGTTATCAACTTCATAATATTTCATAAATATTTTTATATAGTATTCCAGAGTCTTACCATCATTTCAAAGCCATTTTTGAAAACAATTCAAATCATTCTTTGAATTTCAAAAACCAAACCCAATTTTTCCAAACAATTTCCATTTAAAACAACTTGGCAGCAATTCCTCTTTTGGAAACCCGAAAATGAACATCGATGATGCTGCAGTCATTACCGAAGTTATTTTCCAGCGACCGAAAAGAGTTTAGAGCTTTCATCTCTCCAAAATACTTTTCAAAACCTTTGAAATTCATTTTCAAACCAAAAAGAATTTAAACTTTCCAAATCTCCAAAATTTTCAAATTCTTTTAATTACATTTCCAAAAACTTCTCTGGAATTCTATTTCCAATTATAAGTCACATTTATAATTTATATTCTCAAATTTCATTTATACATGGATTTATTTCCTAACTTTGGAGTTACGATTTCAATTTCTTATTCCATTTCATACAATAATGATAACTTTCAATATTATCACTTTCCTAACAAACAAGCATCCATATACTATGATAATTCATAGAAAATCATTTCTTTTATATACAAAAATAATTTTGGGCAAAATTATTTCATTCACCCTATTTTAAAACAATACTGTGCCGAATTGTTCTATTCAAGTGTTTAGAGATCCCTATCGATAGAGTTGTACGGACAATACCGACCAGAATCCATATACCACTTAACAAACCAATCATCACAATAATAAAACAATTTTATATTCACTAACAAATACGCGCTCGTATATATTATTACACTCAACTCATTCTAGAGTACTACTGACTCTATCTCTAATGAGTAACACCCAACAGAGCTGGGTTGTCGCTTAACCATATGCTCTGATACCACGTTGTAAGGACCCGATTCTTCGACTTCCGAAAATCGACATCGATACGTCCACTGTATCGACTGCCGAGCAACGAATGCCGGAAAACCGAATTCTTAGGGTTTTAGAAAGAAGAAAACAGAAGAAAAGAGAGAAGAGAAAGAAGAAGAGAAAAGAGAAGAACAACAGAACAAGAGCAGAAACAGAAGCAATATCAGAATCTCACATATCGCAGCGGAACAATATATAATAGATAAATGAATAATCTTTTAAAAACAAAGAACTATATCAGTTTATACATACATCAATCATCAGAGTCAATATACAACAATGGACAGTTATATAACTTGTCCTCATACAGAATACACAGCGGAATAAATACTATCAGATACAAATACTACGTCTCGTCATCCAGCTTATCTCCAAAGCTCCAGAATATCCTGATAACATAACTCTAGGCTGCCCGTGTGGAAATTAGTGGGCACCCAGAGTTTAGAAGGGAACAATAAACTCCGAGTCAGTCATGGTGACTGGTGTGAGAACGTAAAACAGTTATTTTTCACAAAGAAAATAAAACAAATTCGCAATGCTTTTGGAAAATGAAACTACCATAAGACCTCCCGCCACACACACAATGCAAACGCAGAATTGGAGGAGATTTCTTCTTATGATAGTCAAAGATGCTTACTACGCAAAATCAAATCATTTTTGATATTATTATTAGTGCATAGTGTAGAAAACATTTCGAAAGTATAATATTAATCTTAGCCAACATACGACCAGTATCGTATGCCTACTATAGCTACCATCTAAACAGTGGTGACCACCGTACGTAAATGGCAGGTTCTACAACTAATACCGTACAAGGTTCGTATTGGAGTTTGGATTTCCAACAAATGGTCAGGCTAAGGAACTTCCTTTTCCACGATGGGTACGTCCCTGGAATAGACGACCCGAGAACCTAACGTTACGGTTAGATCTCTGCCAACACAAGGCCGGATTACCTCTGCAAAAATAGGTAACTACTGACACGCGTATGTCATCCCCCGATCGTAACCGATCTTCCCGAGGATCCCCGATTTCCAACAAACCACATCAAAATAATAATGCAGCAACCACATAGGTTAAGTATCTGGGCTCCATACCATGATACCACCTCTATCCAGAAGGAATGACATACACTAAGGGCGCTACTCCCTAGAACCTTGCTGCATCCTTCCTGTTTTGACCATTTCCGGGGTGTGAGGGTCGACGAAGTCTCGTCCACAAAGCTACGCTTTCTACAAAGCCATGCTTCGGGTCAAACAAATGATCAACCTATGATCACAAAGATATAAGATCAAACAAATGATCATATCGCATATGATCAAACACTAATCATTTCACAGCAACACTCAGTATGCCACGTTACCAAATTGGGAGTATATCGCTGATAAATTTCAACTACATAACCTCTGAGCTCGTACGTCTCAGAGAAGGGTGTTAAGCTAAGAGAATAAATTCTCCGCCACCAACAGAAATGTATTTGAAAGAAATCAGCTTTATATCTCAAATTGTAAAGTCAGACACACAATCCATACAAGTCTGTTCCGGGATCGAACATAACCGAAGGCACTTCTCACGAAGCCCTTGCATATCCGGATAATTTTCTAATCACGTCCGGACTTCCCGTCACTAAGGGTGATAAAACCTCTAAATCGGAGATCAGCCGATGTAGAGTAACTCGACGGTAATCCTTCCGTTTTCAAAAATATCCGGTCTTCAACACCGGTCTTCGAATGCAATTCATAACGACGTATCACATATTCGGAATGGGTTATACGACCCCATGGTCCTTTCCCGGCTAACCCGAATAGTGAGCGATTATTCAAAAATAAGTGTGGCATTCAAATTCATCCAATTCACAACAAATACCATTCAAGGTAATTATTGATAGTCGGTTATTTAACTATCAATAAAGATGCGCAACATCATCAGATTCCAAATAATTTTCCAAATTATTTAATCTTCCAAAAAATATCGTTACTAGATATATAATTTCCACACTTAACCGTTTGAAAACAATTTCAAATTAATTTCCACATTTCATTTTATCTTTGAAGATAAAATCTCAAAACAGTTCATTTCATATTGGAAAAGCATTTCCATACTTATTTAAAAATAAGTATTTCACAAATCTATTTATTTTCAACATTTGAAAATATTTGATATACTTAAATCAAATTAAGTATATATTTCATTCTTTAAGGAAATCACTTACTATAACAATATTTATTTGAGTCAAAACGAATGTTACGTAAAACATCGTTACGACGACTCAAAATCACTAGTATAGGGATTCGAAAATTAAGATAGATATGTAAATCCCAATACTATATAAAACATTTCCTTTTGGAAATCATTTACTATAACAACATTGTTATAGTCCACCATTTCCTTATTTTTCAAAAACGTCTATTTCAACAATAAATGTTGAAATCTATGATTTCGATAGTTCACACGTTTTAAAACATCTTTTAAAACAACTAACTTCATTTATAATATCGCTTTCCCAAACATAACTATTTTTTTCAATAATATATTCACTGTCCAAAATCGTGAATATACTTCAATAACCAAATTTCAATCTTTTTTACACATTTATTTCAAGAATTATCCACTGTCCAAAATTGTGGATAAAATTCCCTTAATAATCTCTATATTTAAAATCCATCAAATTTGATTTATTTTCGAATTTTTAAAAACAACATTTATAAATTCTATTTCCATTTTATAACAACTTCGATTTATACATCTTCTTTAATGACCCATTCAATTTATAAGTTAATATAACTTATAATTCATTTATTTTAAAAGAAATCGTTCTTTTAAACTCTACAAAATTTAAAGCTTTTAGATTTCATTAACTTATGAAATCCCATTTACACTTCATTTTAACACTTATAGAAACTTGTCTTATAATCCCAATATTTCAAATTTATAAATATCCATTTTTGTACATCTTTTAAATAAACCGTTTATAATACTAGAAATCCCAATTTAAACCATTTCATAAATTTCTTAACTTTTATTTCAAAAAAAATCACACTTTGATTTTATTTCTCAAAAATCTTAACTTTTATAACTTTAAAATTTTAGACGTTTATTTATTTGAAATAAATCAATTCAAAGTTTCCATAAAACGTATAATTTCAAAAATCACTTTAAAAATCCTTTTTAAAGTAAAAGTCGTTATTTTTAAATTTCAAAACTTGAATCCGATGATGCAACAGCACCAATTAGTCAATCACAACATCAAACATCATATATCAATATGATAACAGCATATACAACAAATATCTGCAAATAATAATATTGGTGAGGAATCCAGTTGGATCCCTCCAACCTGTTTCCCTACATCCAAAGACGTTAGCACAATACCAATTCCACTTCGAGGTGGAATATCGCGGTATATGGGTTTTATAAAAATATCCGCTTACTAACGGCGCAATAGGGTCTCATCCGCTATACGAGGCGAGAAATCAATCAATCCAATATATACATATGCCAATATGTATATATTGCTATATATAGATATATCCTACTATATCTAATATCACATCCAATAGAAATCAATCAAATCAATAATAACTGCAATTCATTTTGAGTGAGAAAAATCTCACCTTAGCTTTTTAATTTGCCATCCATTTCCATCTCAGTTTGTTTTCTTCCATTCTTAACCTTGTATAAAAATTAATGATTTATTAATATTCGAACAAATCGAACATTAAATTTCCTTTCAATAGATTAAATAAATCAACACCTTTAATTTGAACAAATCAAATCAATGATTTCCTATTAGGTAAATTAAATTAGCCAAATTATTTTTATTAACAAACTTTCTCTTATCAATTTATTAAATTAAATCGAATTTCCTTTTGAAATTACTGTAACAAACAGTATTCACTTACTGTAAACATTTTGATATATATACATATATTAACATTAATTTGAAATCAAAACGAAACTCGAAAATATGCTTACTGCTCACTAATTCAAACTCGAAGATGCATCCCCTCAGCCTCGCGAACGAACTCGTGCTTTGACTTCTGTAATTACCATCGTTCGCGACTTTAGCCTTGACGAACTCCATCGAAACGCAGCCTCCTCCCCACTGGCCTCGTTTGCACCATGCCTGCCGCCTCGCGATAGTCTGAACAGAACTCGTGGCCTCTCTTCGACCTGCTCTCGATCGAGATCGATGATGCAGTCAGCCCATCACTACCCAAATGCCACTGCAACCCCTCGCGAACCACCTGCCGCCGCGATTGACTCGCCTCCCAGTCGCGATGAAGTCGCCACTGCCCTAGCTCGACGAACCACGTCACCGTCTTCCAACTCAACGCACGCGCCACCACCGGGTCGAATCCTCGACCAAATCGAGCTGCTCGAATCGAACGAGTTGCCTCACCACCGCCTGATGCCACCGCCCTTGAATCGAGAATACTCTCTGACGTCGCGATTCCCTTATCATTGGCTGCTCCTCCCCTATCGCGCCTCTGAATCGAGCGCGATTCTTTTTTTTTTTTAAACGAGGCTGCGGCCATTTTGATTTTGACGATAATAGGGGAACGCGACCATTACTCCTCTTTGAACGGAGACGAAAGTATTTTCGTTCGATGATTTTTTTTTTCATACGAGAAGAATTAGGTTCGGCCATGATTTTTGTTTTCGAATTTTAAGGAGAGAAAGGCCATTTCTTTTTTTCTTGTTTTCGTTTGAATAAATTTGAGAGAGGGAGAGCCGAGATATTTACAGTTGATGAGGTATGGTTTGCACGATGAATTTCGTGATTGCAGGCGTGAATTTAGGCATGAGATAAGGTGATACGTGTGTATGTCGGCAAAATGATTAAAAGTTTAAATTCAAATCGAATTCAATTCAAACTTCAACGCGTTTTCTAACCGTACGGTCACAAAACAATTCCAAAAAATACGAAAATTGAAATCCGGTAATAATTCAATATTACGGACCCAATGGAACCGGTTTCGTCGAATTCCGAGACTGCGCCTCGGACGGCTATTTTTAAATATTGATTCGAACAATAAATTCTCAAAACTGAACAGATCAATGTCAAATTCGATTCTGAAGCTTCTATTATCTTCAGTATTATCAATATGAATTTTAAAAGCTTTCGAAATATTTTTCTTCAACTTAAAATTGAAGATTCGAATTTTATTCAACTTTCAATCGATTAAATTTTATAATTTAATCGTCAAATTCAAAGTTATATTCGGGATTCAAATTAAATCATCGTTCAAATATTTAAAATTAATTAAATATTTTCAATTTAATTTGGTTCAAAATTCTGGGTCGTTACAATTATAATAAATACATTTTCATGAATATTTGTCATCTAAATGTCTTACCTTCCCATTTAGATTAAATTAGACAAATTTATTAAAAGGTGACTTTTAATTAAACATTTTCTCCGAACACATTATAGTCAAATTGTGAAACTTAATTAACAAGGGGTTCGTTTTAATGTACTTACAATTGTCAATAAATACTCATAAACTGGTTGATCATAGATTAACAACTAATAAACAATAGTTAATGCTCCTAAACTATTTGAGCATGATGAATCAAACAATAATGATAATAAATAAATATTATCATCACTAAACAACAGCATAAATAACTACAATTCAAAAATTATTCCTTTATATATATAAAATAATAATCCTAGGTAAAATATTTCATTTACCTAAATTTTTAAAGAATTCAATATCATGTTTGTTTGCCTTTTTTAAGTGTTTAGAAATCCCTATCGACACCGTGGCGTCCCATATCTCGACCAGAATTCATAAACAACTCGATAGACTAATTAACACAATACATTTTTATAGCAATAACAAATACTCTGTCGTAAATATAATACTCTCAACTCATTTTAGGGTGTCATTTACCCTATCTCTAATGAGCTATACCCTACCGAAGCCAAGTTTCTCGCTTAACCTTCAGCTTTGATACCAAATGTAATAACCTGCCTTTTTAACCATCGAAAGTTGGCACCACATGCGTTCATGGTATTCCAATTCTGGACATCCTATTGTCGGAAAGGCAGATTATTAGAGTAAAAGTACAAAGAAAAAGAAAAGGAGAAACAAAATCTCATAGCATTATAACACATGGTATATTAGAGTTAAAACCAAACCTCATCAGCTAGATAGTTATAACTTCCCGACCTTACAATTGCATATGCGTATATATAATAATAGAATGAAAAATAAAAATACTATGGTAGATGAACATCCAGCTTTACTTCATAAGCTCCATGTCCCACCAACGACAACCTCGAAAAATACTTGTATGACTCAAGCATTATAATAAAATAACACCTAGATCAATTTGGAAAACCAGCGTGAGAAAACTCAAGTAATATAGGGAACATATAATAATTCTTTGAGACCACACCGCTAAACACAAAATGAGTTTTTATCTCATAAGAACAGCTTCCATACATGAATGAATGGAAAAAAAATTAAACAAAACCCAAACTTGAAAGGATGGGTATAATCAAGGCCAAAATCCAAACTTAAATTAATCATAAAAAAGAACCCCATTCACTTCTTGATGCAATTAAGAAAACAATTCAAAAATTTGAATCAACAACAAGGAAAAGAAGTTTTCCAATAATGACTAGGAGGGTGTGCCCCCTTACCAAAAGTATACCTCTAGGAAATATACTTAAGATGGTCATTTTCTATTGTGACTCCTCTCGGGAACTCCAGGCCATACCCCGCCAACTTTACCTAGAATTCGAGTATTTCACATCTCCGCGCGCATACCACCGAAACTAATCTAGAGTAGATGTGATAATACCCTAATGGCCCCACATAGCTTATCCCCTACTCACTTTCTAGTTTTAGTCATTTTCGATAAAGGATATCAACGCTCAAATGAGCAACAAATCGTCTTAAATTGACGATACACAAGGAATAAAGCTAAATCGATAATCAATAAATCAACTATTGAGAATAATAAAAATGATAGTATATGGAAATTAAATCTCATACCCTTACCACTACTCATCGATTTCAAATTTATATTATCCCTCGATAAAAAATGAAGCCGGACAAGTGAAGGTAGTGTTACCTCTAGGCATTGCCTTGACAACATTTTAACATTCGAGATATAAACGAGTTTCCATACCTCGATGTTTAGTGCCAAGAGTATGACTAAATCCTTTCTATAAAATCGATACTGTTTATGGAAATTAAATTTCTTATCCTTTCCGTAACATGAAGCAAACCTTTTAAATTTTAAAAACTCGAACTTGTGCTTGGTTTTCACATCACAAATATTTGTAAAACACTTTTAAAACACCCCTTAAAATATTCTTTTCAAAGAGCTAATTATATTTCTTAGTGTATTAAAAAGAGGGGTAAAAAACAAATGTCATTAAAACATTGTTTACTATAAACCCAAGATAATTTATACTTAGCTTTATTTCCAAACAATACCTTTTAAAAGATTTTCTCATTTATAAATTTCAAACAACATTTATTATCTCGGAAGATAACAAATCAATTAAAATTCTTTTATAAATTTAAAGCAATGTAAATTATCTTGAAAGATAACTGATATAATTTTTTTATAAATTTAAAGACACATTAATTATTCTTAGAGACAATTAATCAAATTTGTAACTCCATTAACAAATTAGTTAATTAACTTTAAACACCTTTATTAAATAAGTTAATAATCTTTTAAATACTTTTATTAAATCAATTAATTAATCTTTTGAACACTTTTATTAAATCAGTTAATTAATTTTAATCATCATTAATAAATTTATTAATTAACTTTATTATCGTTAAATAATAAATAGGAATATATTTAAACCTCTAATTCTATTCAAATACTTATACAATCCTTGCAAACCCATTTGAAAAGAATTTACAAAATATTATAGATAAATAACCTTTATAAATTTAAATAACATTAATTATCTGAAAAGATAATTAAATCCAATTTATAATCCTTTATAAATTTAAAATGACACTAATATCTCAAAAGATAATTAATCAATTTTTATAATCTCTTTAATAATTTTAAGCAACATTAGTTATTCCAAAAGATGATTAATTAAATTCAAAACTCCTTTTATAAATTTTAATCAAAACTTATCCTTTATTTTCAAAATTCTCAAAATACCTGAAAATATAGTTTAAACAATTTTTAAAGTGTAAAAACATGACCAATAATTTATTTTGTAAAAAATACAAGCTCAAGTCCAACACACAACAAGGGTTAAGGGGATGATATTTCATAAGGTATGTCACAAATATTTCGACACAATAACAATATAAGCAACATAATAATATAAGTAAGATGCATATAATGGTGAATTAATAATAGTGAGAAACCCATAGGGTCTCTCTACAAAAGCCCCCTGCAAAACAATGGTTATTTATACAATCCACTTTTCAAGTGGGAATTCAAATCCAAACAAACGGTCAAACAACAATAACAACCATATTATTATCAACAATCCACAATCAATAGTTAACATATCATTTATTAATTAGCTTCTAAAATAGTCCTTTTACTTTGCAAGTACAGAACGATGATTTATTCTACTCGACAGATATCCAAATACACTATTCAATTTAATTATAGTAAAACGGTGTTTTATTCTACTAAATTGATACCACACACGAAGTATAACTAATTAACTACGTTAAGCCTAAGTAAATTAAATCACTACAATTTTATTATAACTTTATACTTCACTAAAACTATTAACTATCACCTAAGCATTCAATAATAATCTATAACAATACGAAAATTATATAGTTTATTTAGAGGTGAATAAACCCACTGAAATTCCAGTTGACGCTTTCACATTTTGGTTTTAAACTAAAATCGAACGACATTTGATGTTAGCCTAAAATTCCACTTGCTCCAAATTCAACAAAACAAGTTTCAAATTGTAGCTATTGCCGCTATGAATGCAACGCAAAAGACTATATCTTAATTGGACCTCGTATGAGCAAGATATGATTTTTATAAGATTCAAATTAATTAAAATAATCAAAACCTTAATCACTTTAATTAAAAAATTAATCACCCAACTCCTTTCTGATATGCATGTGACATAACAGGGCATGGCCAAGCTCCGACACGGAGATCCACACCACCATTTGACATATCGACTTCATCGACGTTTTTCCCTTCGCGAGCTCTACCTCCATGTTCAACTCAACCCCACATCTTAGATCACGACCGAACTACTATTGCTTGACCTCGTACAGGTCGCATTTTGCTCCTCTAGACTACACCACTCTAAACTCCTCAAATTGATGCCATATGATACAACAAACCAAGATCCAAGCTTCGAAAACTGCACTTCAATTTCAAAAAAATAATACCCTAGTTGAAAAGACCACGTCTAAAATTGTCGAGAAACTCAAACAAAAGCCACTCCCTTCAAGACATATATGAATATGTAGATCTTAATAAAACAAGCTCAAAGAAACTAACTTTTTAATTTTTGTTAAGTATTTGATTTGATATTGATTTTTGAAGAGGATGGTGGTTTTATTTGCTCATTTGCAGAAAAAGGAAAATGTAAGAGAGAGAGAGAGAAAGGAGAAGTCAAATTGTTGAATTAATTGAAGAGTTGAGTTTGGGTTTATTTTGTAACTTCTGACGCACCGCCACACAGAGTTTCATTCGCGTATGATCTGTGAATGAAAAAACAAAAATACGATCGCACATAAAAATGCGATATGATCCCAAAACAATAATAAAATACACTAGTTATCTCATTTTGTAAAATCACAGAAATACCATCGTTTGTCGAAAAAATCATCAAACGACAATTTGAATATTTTCCAAATTAAAAATTAATTTTCTTGTTATTAAATCTGTTTTATTAACAAAATTCAAAAATCAACCTGTTTTACTAACAATTAATTTTCTTGTTATTCATTTGAACTATTTATTATTATAGATAAATTTACAAAATGGGTTCACCATTATTATTTATTAATTAAAAGGAGTTACATATGGTTATTAAATCCATTTAGTCAATAATTAATTCACAATTCAAATATCAAAATAATCATTATATTTGAATATAAGTTATTAAACTCTAAAAACCAATTGTTTAAATATTTAAAGTGAATTAAATAATCAAAACGATAAAATTCTAGGATGACACAATGAGGCATTAATCAAACTCGTTTCGAAATTAGCTAGTTCTATGAACCTACTAATATATTGCTTCAAAGTGGAATCTCCATGCCTAAGTTGTATAAACCTTTCCAATTACAAATTCACTTCAGCCCTAGACATAAATTGCGACTCAAGCAGTTTATGAACTCAGCCCAAGTGATTACTCTCTTAGCATTCTCCTCAGCCACAACAGTCCAATCTAAGGCCTCTCCTTTAAGATGCTATGCCGCCATTCTCCTCTTAATCTGATCCTAACATCCAAGCTCCCAAAAGATACGCTCACCATCGTTAATCCAAGTCTTCATTTTCATAAAACCTTCTTCTCTAATATACACCTTTCCACCCATATTCTGGAAGTGCTTACACATCTTGGGAAAGTCTATGGTGCGGGGTGCTACTTCAGCAGGCGGGGTAGTGGGCGCCACTGGTGCAACTTGTTGAGGAATGGGAACTTGCCATACGTGCCTCAGGTATTGCTTAAACCATTCAGGCATCCCTCGGATAGTGGGTATCTCTTGGATAGAGGGGTTCCCAGTCTTAGAGGAACGATTTTCAGCCATAATCAACTATTTATAAGTTTAAACTTTTAGTTACAATTTTCTAAGATAGTATTATATGCTAAAATAAAAGATTGGCCTTATGTGTTTGTGTATGTTCAAAATAGTACATATTTAGTAGGGTTTTGAAAAATACTTAAAAAAATAACAAGTACGCACTCATACGTATACTTATACCCATTGATTGGACAAAGCTCAGTTCTAATACCAAGTGTAATAACTCGCCTCGAGATAAGCCTAATTTTCGACCCAGAAAAGGCTCATCGAACAGTAGACCCATTCCAAAACTGGCTGTTGGTTAGTGAAAGTGAACAATACATAAAGAGCTATTTATTAATGCTATCAGAATTCTCACAGCAGAAAGGATAAAATATAATATCAGAAATAGTACCCATTTTATAAAAATTAAAATATCATAACAAAAATAACATCTCAATATATGTGGTATAATATCTCAAAATACAGTAATATCATATCTGAATGGGTACATCAACATATAAAAAAAACATAAGTTGATAGACAACTACCACGAGACCCCCTCTCCGCCTTCATCTCCTAGATCCGCATCATCTTCCCTAACCTGTGTTGTAATGAGGAGAGAGTCAAAATAACAATGTCTGGTGAATAATATCTCAAGTCTTCCCATAACAGTATTTGATATTATAACTTAGATAAGAATATGCTTACGTATCCTAACTATATTTTAAAAATATCTCCCACTGTAAGCTCGAAGGCTCTCCTAGTCCAAAACTATAACTTACCCTTTCTAACCCAACTCTATAACTCACCTTGTACTATACGCCAAGGCCATTCCCAGTCCCATGCATCTATCGTCAATCATGTCCTAACAATGTGAAAGAAAGTACTCAGGCCAATTAATACCTTTTTGAATGAGAATTAAGCAGACTTTGACCATTTAATACATATATCTTAGGGAAGTCCTAGTCATTTAATACCTAACGCAAGACGGATCCCTCTTTGGTACTATCTAGCTGGCATCGCACGAAATCCCATTAGACCACTTAATACTTTTTTCGGAAGAGGTAGACCCTACAATAACCACTGAATACCTCAAACCCAAAGCGACCTCTTTCGAGATTTCCAACTACCGTGCCTAACGCTATCCCTGACAATTTAGTACTTCCTAATTATAGAGGAGGCAAACCCTACAACAGCCACTTACTATCCCCAATCATCAAAGTAGGTCATATGTATTATGATTGTAACCCAACTATGATGTCTCACATTAGTCAGATCATTCGTAGGCACTGGTAGTCAGATTAACTAGGCAAAATTAACCCACAGAACTAGTACTAATCTCGCATCCTCTGTAGGTACTTATTATAGGGATGTCTCACATCAGCCCCAAGTCACACTACTGGTAGCCATATTAGCTGGGCAGACTTCTGTTTGCTTTTGTGACGTCGCATCCCTATAACTTAGTCATAATTTACACTCCCTTAATCATATTATCACACACATCACCACATTCTACTAAGGCTATAAAGAAAGATTCTTTATTCCGCCACTAATCATAATCGTCCTTAACTTCCATCCTATGGGGTTTTAATGCTAATTACTAACCTATTTATTACGCGATTAATACGTTATTAATTATATTATTTATATGCTAATATACACACGCATACACGTAACTAAATATTTCTAAGCATACAAAGCTTGCATCCTATACTAATCGCTTAAACGTCAAAAATTCCAATTTATACAAGTCTAATTCCATATCATAACATACAAATTAGATAATATCCTTAGCCCAACTATAGACTTGTATAAGAAAATAGAACCAATTACCAAACCTATTTTACATTAAAATAATAGAATCAACATCGATAGAATTTACAATTCAAATCCTTGCGCTCTATTCAACTTTTGCATATAAAATGAAAAGGGATTCATATTTAATTTCCAACCCATAGTAACATCAAAAGAGAGAAGTGGAATAGAATGTAAAATATTAAATTGCAATAACTACAAAATTCTGCTATTTTAATATAGAATAATTGAGATTTCAAAACATAAGAATTGATATTTCACTTTGGTGAAATTTTGGGCATTTTAGTTTGATGTTTTCGTGAACAAAATTCCCTAAGGCATATATCAAATCTAACATATTCTATACAATTACTAAAACGAGAAAAGCTAAGATTTTAACTCACAGATGATTCCCAGCTTTCTCCTTTGGATTTGAATACGCCTACTTTTCTTTTTCTCTTTTTATGCCTCTTCCTTTCAAAATATAAAGTAATTGGATTGTATATTAATTAGTTTTAGAATTTCAGAGATTTGTGGAGAATAGAATAAGAAATTGAATATTAATATCTAAAAATTCTTATCTGAAGACTTTAAGAAATTTCTAAATCATGTGGAAGGGAGAGACTGATAGAGCTCCGTTATGTTCCTAAATAATTTATGAATTAAAGTGAGGGGGATAAGCTCTTATTTATAATGATTAGAAGTCAACTGAACCGTTGGATTTAAGTCGGTTTAAAATAATAAAATTCGGGCCGTTCTTAGCCTAAAATAACCTAGCCGCCACTACTAAACTGGTCGACCACCCATCCCTAAGTGGTCGACCGGCCAAGGAAGGCGGTCGACCAACGTTTTTATTTTTGCTGTGTAATTTTTATTTAATTCTTCAATTACTTTTTAACATCAATGCTTCTTTTAACGTTTACTTAAATGCCAATCCTACTCACCATTAAATTTTGAAATTTAAAATTTTAATATAATTTACATTTTTGACTTTGAATTCCATTTGAATTATTTTAAATTCGAAAGCTTCAAATGTCGATAACTTTTCCATTTGAGCACCCAATTTAAAATTTTATATATAGAAATTAATCAGAAAATCGCCATAAATGCAATGATACAACTTTCATGGCTAAATTTCGATGTTTACAAAATTTTCAATTTTAACCTTATTATTAACTAATTATTTCTAATTAATTTTTATGAGGTATTACAGTTTTGAACATAAGTACTTTAACTGAAACCAAGTCAATTTTATATATAATGAAATTCATAAAATTTTTATGAATGCTTGTTCCATTACATTAAGAAACATCTGTTGTTCTAAGAAATACCAACTTTGTAATGATGTAATTTCTTTTAGAAATTATTAGTAGTAGAATAGATTTGGATACGATCAAAAGAATAAAATGATTGTGGGATGAAATGAAATTAACGTAACCTAAATGAACACAACGAATTAGAGAGTCTAATAAGTATTCTCACATATTGAAGAGAGGCAACAAGTTTCTTATCAATGTCGAGAATAGATGATCCTCAACAATCAATTAAACCATTAAGAGTATTAACTATATGATATGGTATGATGCACAAATTCGAAATGGATTCCAATTACAGCATCAAAATATGATTCTAATAGCTATACCCAAAGGGATATGATCTATTGGGCATGAATCAGTCTTTAAGAGCAAGACTAATGTAGTTCGAATACAATGAACAACATTGATAAGAATTACATCATAAATTTCAATTGTTGAAATTGGTGTAATTATTTATTATTCAACGTGTTTAAGTTAATTCAGATTTACACACAAAGTTATCGCTTGGTATGACTTTGGTTTTGGTAGACATATGCTGAAATGGAATATTCTAAGTAATGATTTAGAATAGACTATTTACACATAATAACCAAACTGTCTCGAAATTAGTGGGAGCGAATTTTGAGTTTGTGGGTTTCTGGATATGATCCAAAAAATTATATGTAAGTATCATTCTATAAGCATTAGAATTAAATAAGTATTTTGATAGAAATATCAAATAGTTTGATTTTCAGTCAAAATGTAGAGGAAGCACGTGTCCATAAGAAAGAACCACTAAAAGGTGCATACATATTTCTAGATTATAAGTAAACAACTTCTTGCTGATTGTTATTAAAATCAGTAATAGTTTTGTTGTTTAATACTTGATATCGAATTTGTTAATTATATCTTTTATATAAAGTATAATGGGTGTTGGGAATGTCGTAGAGCGATATGCAAAGCCACCTTATTAAAATGTTTAATATCGAACATGTAAGATGGATTCCTTACGTTGTAGCAATGTGAATTATCATGCATGTTGTATTGTTTATGATATCGTAATTTGCTTATGTATTTGCTGCAAGAAAAAAAATACCAAATCCAAATTAGGATCACTAAATGGTAGTTAAGAGTATTCTTAAGTATTTATGAAATACTAGAGAATTGTTTACAGAAACTACGAAGTTCTTATGATGAAGTGTCCAGACTCGAACTTCATAAATGCTATCGAATATAATATGTCAATATTAAATTCATGTTCAAATTTTAATTAAGAATCTTTAAGTTGGAAATGTTCCAAACAAAACATTATGGCTGATTCAATAAAAAGGCTAAGTACATTGCCTTGGATAGCACCACAATAAAAGCAGTCTATATAAATAAAAATGCGTAAGTTTGTAGCTGAGTTAGGGGTGATTCCAAGTACTAAAATTACTATATCATTATTATATGTTAGTAACGTAATAATAAGAGCTCATTAGAAGTTTAGAAACATACTCTGAACAGTTCTATATGATAAAGGTATTTTGTCAACATCAGAGAGAATTGATTGATAGAGTAGGTAATTAAAACAACATAATATATCCATTTACAAATGGTCTGACTTGATCAGATCTTATCAAACTGATCGAAGGGATGGGATTGAGGTTCCTTAATTGACCCCAAGTGCAAGTTGGAGATTGATAAAGTTAGGCTATGCCCTATGGGCAATTATGTGATTTGTTACATATATCTAACTCGATAACCAGTCTTGTTCAAATAAATGGTGTTTTCTTTCTATTATATATACTTGATATAATGTGTTGTACATTAAGTAATTAATTTAATTAAAAGTATATTTAATAGAAAATCCATAAATGGTATGTTTTGTGATAGTAGTTATAATACTTTGTAATCTTGAATGATTTATCATAATAAAATAAACACAACATTTTATATATTCCTAGACAAGTTGTATCAAAACTGGATATCGATAGTATTTTGTTGGTTAATATAACTAAGGTCAAAAAAAAATATCGATATGACTAAAATTACACAATACTCTTGACTTTAGAATACCATTGATCTCCAATGTGGGCGCTCTGCATTGATCATAGTTAAATCATGGCACGACATCCATCCATTGACTATATTCGGGTTGAGTGGAAGCATTGAAAGTGAGATACTATTCAAGAGAGGGTTTGTTCTTTGTTGTATGGGATTAGTATCACGATCAACTGAAGTCAACTCAAAGTCAAAGTTTTTGGCCAGAGCAGTTTAGTTAATAACAATTGCTATTATTAAATCGGGAACTTTATGTTTGGACAATAGAGTTGAATATGGATGATACTGGAATTTTGACCATTACCAAATTCCATAAGTCTAAAGTGATGTCATTTAAGAAGATAATTAGTGTAAATAACTTTCACTATCTGATAATGCTTAATAAAGTAAAACTGGATTTTATCGAAGCTAAGTAAGCAACAATTTTGGTCAAAATGTCACACCACATGCTAAGTGACGTGTAAACGTTAATATTTGAATTGTTCGATATTAATTGTTGTCAAATTTACACCTGTAAGTCACACAATCGAAACGTTAAATGCTCCCGTTACCATTCAATTAAATTAAATTATAATTGTTATAAATTAATCAATATTTATGAAATATTAATTATAAAATTTTATTTGATGTGTGTTGAACAATATTAAATAGTGTGTATACAATAGTTACAAATATATTTATTGATATATGATATATGTTAACCCGCCTTTTGGCAAGGCAATATACATACGGATTTAACCCAATAGACTTCATGATCATTAAGGCAAAAAGCCCAGAGAGATGATTACTAGGATTGGAGATCCATTATGGATAAGTCATATGGATTCATGCGAATTGTAACGACCCGTATTTTTAACTATTGTAAATTATTGAATTTAATATGATTATTGGATAAAATTGGTTAGAAATAAAATTTAATAATTTATTAGTGTAATTTATTTGAATATGAACTTGCATAAACTTTGAAATAACTAATTTCGAAGATTTTGGCGATAATAATATTAAAATGGAATTATACGTATTGAATGTATTTATAACCAATAGTTGGATTTTATAACAAATTTTAACTTATTTAGTTGAAAATAAATTAATTGTTAATAACTAGAATTCATGGGGTTTTTAATATGGGTTAATTAAGTTAAATAAAATTCAATATTGGGACTATTTAGATAATTGAATTCTGGATTTAATGTGAATGAAAATGGTATCGAAAGTTGATTTAAATTTTATTTAAACAACAATGAAGATTGTTAATATTTAAAATTTGGTTAAACGGGAATAATTAAAAATTAGAAATTTTATACTTTAATTGACGAGTAAAAATAGCCATTTTGGCCACTGTTTTGAATTTCGACGAAACCAGTTTCATCGGATCCGTAATAGTGAGTTATTGTAGGATTTCAAGTTTCGTATCGATCAGACTTGTCGTTTGGCCGTGCGAGCTTGAAACGCATAGAAATCAATTTGAGGAATTCGATAAAATAAATTGACTTTGAAAAGCTATCTTCCACATACGATCGAATTAGGCCATAAAACTAATTCCATTACGTTTGGAATAGGGGTAAAACGTTATAAACGCCAGGCGGCACGCCTCGATTGAAGTTCAGACGATTTTGGACCTAACTATATAAATACGGCACACATATCGAGAAATATTATTATTTTATTTTTTGAAACCCTAGTGAATCATGGCTGCCTTCTTTATTATCTTCAACGGCCAAAATTCATTCAACTTTCCCCCTTAATTTCTCTTAATCTACTGATCGATTTTCAACGACTCCAAAAGAGAAAGTGTAGAGCTCGATCTCCCCTTCAGATCTATACGGCTACATCTCGTCAAAGGCGATCGATTTGCCAGAAATGATCATCAATGGCCGGAGGTTGAACGTAGGCATGGAGCTGTAGGCAGCGACACTTGGGTCCGCAACTACAGCATGGGTGCGGCCTGGCTCAAGCGGCGCGGCGGAGGGGTCTGATCGTGTCGAAGATCATCGTGGTGGCGAGCGCATGTGGGTAGGCATGTACGTGATGGGTTTAGACGAGATGGTGAATGCGTACGAGAGGAAGGGTATGCATGTTATTTTTATTTATTAATTAATTATTTAAATTTTTATATGTTCGATCGTTCTAACGTATATAACTTTGCATACAAGCTCGGTTCGACGCGCAGTTTCTTTGTTACGCTCGTATCGAAATTCCAGACATTATGAAACTGGTTTGGCTGCATTATGAGACTGTTCAAATTTGGGCTTTTATTTGGATTTTAAATCGTCGATGAATCAAAGGTGAGTGTTTATACGCTCACACTTGACTGAAATAATTTTTATGAAGTTAAATTTATATCATGAAGTGATTGAAAATTTATCGATTGTTGTTTGATAAGTCTAATTGACATTTAAATTGACATCTGAATTAATTGATAGAATTTGAATTGACAGTTAAATTGAATTAAAATTTAATTGCCGTAAAATACCCGATATTGTTGATAATTATAAAATTGTTGTGAATTTTATTGACTATTTGTATGATTGGTTATGATGGATGCTATTGATTGATATTTGGATGTTTATTTATTTTGATATATCATGTTATCATCCCGTATATTATTTACAGTATATAAAACTGTAAATCAAATTATTTCAAATAAATTAAGAAATAGGTTAAAATGATATATACCTATGATATTTATGGATTGAAATGATATATATCCATCCCTGGAATTAAATTGAAACAATTGATTCATTTGGCCATAGGATAGAGAATTATATACGGACACTGGATTGGTTAAATTAAATGATTTTAAAATTTGATATGAAATTATTTAAATGATTTGGTTTTAAGAAATAAAAATCGAATTTATGGAAGTTGAATTATTTTCAAATTGGAACTCGGAATGTTGCAATTTAAATTTGAAACAGGAATTGTTTAATTAATCGAAGTTGAGATTTTTAAGTTATAATCGAAATATGATGTGAATTTCAGAAATTGATTTGTTTTAAAAGATTGGACTTTTATTCGAACTTTAGATATTGCTAAGTAAAAGTGATATAAAATGATATTTCAAAATTGAGCTTTGAATTTAATAATATTTGAAGGTTTGGATTTTTAAATTGGATATTGAAGGAAAATTTGATTTAAGTGTTTTGAACCGATATTTTGGAAATCGAACTCGGAATTGAAATTAATTTTGGAATTGGAATTGAAATTAATTTGGAATTGGAATTGAAATTAATTTGGAATGGGAATTGAATTCGACTTGAAATCAGAATTGAATCGATTAAATCGAAATGGAAATTGGAACTGATTTGAATAGAAAAATTTGTAAAGTGAACCGGTTTGACTTTGAAACTATTTTTAAACAAACTATTTTAGTATAAACGATTTAAAATCTATATTCTTTAAATATTCCAATTATTTTGATTTTCCAAACTATTTTACTGTATAAACCATTTTAATACTCAAACTATGTTCTATTAAATTATTAAACTATTTTAAAACTATTTAAACTATTTTCTAAAAATTCAAACTGGTCAAAAGGGTGGAATGTTTATATTTAAATCTTGGATTTAAATGCGAATTGGGTTAAAGTGAAGTTATAACCTAAATTGTAATTCAAAACCAATTTTGAAGTGAAATCAATATATCAAACTGAATTGACATTTTGAAGTAAAATATGATTTGTGAAGCGAATATGATGATTTTAAAATGGATTTGATTTTGAAGCGAATATGATATTTTGATATTAAGTACGAATTGTTTTCGAAATATAAAAGTACCAACCGGTGTGTAAAACGATGTTTGGTTGTTAAAGAGACCGGGGCCTCTTATTGGTATACTCTCTGTCAATATTGGAACCACTTTGACAACTGTGTACGCTGTGGATGATATCTAGAATGTAGTGGTTGGATATGTGAACGTTTATTGGAATGAAGTAAGAGAACGATGATGGATAGCTTTGACACTTGTGTCATAATTAAAATGACTAAAACAGGAGCCTATGTCTAGCCAATGAGGTTAGCTACCTCTAGCGACGTTGATCCCTCGTATTACTATTGTGATTTCGGTTCGATGGGTGCTCCTTTTTCGTTTGGATTGATTGTCGCGGTCGGCCACGAATGGGTTACGACCAGCCAGGATGGGTAAACTGGTAGAATCCTACATTGGGCATTGCCTCACTTACCTTGTCATATTTATCCTTATACGAGCCCATTACGACTTTGGTTTGGTATTGTACCTATAGAGGACTCACTGGCTAGCGACCTTACTGGTTGTGTTACATGACCTACATAGACTACATTCTATAAAAATGTGTTAAGGGGGATAATGTAAAGCCTTAGCGCTATTTTGATATTTATTTTACTGATAGACATTATCTATTATAGCGTACACTATTACATATAGATAGTTTGACGGGTCCTTAGGAGATGGAAAATCCCGTAACATCTCTTAAGTTATTACACTCATATTTCGTGATATTGTTTTGACTTGCATAAGAGTATTTTAGTCTTGACTCGAGTGTTTTGTTTTTCATTACGCTCGGGTCTATCCTGAGTTTTTGCAGTGCATTGAAGATCAGTTTCTGAAGGATGAAGACGAAGTTGGTATATTATTACTATTATTATTCTCTGCATCATGGTATTCTATTGTATTGTTTATTTATCCTTGATGTCTATATAACTATGATAAATGTAGTATAGATTATAATCAAATGTATGATATAAACAGATTCATGAATTGATTATTTGATTATTATATTTTATCATTCCGCTGTGAGATTCTGTCCTTTTCTTCTTCTTTCCTTATTTTTTTTTAATTTTTCCCCATTGATTATCTATGTTTCGGATTGTTTAAGTTGGACATGTATAGATTGTGGTCGATTTAAACCTTTCGAAATATGGGTCGTCACAGTTGGTATTAGAGCCAGTTTTAGCGATAACCTTGGCTTTGTGGGTTTGACTCATTAGAGATAGGGTATTAATACCTTAGAATGAGTCTGTTTGAGTGTATATATATGAGAGAGCGTACTTGTTAGTGTTATAAAATGTTTTGTATTGTGTTTACTTATTTATCGAGTTGTTTATGAATTCTGGTCGATGTGCGGGACGCCGTGTTATCGATAGGGGTTTCTTAACACTTAAACGAGGCAAGTCGATATAATATTGTTTTAAAAATTGGGTAAATGAAATAATTTTACCTAAATTATATTATATATATATAATGTTAATTATTAATGAATGTTAGTTGTTAGGCGATGATAATATTTAATGATCATCGATTATTGGTAGAATTAAAATAAAACGAATACTTAATGAATTTTATTTTAGGAAACATATGATAATTAAATTGAACTAAAATCTCATTAAAATAAAATTTGTTTGAAATAACAAAAATTTAAAGTAATGAAATATTTTCATAATAAAGAAATGGAATTGTATAGGCTATATTATAAATAGAAGGATTTAAAAGAAAATTTGAGAATTTAAATCCCTTTTGTTTTCAAAACTGCTTTCAAAGCCTTAAAAATTAACAATAGTATTATTTGAAAGAGTTTTGACTAGAAAAATATTTTGAAAGGATTTTTGAAAGAAATAAAAAGCATTGAACTCATTTAGTAGTTGGGAAATAATTACGGGGATGACTGCAACATCGTTAGTATTCATTTTCGAGTTTCTGAATAAGAATTGCTACCAAAAGGAATCTATTTTCGACTAAAACAAGTTTTGTTGTGAAAATTATTCAAAGTATGATTTGATAAATATATGAAAATAGTTTTGAACTTATAATTGAAAATAGTATAGATTAAAATAAGTTTATAACTTATAGATTTGAACAGGGAAGAAAAATTAAAATTTAAAACCGTTGAATATTTTTGATTAAGCAAATAAAAGAAAATTTTGAATTTGAGATACAAAATAAAAGAATTAACCTAAGAAATGTTAATTAAATGGAGTTAGTGAAATTTAGTAAATAAAATGAAATTTTAAATGAATCAATTGTATAATTTATAGATTTGAGAATATTAAGCTAAAAACAAATTTTAAATTTTGTTGAATGTGAATGATAGAAAAAAAAAGTTTAACTTAAATAATGTTGGATAAATCGAGTAATGAATTAAAGTGAAATAAAGTTTAACTTAATATTAAATAAATTGAATTGGATATTGAATGAAATTTGAAAAATGAGTAAAGTGAATTAATTCCACTTAAGCTATAAAACGAATTAATAAATGAATACGAGCTTGAATTTTTAAAACTGAAATGTAGTTTGAGTTGTGAGAGAAATTGAATGTTAACTAATTTAATATGGAATAAATTTAAAAAATGAACTATAAGATGAAGTTAACTTAAAAGAAGTTGAACGAAGTGATTGTGATAAAAAGAAAAATTATTAATATGAATTGAGATATAAAATAAATTTTACTTTAGTAAATTAATAATATGAATTTGAATATATGAAGTGAACCGGTGAATTAATAATAACTGAAGATATGGAGTAATAATAATAAACGTGAGTTGTGTTGTATAAATATTTTATAATAAACTTAGATAATTTATAAATGATGTTAGTATAATAAAAAGGTGGATAGACTAAGTGGAAATAAAACAAATTTAACTTAAGCAAGGTTAAGTGGAATAATTTTATAAATGGTTCACAAATTAATTTATATGAAATATGTTAAATGAAAAGTGAAACAATTGAAATTTCACAAATTAAATTGAATAAAATTGAATATAATGAATTTGGAACGAATGTTAATAAATTGAAAGGAACCAATTGAATGTAAACCAATTAAATGTGGATGAAACAAAGGGTAAACAATTGAAAGTAAATCGATTGAATGTAAATACAATAAATTATAATCAATCAAATGTAAATGCAATGGATATTGGTTGATTGAATAAAATGGATTGAAACCAAATTAGTTGAATGGAAAATTAAAAGAAAACGAGTTGAATATAAATCCATTGAATGATTAAGGAAATGAATGTTAATCAATTGAACGTGAATAAGTTTAAGGCGAACCAATTAAATTCGAAAGAAATCCATGTGAATAAGTTGAAAGCAAACAAATTGTATATACATGAAATAAATGTCAATGAATTAAAAGTAAATCAATTTAATATTGATAGGAAATGAAAGTATAATAAACTGAACATTGACATTAGGAAGTGTAAATTGGTATTGTTGTGAATAAGATTGGATGGATATTGTTTGTTGGATGTTTGTTTTGTTGCATTTTCTATATTCATTTATGGTTATTGCATAATCCATGTTATATATCGATTTTTCTCTTTATATATATATATATATGTGTGTGTGTGTTCTCATTTGGTTATTGAGTGTTTAGTAGGTATGGATGGTGTATGCTAGCTTTTGGAGCTCGATTACGCATTATGTTGCTTTTGTTTGCTTAATACGAGCGAACTCGCTCGTATTATTAATATTAAGGTACGTATCTCGGATTACATACCGTGATTTTATATTTTTTTCCCTTCGAGATGCCTCATCATTTAGATGAGATGTATATTTGATATATATTGGGTATATTTGTGTTATATATTATATTGTAAAATTTATCCGATCGAGCCGCGCAAAGGAGACTCTGTCGAAATTTTCCGTAAATCCGAGAGTTAGAAATTTTTTGAAGTTTTAAAAATTTTATAGCTTGTTTTTATATATAAGTTATATTTTTTGTAAAACCGATATTGGAGTGGCGTAGTAGAAGCGTAATAATAGTTTTTCAAATAAGATGTTTATGTTTATAAGTTAATTATTTTGAGAAAACATATTGTATGTTAAATTCTGTACTTAAGGCCTTTTCGAGGACGAAAAGTTTTAAGTTGGGGAGTATGTAACAACCTGTATTTTTAACTATTGTAAATTATTGAATTTAATATGATTATTGGATAAAAATGGTTAGAAATAAAATTTAATAATTTATTAGTGTAATTTATTTGAATATGAACTTGAATAAACTTTGAAATAACTAATTTCGAAGATTTTGGCGGTAACAAGATTGAAATGGAATTATACGTATTGAATGTATTTATAATCAATAGTTGGATTTTATAATAAATTTTGACTTATTTAGTTGAAAATAAATTAATTGTTATAACTAGAAATCATGGGGTTTTTAATATGGGTTAATTAAATTAAATAAAATCCAATACTGGGATTATTTAGATAATTGAATTTTGGATTTAATATGAACGAAAATGGTATCGGAAGTTGATTTAAATTTTATTTAAACAACAATGAAGATTGTTAATATTTAAAATTTGGTTAAATGTGAATAATTAAAGATTAGAAATTTTATACTTTAATTGACGAGTAAAAATAGCCATTTTGGCCATTGTCTCAGATTTCGACGAAATAGTTTCATCGGATCCGTAATAGTGAGTTATTATAGGATTTCAAGTTTCGTAGCGATCGGACTTGTCGTTTGGCCATGCGAGCTTGAAACGCATAGAAATCAATTTAAGGAATTCGATAAAATAAATTGACTTTGAAAAGTTATCTTCCACATACGATCGAATTAGGCCTCGAAACTAGTTCCATTGCGTTTGGAATGGGGGTAAAACATTATAAACGCCAGGCGGCATGCCTCGATTGGAGTTCGGACGATTTTGAACCTAACTATATAAATACTGCATGCATATCGAGAAATATTATTATTTTATTTTCTGAAACCCTAGTGAATCATGCCCCCCGTCTTTATTGTCTTCAACAGGCAGAATTCGTTCAACTTTCACCCTTAATTTCTCTCAATTTACTCATCGATTTTCGACGACTCCAAAAGAGGAAGTGTAGAGCTTGATCTCTCCTTCAGATCTATATGGCTACATCTCGTCAAAGGCGATCGATTTCGCCAGAAATTGATCATCAATGCCCGGAGGTTGAACGTCGATATGGAGCTCTGGGCAGCGGTGCTTGGGTCCGCAACTATAGCATGGGTGCGGCCTGGCTCAAGCAGAGGGGTCTGATCGTGTCGAAGATCATCGTAGTGGCGAGCACATATGGGTATGCGTGCATGTGATGGGTTTAGACGAGATGGTGAACTCGTACGAGAGGAAGGGTATGCGTGTTATTTTTATTTATTAATTAATTATTTAAATTTTTGTATGTTCGATCGTTCTAACGTTTATAACTTTTTCATACGAGCTCGGATCGGCGCGCGGTTTTCTCTGTTGCGCTCGTATCGAAATTCCAGACATTATAAAACTGGTTTGGCTGCATTCTAAGACTATTCAAATTTGGGCCTTTATTTGGATTTTAAATCGTTGATAAATCAAAGGTGAGTGTTTATACGCTCACACTTGACTGAAATAATTTTTATGCAGTTAAATTTATATCGTGAAGTGATTGAAAATTTATTGATTGTTGTTTGATAAGTTTAATTGACATTTAAATTGACATCTGAATTAATTGATAGAATTTGAATTGACAGTTAAATTGAATTAGAATTTAATTCCTGTAAAATAACCAATATTGATAATTATGAAATTGTTGTGAACTTTATTGACTGTTTGGATGATTGGTTGTGATGGATGCTATTGATTGATATTTGGATGTTTATTTATTTTGATATGTCATGTTATCATCACGTATATTATTTACAGTATATAAAAGTGTAAATCGAATTATTTCGAATAAATTAAGAAATAGGTTGAAATGATATATACCTATGACATTTATTTTGGATTGAAATGATATATAGCCATCTCTGGAATTAAATTGAAATAATTGATTCACTTGGCCATATGATAGAGAATTATATACGGACATCGGATTGGTTAAATTAAATGATTCTAAAATTTTGATTTGATATTATTTAAATGATTTGGTTTTAAGAAATAAAAATCGAATTTATGGAAATCGAATTATTTTTGAATTGGAACTCGATATGTTGAAAGTTAAATTTGAAACAGGAATTGTTTAATTAATCGAAGTTGAGATTTTTAAGTTATAATTGAAATATGATGTGAATTTCAGAAATTGATTTGTTTTAAAAGATTGGACTTTTATTCGAACTTTTGATATTGCTAAGTAAAAGTGATATAAAACGATATTTCAAAATTGATCTTGGAATTTAATAATATTTGAAAGTTTGGATTTTTAAATTGGATATTGAAGGAAAATTTGATTTAAGTGTTTTGAATCGATATTTTGGAAATCGAACTCGGAATTGAAATTAATTTGGAATTGGAATTGAAATTAATTTGGAATGGGAATTGAATTCGACTTGAAATCGGAATTGAATCAATTAAATCGAAACGGAAATTGGAACTGATTTGAATTGGAAAATTTGGAAAGTGAACCAGTTTAACTTTGAAACTATTTTTAAACAAACTATTTTAGTATAAACGGTTTAAAATCTATATTCTTTAAATATTCCAATTATTTTGATTTTTCAAACCATTTTACTATATAAACCATTTTTAATACTCAAACTATGATCTATTAAACTATTTTTAACTATTTTCTAAAAATTCAAACTGATCAAAAGGGTGGAATGTTCATATTTAAATCTTGGATTTAAATGTGAATTGGGTTAAAGTGAAGTTATAACCTAAATTGTAATTCGAAACCAATTTTGAAGTGAAATCGATATTTCGAACTGAATTGACATTTTGAAGAAAAATATGATTTGTGAAGCGAATATTATGATTTCGAAATGGATTTGATTTTGAAGCGAATATGATATTTTGATATCAAGTACAAATTGTTTTCGAAATATAAAAGTACCCACCGGTGTGTAAAACGACGTTTGGTTGTTAAAGAGACCGGGCCTCTTATTGGCATACTCTTTGTCAATATTGGAACCATTTTGACAACTGTGTACGCGGTGGATGATATCCAAAATGTACTGGTTGAATATGCGAACATTTACTGGAATGAAGTAAGAGAATGATGATGGATAGCTTTGACACTTGTGTCATAATTAAAATAACTAAAACATGAGCCTGTCTGGCCAATGAGGTTAGCTGCCTCTTGCAACGTTGATTCCTCGTATTATTATTCTGATTTCGATTCAATGGGTGCACCTTTTCCATTTGGATTGATTGTCGCGGTCGGTAACGGATGGGTTACGACCAGCCAGAAAGGGTAAACTGGTAGAATCCTACCTTGGGTATTGCCTCACTTGCCTTGTCATATTTATCCTTATACGAGCCCATTACGACTTTGGTTTAGTACTGTACCTATAGAGGACTCACTGGCTAGCGACGTTACTGGTTGTGTTACAAGACTTGCATAGACTACATGTTATAAAAATGTGTTTAGGGGGATAATGTAAAGCCTTAGCGCTATTTTGATATTTATTTTACTGATAGACATTATCTATTAGAGTGTACACTATTACATATAGATAGTTTGACGGATCCTTAGGAGATGGAAAATCTCGTAACATCTCTTAAGTTATTGCACTCATATTTCGTGATATTGTTTTGACTTGCATAAGAGTATTTTAGCCTTGACTCGAGTGTTTTGTTTTTCATTATGCTCGGGTCAGTCCTGAGTTTTTCCAGTGCATTGAAGATCAGTTTTTGGAGGACGAAGGTGAAGTTGGCATATTATTACTATTATTATTCTTTGCATTATGCTATTCTGCTGTATTGTTTATTTATCCCCGATGTATATATAACTCTGATAAATGTTGTATAGATTATAACCAAATGTATGATATAAACAGATTCGTGAATTGATTATTTGATTATTATATTTTATCATTCCGTTGTGAGATTCTATGTCCTTTTCTTCTTATTTCCTTATTTTTCTTAATTTTTCCCCATTGATTATCTACGTTCTAAACCTTTAGAAATGTGGGTCGTCACACGAATAACATTCCGGAGTTGGCTAAGTATGAATTTCACACTTCAACTGAAAATACGATCGGGTACGATCGTTATTCACAATGGATCGGTATGATCCTTATCCAAAATGGATCAGCAATGATCCATCTCCATTATGGATCCGCTAGAATCCATCTCTATTATGGATCAACTATGATCCATCTCCAAAATGGATCGGCTATGATCCATCCCTAATATGGATCAGACATGGAACATCTTTATTATGGATCAGCGTGAATCAATATGGATACGGATCGCTTGGATTGACAGTACAAATCAAGGATGATTGATCAGTAACTCAAAATCCAGAAGTCAACTATGCACAGAACTTCAGGTATAGCAAGAAATTACATGGTGGGACCCACCATATCGATCACATGTGAAAAGGAGTAAGAAAAACGATCGACGTTGATCGTTATTTTGATGGAAGAAGGGCCCGTTATCAATAGGGTGACCTCGTCTAGATCTGGAGACTCCGCTGCCGAAATTCCATGAAGATATTTCGTCGTCTTCCCTTATAAATATAAGCTTCATAGTTCATTTGAAGGATCTTTTTTTGGCTGGCTCTTCTTCTTCACCATCTTCTCTTCCTCTATTACTTTTCTAAGGAAAAAAAACAACTATACTTATAATCTTATGGTATAAATAAAAGATTATCGGAGTGAGCATAGGCCAAAGTTTGCCGAACCACTATAAAAATTGCATGTTCATTTACTTTTCTATAATTTATTTTGTGATCTGTGTTCTTATCTCTATTTGGGTATTTTTATTGGATATTGGTGCTTTCACATTCAATCGGGTGTTGGTGGCCATTTTTGACGCCAACATTTTGGTGCTTTCACTGAGAAAGCTAGCCCTCACAGATTTGGAGTTCATATTTGGAATCAACTAGATAGCTTAGATTTGGAGCAATGGTTAGACAATCAACAAGAAGAGCGCTACCAGAAAGGAGCCATCATTGGGGAGTCAGAGGCTTCCTCTAGAGCTGGAGCTAATCAAGCATCTACCCACATAACCAAGGATGAAATGGAAACGATGATGGACGCTATGCAGGAAAGGATGTGAAGAGACAGGAGGAGATGGTGCAGAATCTACTCCGACTGATTGGACATGCTGTAAATCAAAATCAGGAAAATGGAGACGGAGCTATTGGACAAAGGAATGGAATAGAGTAGTCGTGGGCAGTCCTGGCCATCTTAGAGGGATCAGCCTCGATCCCCAAAGGCTTGGGGGTATGGCCCACGTCTAGGCGATCACGATGCTGGAGGACCTGCGGTCGATCCCATGGAGCTTGGTGCGAATCAAAATTTGGATGCTCATTCAGAAGAGTACATTCCGGAATTCCCTCGTGGACTCGGGGGGGGGGGGGGAGTTTGGAAATGATGATAGGAGACTACCGCTGGATGACAATGACAGGTACGCAGAGATGATCAGGTGAGCTATGCATGGAGGAATGGTGAACACAGATCTGGAGGATGTAAATAGAAGTCCATTCACTCCTAATATCAAGAATGCTAGGAATCCACAGGAGTTTAAACTACCACTGCTGGAAGTATATGATGAAAAGTCGAACCCAACTATGCATATGATGAGATATATACTGCACATGGAAGTACTGGGGGCATCAGAGGAAGTCATGACATGATGCTTTCCACTATATTTAACGGATATAGCTGCATTATGATTCAGGCAGTTGGAGAGCGGTTCTATTGGCACATGGATGGAATTGGTCAAAAGATTTATGAGGCAACTCAGGTTTCACATTTCAAGATCCAAAAATGTGTTGAGTCTGGCAATACTGAAACAGAAGGCCGAAGAGTCTCTAAGGAGTTTTCTAACACGATTTAATGCCACAACAGCATCAGTGGATCAGCCTTATCCATCCATGGTTTTCATGGTAGCTGTATCAGGAATTGCCAATGGCATGAATTTCAAGGATTTATTGGTGCAGGATCCACCTACGGATCACGGGGAGTTTTATCATGAAGCAGAAAAGTTCTTAGGGGCAAAAAGGCGCATGAGTCAAAAAACCAAAGGTGAACGCTATGCAAAGTAGAGGATCATCAGGAAATGCAAACAAGAATGATAAAGGGATATGATGGGACAAAAAGGCGATGGAAAGAGCAGGAGCCGAAGTTCTCCTCCTATTTGGATTTGATGGAAAGCCTAGAATGGATTTACCTAGACACTAGGGGCAACTCCCCTATTAGAAACCGGTAAGGAGGGATCCTACGGAGCGGGAGCATATGTCTGGATACTGCCCGCTCCACGAATTGAACAGGCACACCACAGATGAATGCAGAAATTTAAAGGATATGATTGAGGAGCACATCATGAACAACATATTACCGCAGTACGCGAGGAATCGGACAACAGTGGTGGAACAAAAGCAACCACCGTTTGCATTCAATAAAAACAAGAATGACCCTAGATTAGGGTTACGGATCGTCATCAACTGATCGTGATGGTAAGGGCAAGTTTAGGACTTGGACTGCGGCCATAATAATAATAAACTCTACAATAAGGCGGCTAAGTCACTTGCTTATGTACGGGGTCGAGGATAATCCATAAGCATGCTCCGGGATGATGAAGAACCGTCTTGCCCGGAGAGGCACCCTTTGGCTTTTTTAGTTTTTTGGATTTCTAGATGTACTAACTCTTAGTCATTAGGTAATTTATGATCCAGATTACTACAGTAAATAAAATAGGATGTGATTATTGTCCCGACCGAAGTGATGAAGCGGTAACCGCAAGATGCAAGCCCTTCGCCGGAGAGTGACATAATGGACTCGCACATGGATTAAGTTCTCGACCGGAGAGTCGAGGCCGGCGGATAAAACCTAACAGGACATTAGTTATGGATTATACCTGGAAAGGAGTAGGTCGCCTCGTCGGAGAGCGACGAGATCGACCTACTCAGGTTGTTGAGTATGGATTATGCTGGACAAGGGTCCGGAGAGACCACGATCAGCCTAGGACTTAGGCCAAGACATCACTTAATGTTCAGGGACACTGAACCGGCATGTAGTAAGCAGCATTGCTTCGCTGGAGAGTGACAGGGTCGGCTTACTCGAACATCGAGTATGGATTACGCTCACCAAAGACCCAAAGAGGTCATGGATTTATATATCAGCTCCGAACAGCTATGGATTTGGACATTGACCCGGAGCGGTCGTGGATTTTGATATGAGCCCAAAGCGGTCTCGAAATTGGCTATCGACCCGGAGAGGTCATGGATTTGGATATCAGCCTCGAACGACAATGGATTTGGCTTTGAATGGATATGGATTTGGATAAAATGAGCCGGAGGGATCGCGGATTTAGAATTGGATATCGACTCGTAATGGTCATGAATTTCACTAACGATCCAAAGAGATCATGGATTTGGATTGGCAACGGATTGGATAATATGGCTATCGATGGATTATGGACTTTAGATTTTAGATTTATGGCAATTCAAAACACACCTTCCTATCGCTAGACATGTTTTGGAGGGGCAAAGTGTTAACCCACCTTTTGGCAAGGTAGTACGGGCGGATTTAACCCAACAGACTTCATGATCATCAAGGCAGAAAGCCCGGAGATATGGTTATCAGGATTGGAGATCGATTATGTACAAGACTATGGATGATAGTTGGACGGATTCATGCGAATAACATTCTGGGATTGGCTAAGTATAAATCTCACACTTGAACTGAAAAAATGATCGGGTACGATTGTTTTTTCACAATGGCACGGCTATGATTCTTCTCCGAAATGGATCGGCAATGATCCATCTCCATTATGGATCAGCTATGATCCATCTCCAAATTGGATCGGCTATGATCCATCCCCAATATGGATCGAATATGGAACATCTGCATTATGGATCGACGTGAATCGATATGGATACGGATCACGTGGATTGATAGTACAAATCAACGATGATCGATCAATAACTCAAAATCCAGAAGTCAGTAATGCACTAAACTTTTGGAATAGCAAGATATTACATGGTGGGACTTGCAATATCGATCGCACATGAAAAGGAGTAAGAAAAATGATCGGCATCGATCATTATTTTAATGGAAGTGGGGCCTGCGATCGATAGGGTGACCTCGTCTGGATTTGTAGACTCTGCCACCAAAATTTTAGGAAGATATTTCACCGTCTTCCCCAACAAGTACAAGCTTCATTCGAAGGATCTTTTTCCAATTGGCTCTTCTTCTTCACTATCTTCTCTTCCTCCATTACTTTTCTAAGGAAAAAACAACTGTACTTGTAATCTTACAGTATAAACAAAAGATTATTGGAGTGGACGTAGGCCAAAGTTTGCCAAACCTCTATAAAACCTGCATGTTGATTTACTTTGCTACAATTTATTCTGTGATCTGGTTTTTATCTCTATTTGGATATTATTATTGGATATTGGTGCTTTCACATTCAATCAGGTATTGTGGACATTTTTGATGACAACAGTATCAATGCGAGTTTAAATTGGATTTAAATATATTAAATATTGTTCGAACTTGAATGGTTTATAGGCCCATAAAGAGGCTTGGATTTTTGGCCGGGATTTGAAGTGGGGAGGCTAGCCAAAATAAAGGGGTTGGAGGCTTGGATTTCAAATTCAAAAGAAAAGAAAGAGTAAGATAAAAAGGTGGATCCGGATCCTCCTTTTACTCCTTAGACTCTCTCTTATTTAAACACTCCAAAATTCATTTTTTGAACGACTTTAGCATCCCTTCATCTTATTTTTATGGCCAAAAATTCTACCTTACTCCTCCACTCTTTCAAGCATTTCCAACATCAAACTAAAGTTTATTCGATCGTCCGTGATAGCTGTGTTTAGGAAGCTAGCAATTTCTAAATTCAGATTCAATTCAAGGAGTTTCATTCTTCGTTTCAACGTGTATGTACTAGTTTTTGATGAAAGGTACAATTCCTTATTTATATTTACATATAAGTGATTACTACATATATTATATTATCTTGTTAGTTAGTTAGTTGATTATTATAACGAAATTGTACATATCGGATGTCGTCACATTGGATGAATTGTAGGATTATGCACATAAATAATAATAATAATTTATGTATACATATTAAAATGCTCACGGTTTTGGCTAAATTTTTTTCTTTAGAATTATATTAATAATATATAATTTGAAAATTAAGAATTGAATTTTGAATAATAATATATAATGTAATATTTTGATTCACAAATATTTGTTTATGTTCATAAATCTTTAGGATTAAAAAAAAACATTTTTTAATCCATATATATGTATATAATATTTATAAACATATTCCATGTTTTTATTAATTAAAAATGAGTTACGAAAATATTATATATATATATACAAATTTTTTATACAAAATATATTAATGCTTTTCTTTTCGAAAATAAAAATAATAACTAAAAGCATTCACATACGGAAATTTAAAAAAATTACAAAAATAAAATTTAATAGAAAAAGGAAACTTTGGCCATGAGCAATAAGTGTATGTGTATAAAATTAAGTTAATTTTATTAATAATTATATAATATATATTTACGTTTATATATAATTAAATAGTTTTGTGAAAAATAACTTTAAAGTTATTTAATATTTACATGTTAATATATTATTATTATTTTGACTTTGATATATATATATATATATATATATTATTTACTTAAAGTTTATTCAAAATTAGTTTGTTAAATTAGATTTCAAAATAATTTTGGTAAATGTAATTGCACTTATTTTTGCAATTGTATAAATGTGTTATATAAACTTTATGTATAAACTATGTTTCAAATTATACAAAATTATATTTAGACACACACACACACACACATATATATATAATTATATCATTTGTGTGTACACATGAATACGTTGACGAAATACATGTATACAAAGGGGCTAACATTTCCATTGCGGTGTAAATCTCAATATATACACACAGACATACCAAACCATATACACTTTATTATGTTGCATGGGCACAATAATGCATATGTCTACATGATACACATATATAAAATAAAACTTTACGTATAAATTTAAATAAAATATTAACTTTATTTAACAAAAAAGTTAGAAAAGTTCTAAATGTATTAGACTACATTGGCCCATTAAAGATCCAAATGGAATTTTTTTTTGAAGTTTATCCATTTACCCTGCTGCATGCTAGCCTAGTTCCACCAATATTGAACTTATTGCCCACTGAATATGTTCCTAAAGCACCATATGAGATGTAGTGTGGTAAGAAAACCCAACTCAAGTAATTGAAGGTATGGGGTTGTCTAACCTATGTTAAGAACAATGGTCCGAATAAACTACAGAAAAGTTCGATGCTATGTAAATTTATAGAATATCCCAAAAAATCGGTACAATATATATTCTACAATACCATGGAACAAAAGGTTATTGTTTCTTGGTACATTATCTTTTTAGTAAAGGAATTTCTATCAAAGGAAATTATTGTTGAGGTTTTAGACTTGGATGAGATCCAAGAAATTAACACCGAGGCCAAACCAGTGAGAGAACCAAGTTTACCCATATATGAAAACACACAATCTATTAGAAGGTCTAGTAGGGAATCTCGCGCATTAGAGAGATACTACGATTTTCTCATGGATGGAGAAAAGGAGGATTATGTCTTAGATGACACTCCTATATCTTTTCAATAAGCACTACAGAGTAAAGACTCTACACTCTGGCTTGAAGCGATAAAATCCAAGATGGATTCCATGTATGAAAATAAAGTATGGACTTACCCGAAGGGATAAAACCCATCGACTGCAAATGGATTTTTTAGAAAAAGCTAAATGAAGATGAGGACGTAGAGACTTACAAGGCTAGGCTAGTTGCGATAGGATTTCATCAAATTCAAGTTCTTGATTATGACGAAACATTTTCGGCCGTAACCATGCTTAAGTCCATTCGGATTATGTTGGCCATTGCTGCATTTTATGACTACAAAATATGGCAAATGGATGTAAAGACGGCATTTCTAAATGGTGATTTAGAAGAGACCATCTATAAGTCGCAGCCCAAGGGTTTTATAGTCATTGGAAGTGAGGAAAAGGCTTGCAAGTTATTAAAGTCCATTTATGGACTCAAAGAAGCTTCAAGGAGTTAGGACAAGTGTTTTAGTAAGATAATCAAATAGTTTGGTTTTTATCTGAACATGGAGGAAGTATACGTATACAGAAAGGAACAGGCAACGCTATCATATTCTTAGTGCTATATGTCGATGATCTTCTATTTATTGGCAATGACACTTCGCTATTACAATCAATGAATGCATGGATTTCTTAGAACTTCTCCATGAAGATTTTGGAAGAAGAAGCATGTATACTAGGTATAAAGATCTATAGAGATAGATCTAAGAGGCTGTTGGGATTGTCCCAATCCCCGTATATAGAACTATACCAAAAAAATTTAGTATGGAGAATCCTAAACTTGGAAATGTTCCAACGCAATCTCGAATTGTCCTTTCTAATAATGATGCTCCTCATACCGATGAGGAGAAAGAGCATATGAAGGGGATCTCATATACTTCAGCTGTAGGATCCATAATGTATGATATGTATGTACTGGACTGAATGTAGCGTATGCATCAGGATGCATAAGCTGATACTAGTCTAGTCCTAGAGAAAAGCATTGGACGACTGCATAATATATACTGAAGTTTTTAAGAAACACTCTGGACTTATTCCTCATATATGGGAATCAAGACCTCCTTTTAAGGGGTATACTAACTGTAGCTTTCAGAGTGACGTTGATGATAGTACATCGGTGTTTGGTTATGTTTTTATGCTTAACAACATGGCTATTAATCGAAAAAGTACCAAGCAAGGAACAACAATTGATTTGATGATGGAGGCCGAATACATCGCCCTCAATGAAGTAGCAAAGAGGCGGTCTAAATGCATAAGTTTTTATGTGAACTAGGAGTGATTCCCGATATCGAGAATCCAATGGCATTGTTCCATGACAATAATGTGGCGATATAGGTCGCAAAAGATTCCAGAGCACACAAGAAGTCACGACATATTCTTCGTAAGTTCTACCTCATTAAAGAATTCATTGAGAAGAAAGAGGTCGTGATACAAAGGGTATATACCAAGGAAAACATAGCAGATCCATTCACTAAAGGTATTGTTGGTCGGTTCTTGAGAAGCTGATTATAGGGATAGGATTGAGTTCCATAATCAGCCTCAAGTGCAAGTCGAAGATCGATAGAGTTATGTGTATGCCTTAGGGGAAATTATGTAATTTATTGTAAATTATTAACTCTATAATCAATTCTCGTTTGAAATAAAAGATGTTTTCTTTCTACTATATACTTGTTATAATATGTTATAAATAATCAAATGTTAATTAAAGTATATTTCATAGAAAATCTCTAAATGGCGTGTTTATGATAGTAATTATTGATAGTTGTAGTCATGAGTATTGTATCACAATATAATAAACACATCATTTTAAATATTCTTAGTCAAGATGTATCGAGACTGTATATCGATGCATCCATTGAGACCAGATTACGTATCGCTCTCCAAATGTTGGGCAGTGTATTACTCATGACTGTTTGTGGGCACCAAGGGTTGAATATTGATAGTTATTGGATAAATATGGAATGACTCACTCGATAGTTTTCTGTTGGTTAATACAACTAAGGTCAAACAGAAAACATCAATGTGGCTAATTTACACAGTTCTCTTGAATTTAGAATATTGTTGATCTTCAATATGAAAGCTCCACTTTGATTATAGCTAAATCACGGCACATCGTATATTGAACGACTAGAGTTGGGTTGAGTGGAAGCATTGGAAGTGAAACACTATTCAAAAAAGGCCGAGTCTCCTTAATTACACGATGTTAGTATCACGGTCAACTAAAATCAACTCAAAGTCAAAATCTCTAGCCAGAGTAGTTCAGTTAATAATAATTTTTATTTTTAAATAAGGAATTTATGTTTGGACTATAAATTGTCTATGGATGATATTGGAATTTTGACCATTACCAAATTCCATAAGTCTTAACTAATATAGTTTTGATGAAAATAATTGGCGTAAATAATTGCCACTACCACGTAATGCTTAATAAACTAAAATTGGATTTTGCAGTACCAAGTAAGCGATAAATTTAGTCATAGTGCCACACCATCTCTAAGTAAAGTGCGAACATTAATATTCAAATTGTTTGATATTAATCGCTGACCAAATTTACACCCAAAAGTCACACAACCAAAATGTTGAATACTCACGTTACCATCCGATTTAATTAAGTTGTAATTTTTTTAATTAGTTAATATTTGAGAAATATTAATTATAAAATTTTATTTGATGTGTATTGGACAATATTAAATAGTGCAAATAATAATTATACAAATATTAATTGATATACGATATCGATACATAGTTAAATTGGATTTAAATGCAACAAATATTGTTTGGGCTTGAAATGATTTTAAGGCCCAATTGGGGCCTGGTTTGGTCGGCTATAGGAGGGCATGGTGAGGATGGCTATGAGATGGTTGGAAGGATGGAGTTTGAATTAATAAAAGGAAATAACTAGTAAGAGAAAAATAAGGATCTTGATCCTTATTTCACTCTCTTGTCTCTCCTTTATTTATTCCCTTTAACATTCACTTTTAAAATGACTTAAGCACTCTCCTAATCTAGGAAATAGAGGCTAGTCACACCTCCTTCAAAGCCCTAAAATTCAAACACTAAAACATCAAATTAAAAGTCGGTTTGATCGTCAGTGGTAAAGCTGTTCGGAAGCTAGTAACTTCTAGACTTGGAATTCGATTCAAGATGCTTAGTTCAATGTTTTAAGGTGAGAACTCTAAGCATTGGTGAAAGGTACATTTAAGATTTATTAATGCTTAATTTAATTATTATATCATATGTCTGTTAGTTAGCAATTATAACAAATCTGTATAAGGATGTGATGTCACATATTGGATGGTTATTTATATGCATGTGTGCGCGTGTGTGTGTATATTAAAAAAATTTCACATGTATTATATCATATTGCTCATAGCTATGTTAAGCATTTTTGAAATTAAAATACATTTATAATGAATTTTCTTTTAATTAAAAATTAATACATTAGAAAAATAATATATAAAATATGTTTTATATTATATAAAAATTCTATCAACTTATATATATATATATATGCTCTCAGATTAAAAAAATTAATTTATATATACATATATTTAATCCATACACAATATATATAAGCCTTTTATTTAATTTAAAATTAGTTATTGAATTAATAAATACACATACACACAAAAATAACTTACATAAAATACAAACATAAAATTTTGTGCAAAATATATGTTCAATTTTGTTTTCAGGAATAAAAAAATAAAATTTAAAGTGTTTTTCCACATGAAAAAAATCAATTAATTATCTAAAATCCAAAAGATACATATATAATTTTAAATTAGAGCTGAGCGCAAATATGGTGTGTGTGTGTGTGTGTGTGTATGAATTTTAATTATTATTATATAAATTTTATCATATTTACAAATATTTATTTATATACACACACGCACAAATATTATATATAGAGAGTTTTAAATTATAATTTAATTAAAAATTACTACTACTACTTTTGAATGTGTGTGTATATATATTAATTTTAGATGTTTATTCAAATCTATTTTTGTATATTAATATTCAGAGCATTTTAAAATCTAACTATATATTTTTTTTGGCAAAGCCAACTGGTTTATATAGCGGCCCATCCACCGTTTTATCAGAACCAAAATCTTTAAAGTATAGGAGTAGAGTTGAACTGCTCTAACTATTAGAAAAAAAATCATAATACAAGGCTATCCTACCTCATTGGAGGAGGTGTCACTATCTGAATCAGAATGATTGGGACCAATTACATCTACGAACCTAGAAAATTGCCAAGCAAGATCTGAAACGTAATCTGAACCTAGAATGATTGGGACCAATTATATATAGGTTCTGTCCCAGGTACTGTCCTCAAATATTAGTCTATTTCTCTCACCAAGTTCTCATTCGATTGCTAAGATAAGGGCTTCTCTCAATACATGGTAGTATAAGCATTGATCCTCGCCAATAATATTGAAGACAAATCTAAAATATTTACTCCTAAAAGGGCTATATCGCATCTCAAAAGCTTTATGTTCCCATGACTGCTCACGCGTGATAGGAGGACGGGGGCAAACAAGTTGTCCTATTTGTTTTTGGCGCTACATGCGAATCCAGCTCTTAGAGAACTATTTTAGATGGGATGGTCATAGGAATGACCAGAGGATCAACTAAAGGAAGTGTATAAGATGCGGCGGGGGTAGACTTGGGAATCCATTGCCTTACAGGTTGGCGGCGGAGGGGGATTTTAGCTGGACTAGGTAACGAGCGATGCTCGGTTACTGGTGGGGAAAATGGTGGGGCATGCTTGCAGGATGAAGCAATATGTGCAAAGGAGCAACATGTAGTGCAAATATCTTGCTTCCAACTATAACTCACATTCACAATTGCTACGTGATCCGAAGCTACTCTTACATGCAACTTGGAAGGAAGTGGCAGGTCTAGTGTGATCACAATCAAAGCTCTAGCATAAACAAGTCTACGTCTTGCTACAGTGTTAACATAAAAACATTTCATATCACCAGCTAAATTTTCTAACCAATTCAGACATGTCATAGGTTAAAGAATAGAAGAATATTGGAGAATTGCACCCAAACTGGAACTGAGAGAACTTACTCCTTAGATAGGTCAACAGACGGTCTCCAAGATGTAATGATAAATGGCTTACCTTGAATAAATATCAGTTCAGATTCTAGGATACACAATCTCTCTTTCATGGAGGAGAAGCGAAAAAGAACATAGAGTTGTAAAAATGCACTTTATGCCCACCCTTAATCTTCCACACTTGCCTACAACGTTCATACACTAAATCATAAGGGGGATTGGAGTCTAAAAATGACGCAGCAGCGGAATAACAAAATGATGATTCTGTGAAAGTAGCGATCGGTGAATTGAAGAATACCAAATGCCCAACTCCGTTGATCCAAAGATGCTGGAATCTAGCTATCCCAAACACGTTGATAGCGCACTATACCGTGTTTAAAGATCTACGATTCTTCGCACGTTGATCTAGCGCACTAGATACCATAAATCGGCTTCAGCAATCGTTGAATCGAGCGCACTCGATTAATCGAGAGTGGAGATAGGAGATTACACTCAACTACCAATTTAGATGAAAGCACAAAGCTAACAAACAAAATTTTATTCAAAATCAACAACCCTTACAAAATGACCCAACCTGCCTATTTATAGGCGTTACAACTCACGCACCAAAATATACAACACTTAAGTCGTTTCCGACTTATAACCTGCGACTTAGTACCATCTGCAACACACCTGCGACTTACGACTTACTATAGGTCGGCGACGACTTATCAACAGCTCCGACTCAAACAGTTACACCATAGATATTTACAACACTTAGGTCGTATACGACCTAACTACTCACGACATAAGAACATACAACACATTACAACACCATATCACGACATACGACCTACTTAAGTCGTTAACGACATAACAAAATCAACACACCTTATTTACAAAGTACACGACTCAAGAAACAAACAACACACGACTTAGCTTGGGTCGGTAACGAGTTAAGAAACATCTTCAGGCCAATCTTCATGCGACTTATAACATGGACGACTTAGGGAATAAGACTTCAGCGACTTAACCCAGTTCACGACTTAAGGATTTCAGACGACTTAACCAAGTCGTAGGTCGTAGACGACTTATCTTAAGTCATTGGTTTTCTTCTTCCGTATAACTCGCTTCACCGCCTTGTTCTAGTCTTTCGTTAAGTCATTCCATATAAGTCGTACGCGACCTAACACGCTCCGACGCGCCTTGAATCTGTTGCTCCCTTTTCTTATTCTTGTTAAGTCGTGGACGACTTATATCCGCTTCGTTAGGTCGTGGATGACCTAACACTTCTACTTCAGCTTCGTTATGTCATGGACGACTTAGGCCTTGGAATATTATGGGTTGCGCTGCATCATCCTCCCCAGGTTGAGAAAAATTCGTCCTCGAATTTGTAAATTCTTCCACATCATATGGTTCATTCCCAAAATATGGTACGAGATGCTTAACATTGAACACGTCAGAAGTGTACACATCCTCCGGTAGCTTCAATTTATAAGCATTTTCGTTAATTCGTTTCACAACTTCTACAGGACCAATTTTTCTGGCTTTTAACTTGTTATAAGCGCCCACTGGAAAACGATCCTTTGTTAACACAGCATATACCATATCTCCTTCATTAAACTCAACATTTCTTCGCTTCAGATCTGCCGATCGTTTATACTTCTCATTTGCCTTCTCCAATCGTTCCTGAACGATTTTATGACATTCAGTCAATCCATCAACAAAATCTACAGCTCGTTTTACTGTCCCCTTCGGTCGTGGTACTACCGTTAAGTCCAACGGTCCCCTGGGTAAAATTGAGTATACAATCTGAAATGGACTGAATCCCGTACTACGATTCACTGCATGATTATGAGCAAACTCTGCCTGGCATAACTTCATGTCCCAGCTCTTCAGATTATCTTTCACCAGACATTGCAATAAATTCCCCAGCGATCTGTTAACCACCTCCGTTTGTCCATCAGTTTGTGGATGGTAAGCGCTACTAAAATTCAGCTTCGTTCTGACCATCTTCCACAAACTTAGCCAAAAATGACTCAGAAAACGAGTATCCCTATCCGACACAATAGATTCTGGCAATCCATGAAGTCGATATATTTCTTTGAAAAATAACTGAGCAACAGGAACAGCATCCGCCGTCTTCTTACAAGCAATAAAATGTGCCATTTTCGAAAATCGGTCAACCACCACGTAAATGGAATCGTTTCCCCTTTGAGTTCGCAGTAACCCCAAAACAAAATCCATACTCACATCAACCCAAGGCTTATTTGGTACAGGTAACGGCATATATAATCCAGCATTGGTCGCAGCTCCTTTCGAAACCTGACAGATATGACATCGCTCCATAAACCTTTCCACTTCTTTCCTCATTGATGGCCAAAAGTAAGACTGGGAGACCAAATACAATGTACGATCACGGCCCACATGACCTTCCTCGTGTAACTCCTTGATAATCTTCATTCTCAAACTGCTCTCTGGAATACATAATCGATTTCCCTTAAACAGAAAACCATCCACCATCAAAAACTCATCCGTCTCTCCCTCCTTGACTTTATCAACAAACTTTGCAAAGTAAGGATCATCGACAAATAATTCTGGCAACACATCAAACCCCGTTACTTCAACCTTCATTGTTGTTAACAAATGATTCCTTCGGCTCAACGCATCTACCACACGGTTTGTAACTCCAGATTTATGCTTCACCACAAATGTAAATTGTTGCAGGTACGCAATCCACGATGCATGCCTTGCTGAAATCTTCTCTTGCCCTTGTAGATGTTTCAATGCCTCATGATCAGTGTACAGTACAAACTCCTTGTGAAATAAGTAATGTCTCTAATGTTTAATGGCTTGTACAACAACATGAAATTCCACATCATACGTACTATATCTCATCTTCGCTCCTGATAACTTCTCACTGAAATATGCAATAGGACGCCCCCTCTGACTCAACACCCCTCCAATTCCAACCTTCGATGCGTCGGTATGTAATTCAAACAACAACTGAGAATCAGGTAATGCTAGAATTGGTGCTGTCGTCAACAGTTCCTTGATTCGTTCAAAAGCAACCCCTGCTCCCTCCGACCACGCAAACTGTTTGCCCTTCATACAATCTGTAACCGGCGCCATCACACTACTAAAGTGTGGAATGAACCTTCGGTAGAATGAAGCCAACCCGTGAAAACTCCAAACCTCTGTTATCGTCTTGGGTTGCGGCCAATCTCTGATAGCTTCAACTTTACTTTGATCAACCTGTATTCCTCCTTTCGATACAACATACCCCAGAAATAAAACACTCCTCGCCATAAAAACACATTTCTTCGTAGCAGCATAGAATTGTTCTTCACGAAGAATATTAACACTTTCTTCAAATGTTGAACATGCTCCTCTGTACTAGCACTGTAAATCAAAATATCATCAAAATAAACCACCACAAATTTCCCAATGTACGGCCTGAAAATTTGGTTCATCACCCTCATGAAGGTACTTGGTGCATTCGACAGAACAAACGGCATGACCAGCCATTCATACAATCCTTCCCTTGTCTTGAACGCTGTCTTCCTCTCATCTCCTGGTCTAATTCGAATTTGATGATAACCACTTTTAAGATCAATCTTCGAAAAGATCACAGACCCACTGATTTGATCTAACAGATCATCAAGTCTCGGCATCGGAAATCTATATCTAACAGTGATCTTATTCAGTGCCCTGCTATCCGTACACATTCTCCATGACCCATCCTTCTTCGGTACGAGTAATGCTGGTACAGCACACGGACTCAAACTCTCCTGTATTCGTCCCTGTTCAAGCAATTCCTCTACCTGCCTTCGCAACTCTTCATGTTCTTTCGGACTCATTTTATAGTGTGGTTTATGTGGCAACACAGCACCTGGAACAAGATCTATTTGGTGTTGTATATCCCTCAACGGTGGTAACTCCGCTGGTAGCTCTTCAGGAAATACATCGTCAAATTCTTCCAGTACTGGTTTTACTTCATCAGGTATCTCAACCACTTCATGACTCTCACGCCCAATTAACAAAAACACTTCAGGCTCCTCTTCAACCTCCTTAACAAACTCCTTCAAGGATAATAAAGTTTCAGCTCTTCAATCTCCTCCAGTTTGTTTTCTTCTTGTTGTCGCTTCTTTGGAACTAGAGTAATCTTCGTGCCTTCAAACATGAAACTGTAATTGTTGGTACGCCCATCATGTTGCACCGCCCTATCATACTGCCACGGTCTTCCCAGCAACAAATGACAGACATCCATATCTACCACATCGCACCAGATTTCGTCTTTGTATTTTTTCCAATTGAAAACTTCACACAAGCCCTTCGTCCAACCTTCACCTCCCCGCCTTTTCTCAACCAAGCCAACTTGTATGGTTTCGGATGTTTCTCAGTCTTCAATGCCAACTTCCTCACAGCTTCTGAAGAAATTATATTATCACAGCTTCCAGCATCAATAACAAACTTGCAAACTTTTCCCAGAATAGTACATGTCGACTGAAAAATATTGCTCCTCAACCAACTACAATCCTCCTCTTGCTTTGGTGTCAAACAAGACCTCCTCATCATCAGATTACAACCTTCGTCTCCCGACACTTCTTCTCCCTCCTCATCAGGTGGTGAATTGGAACATTCAGCTTCTTCATCCTCATCCTCAACCTCCGCTATCATAGCTCGTTTCTTCGGCTTTGGACATTCATTACTTTTGTGGCCCACTTCTTGACAATTATAACACTTGAAACCATTATTGACTTTCATCTTCCCAACCTCATTCACAACTGGTTTTGCAACAGCTTTTGAAATATTAGGACTTCCACTAACACCCTTCCCTGGATTGTTGGAATTTGTAAACACACCACCACCTCGTCTTCCCTGTTTCTCCCAAGCCAACGCTTTCTGGTGTGCTTCCGCTACAGATCTGGGATCAAACATGTTAACCATATCTTGAATCTGCATTCGCAACCCCCCAACAAATCTAGCTGTCAATTGTTCCTCTGTCTCCATAATATCATTCCTTGCAATCAGTTGATAAAATTCGTCAGCATAGTCATTCACATATTTCATCCCCTGTCTCAAGTTTTGCAACCTCTGATACATAAGCGACTGATAGTTATTAGGTATAAATGTAGCTCTCATTAGTTTCTTCATCTTCTCCCATGATTCAATCTTCGACTTCACCATCCGTTCATGAGTAAGTTTAGTTTGCTGCCACCACGCTAAAGCTCTACCCCTCAACCTTGTAGCAACCAACTTCACTCTACGAACACTACCTTGGCCTCGTCCATGAACACTACCACCTTCGAACTCCTCTTCAAAATCAGATGTATATCGATGTTGATCCTGACTACCAACATCTCTACTACCATCATTCCTTCCATCAACATCCCTTCTACCAGCATTTCTATAACTGTCTCGGCTCACACTTCTATGATCATTATCATTACTTCTCTCTCGATTGGAATGTGGCGAAACTCTACTTCTCCCATGGTTAGATTCAGGTGAAACCCTTCTCTGATTTCGATTCATCTCCAACATAAGCTTCTCTAGCCTCCCAATGCCTTCATCCAACTTCTCATTGAATTTGTCACTTATACGTTGCTCCATCTGCTCGGCATCTTCCCGCTTATACAAATCTTCGACATTTTAATGACTATTAGCTCTCCTTGGCGGCATGATTCAAAATTTTCACAAACACTTTAACAAATTCACACTTCAAATTTCAAATCTTCAAAAACTCACAACAACTCCAAGTTAACTCGGCCAAACTTAGTTCGCTTGGCTTGGACGACCTAGCTTGGCTCGGCACACACAATTCAAATGCCTTTTGGCGCACAAAACTTCCACGGCCAAATTCAAACAACTTTCGAACTTTGATCCAAAATGAAATGGATCGAAAACTCCCACTTTGTTGCGAAAATATGATAAACACGATGAACACAAACTCTTCGATTTCAACTCGGCTTTGCTTGATGTAGCTCGGCCTTTATAACTCTTCAAACTTCTTCAAAATGAATTGGCTCCAAGACTCAATTTAGCTATGATTGGCTAAAACAAGCTCTGATACCAAATGACGCAGCAGCGGAATAACAAAATGATGATTCTTTGAAAGTAGCGATCGGTGAATTGAAGAATACCAAATGCCCAACTCCGTTGATCCAAAGATGCCGGAATCTAGCTATCCCAAACACGTTGATAGCGCACTATACCGTGTTTAAAGATCTACGATTCTTCGCACATTGATCTAGCGCACTAGATACCGTGAATCGGCTTCAGCAATCGTTGAATCGAGCGCACTCGATTAACCGAGAGTGGAGATAGGATATTACACTCAACTACCAATTTAGATGAAAGCACAAAGCTAACAAACGAAATTTTATTCAAAATCAACAACCCTTACAAAATGACCCAACCTGCCTATTTATAGGCGTTACAACTCACGCACCAAAATATACAACACTTAAGTCGTTTCCGACTTATAACCTATGACTTAGTACCATCTGCAACACACCTGCGACTTACGACTTACTATAGGTCGGCGACGACTTATCAACAGCTCCGACTCAAATAGTTACACCACAGATATTTACAACACTTAGGTCGTATACGACCTAACTACTCACGACATAAGAACATACAACACATTACAACACCATATCACGACATACGACCTACTTAAGTCGTTAACGACTTAAAAAAATCAACACACCTTATTTACAAAGTACACGACTCAAGAAACAAACGACACACGACTTAGCTTGGGTCGGTAACGAGTTAAGAAACATCTTCAGGCCAATCTTCATGCGACTTATAACATGGACGACTTAGGGAATAAGACTTCAGCGACTTAACCCAATTCACGACTTAAGGATTTCAGACGACTTAACTAAGTCGTAGGTCGTAGACGACTTATCTTAAGTTGTTGGTTTTCTTCTTCCGTATAACTCGCTTCACCGCCTTGTTCTAGTCTTTTGTTAAGTCGTTCCATATAAGTCGTACGCGACCTAACACGCTCCGACGCGCCTTGAATCTATTGCTCCCCTTTCTTATTCTTGTTAAGTCATGGACGACTTATATCCGCTTCGTTAGGTCGTGGATGACTAACACTTCTACTTCAGCTTCGTTATGTCGTAGACGACTTACTTCAGCTTTGTTATGTCGTGGACGACTTACTTCAGCTTCGTTATGTCTTGGACGACTTAGGCCTTGAAATATTATGGGTTGCGCTGCATCAAAAAAGAATCCCACTAAACAATCTTTCTAAAAATAAAAACTAGCATCAATAACTTTTTTCGAAGGAATCATTACCCTATTTTCTTCTATAATTTCAAACTTTTTTGGAGTATAATTGCCCATAGTTGGGGGAAGTTTGGTGAACAAAGAAAACCAATTGAGAGGTTAGTTACTAGCAGATGGGGGAATAACATTGGAACCTGGTTGATTTAGAACGATTGGAGTTTCTTTGATCGAAGGAACATGTGTCAAACATCATGAATGCGAGATTGGCATCCCACCATTTCAGACATGTCCCTATTTTCTTTAGGACATACTACTTGCTCACTCTATTATTGTTTCCATAACCAATATCTATGTTGCCAGAATAGTACCAACTTTCAATCCTTACCTCTCCATTAACGACCCCGATGGGTATCACCACCATCCACTAGGTTGGGAGTAACGAGACCATTATCTACTAGATTAGGAGAACCACCAGCAAGCACAAGGTCATAGGAATCAACCACGTTAGGAGAAGCATCATAACCATTAACCACTCTGTTCACTCTAAGACCGATAGGAGAAGCACCAAAAATTGCAATTATAAATAATAATTACCGTGAGTCGAGGAACCAAATACTAACAGGGGATCCAATAGCAAGGAAGCAAAATTTCCAAGACAAGTAATGGCTTGATCAGTTTGGAACGATCGTTTGAAGGCATTTCCAGATCTAGTTCTCGAGGAGGGTTCACTTAGATCTAAGCCCGAACTAAGGGTATTTTTCTTACACACCATAGATGTAAGGATGGAGAAATTGTAGACGAGGCGAAGGGGAGAGGAGAGGGAGTGTGGAAGACACACGAGAGGAAGGAGGAAGAGGAAAATCAAACGACGACCATATTACTTATTAATTAAAACATTTTCATTTGATTATATAAACATTATAATATAATGTTAAAAAGAGTAAGAGGGTAATCTAACTCTACTTGTGACCTCTCGCACCAAAGCCGAATCACTTAACCACTGAGACAACATATCACATGTCAATAAACGTTCAAATTACTTAAATCTTATTTTATAAGTATTACATTATAATATATACAATTATATATATATATATACATTATATAAATATAAATACACACACACACACATATATATATAGTTAGACAACACATTTGTATACAAGAGGGGTTAACATGTCAGGTGTGGTGTAAATCCCAGCATTTATATACATACATGTCAAATCATGTACACAATATTATGTTTCACGTGCATGTACGCATATATGTATATATGATACATATATACTATATAATATGAACTGTATAATAAATAAAACACTATTTCTATACTAAATAAAATATTGATTTTATTTAAAAAAAATTAGAATTTTTTAATAAATTTAGACTATATATGCCCAATAAAGATCCAAAAAAGGTAATTTTTTGAAATTTTCCTAACTGCCCCACTGCGGGCTAGCCCAATTCCAATAGTTGGGAAATGATTTAGTCAACTCAAATGTTGAACTTGAAAATTGATCTCACTGATCGCCTTGCTTAACTCTATTAGAAATTCACTCACAAGTTACTGAACTTTACTGATGCAAACACAAGATATCTCGAGACTAATGGGAGTGATAAAGAGCTTATAAACTTGAGATTAATTTTACCCTAAAATATATCTAAAGGTCGGAACATGTACTTTTGAAAGAACAAAAAATAATTAGAGTTAAAATACAGAGGAAGCATGTACCTATAATTAAAAAAGAAGAAAATGTATTAAAAAATTTCTAAGACTATAAATAAGCAACATGGTTGTTCTCGATAAAAGGCTTGATTTTAATATCCTATATATATGATTTAGTGGGATATTGGGATTATCCAAATTCATAGTACATAATATCATAATAAAGTTGTTTAATATGAATTGCAAACAAGCATTGTTTAAAAAAAAGGTAAATGAGATATTTATCTTATGTGTTTGCTAGTAAGTTCTATCACATATATTATGTACCAAATAAATTTTGCTTATGCATTGGATGCATTGGGCAAATGCAAATCTAGTCTAGGATCTTCATCAAGTGATAGTTGAAGTATTCTTGGGTATTTATGAAATATTGAGAATTATTTGTAGAAACGATAAAACCCTAATGAAGGATATTCATATTAAACTTCATTGGCAGTACCGAGTAGTAAGAGAATCTTAAATATGAAGTTTGACCTTGATTAAGGTCTTTTGTTTGAGATGATTCCAAGTAATAAAATTGTAGCATATTCTAGTAGGTTGAGTTCTCATCTAGAATAGCATCGTACTAAAATATGTTTGCGCAAATTTATCAGCGAGTCAAAGAATGATTCCTCTATTGATTGTCCTATAATGTATGTGATATCAATAATGCAATAGAAATTGCAAACAGAATCAACAACTCATGAAAATTCATGATGCATCATCCGGATTTTCCATGTAATATTTTATTTATCAAATGAATGGATAAAGAAAAACTAACATAGTAGATTGAGTATAACAACACAGACCACTCTTTAAGGCCTACTTCTTAGCCTGATTAAAAATGAACAATTGAGAAGGTGTTGGACTGTGAATCCAAAATTTCCCCAAGTGCAAGTGGCGGATTGAAACTTTTGGGGGTATGCCCTAGGAGAAATAATGTAATTTGTTGCATAACCTAACTTTAGAACCATTCTCATTCATAGTGAAGTAAGCTCTGGTTATGTTTTTCTATTATATATTTTGTCACATGTGATATAAGTAATGACTAAAATCATTAAACATATATAAGTGGAAAATACCTTAATAAAGTATTACATGCTTGTAGTTATAAATGTTGTAACAATGAGTATTAAATCATAAACAAATTAATACTTTGTTTTGAATATTCCAGGTCAAGATGTTTTGAGAAAATGATATCAATATATCGTCTGAGACCCAAGTAGGTACTGCTCTCCAAATTTCGGGAAGTGTATTACTCATGGCTTCTAGGGGCGCTAAGGGGTTACATACTTGCAGTTATAGGATGACTACAACCAGGTCAAATAGGAATTCTGTTTGCACAAAAAATGGACAAACACCTCAAAGCTGTATGATTTAGTAGATCTTATGTTGTTCTTAGCGATTTGAGTGATTTATGCAAATATATGAAAAGCAGGGGCTAAACTGTAAAAAGACATGCAAATTTATAGTGGTTCATCCAGAATGTGCCTACGTCCACTTTATATGTTATTTCTCTTCTCTTGTTATGATTACAAGTGCAAAGCTTTGATACAAGTAAAAGAAAGTTGTTTGAAAGTTCCTTCCGTGCTTGAGCTCTCAAAACTTCTTCCCATTGTTGTACCCCTGCCCCTCTATTTATAGAGTGAGGCAGGGAGCAGGGGTCTTGGATGTATATAGCTGCTGGCGGGCCTGGGCTGAGGTGATCTGGCCTGGCTAAGTTGGTCTGGAATGTCTTGGTTCGGTGAGGTCTCAGAGTTCCTTTGATTCGGCGGAGAGAGATTTAGTCCGGTGGGAGATTTGATCCGGCTAGAGGCTTGGTCCGGTGGGAGATTTGATCCGGCTAGAGGCTTGGTCCGGTGGGAGATTTGATCCGGCTAGAGGCTTGGTTCGGTGGGGCTACGTTTGTTTGGTGTGACATAGTCTTGGGGGTTTGGCTCGGCAATGGGATGGAGGGGCGTTGGTTCGGCAGAGACGTTGGACCGATTGAAATGCACCCAACACTTGCCCCCCAAAGTAGGGTATGCGCATGCGCATGGCGTGTTTTGGTTGGGTTTGGTTACCCACGTTCGGTCCTGCGTGCCGAACCAATTGGCTCGGTGGTTCCATTCTTGTCTATAAATATAGGAGCTATGCCACCGTTGTTCTTCACCGTCTGAGATAGCCGAACCAAGTGAGTGCCGAATCAACATTCCTACTTTTCTGCCGAACCAACTGTGCTAACCGAACCAAGTGAGTCCCACTTCTGCCGAATGAGCATTTTTACCGAACGACTTTGTTCCTGTCCTACCGAATGAACCCTGTAAAGTATGGTCGCCGAGTGTGTTTGGGCGTTAAGTGCCGAAAGGAACGCTTATCGTACTGCCGAATGTACTTTTATATCGTACTATCGAATGAACTGATGTATTGTACTTTGCCAAATGAACTCACGGGTTTGAGTGCCGAATGAAGTCATACACTTGAATAACCGGATGAACTCAGGAATCTTGAATTCCGAATGAAAATGATACCGAATGAAACTGATACTGAATATGTTTTTACCGAATGACGTCATATACTTGTTTACATCTTCTGTTCTAACAATGTGTTTTTCCGGTGTTGTAGATAATGTCTCGTAAAGCGGAAACTCGATCAGATAAGAAGAAAACCGGGGGCGAAGGAGGTTCCTCTGCCGTGCCCCCAGCTCGGCCGAATCCAGTACGTCACGGACCTGTCCCGAGATCTCTAGTGGATGGGTATGGCCCTCAGGAACTTCTGAACTCCCCGCCCGATTGCTTTCCTAGCTCCCTCAAGGAGGAGCAGCTTGATGTCATCTCCCGATCTTTCGGAATTGATAGGGCGCACTTGCTGTTGCCAGGGAGAGAAGTTATGCCGTATGACCCTCCTGAAGGGTACTTTGCCTACAGCAGATACCACTGCATGTGTGGTGCCATTCCTCCTCTTAACGCTTGGGTAGCCAGCTTCCTCACATATCTAAAGGTGGCCCCATTCCAGCTTCAACCCAACTCCTATGCTATACTGGTGAGCCTCTTCGTCATTTTCCAGAGGAAGTATGGTCGTGCTCCTTCCAACCGGGAGATCTGGTACTTGTATAATCTGAGGGGCTATAAGAAGGGGTCCTCATACATTAGCTTGGAGTCAGCCGTGACCTTCAAGCCGGTCTTGGATCTGTATTCTAAATTCAGCATGTTCAAGAAGGAGTGGTTCTTTGTCAGGGACGGCTCCGTTTCAATTCGGCGCTTTACTTCTGGATGTAAGTTGATGCTTTTACTTATAATTTCCATTCCGATTGCGATGCTTCTTCTCATACTTTCTCATTTTTGCTAGCGACAGGTGGCTTTGCGATTGTGGAGACTGACCGCCTGGTTCAGACGGCGGCTGAGATAGAAGCTATTCTCGGGAAATATAGATCATCTGCCTTCCTGATCAGAAATGCGACCCTTTTGGAGTATAACTTAATCCTTCCACAGTAGTCAGTAGTCAAGCTGAGGGAAACGGCGGAGGAGAGGGCGGCTGCTCAGACTAAGGGAGGTGTTACGGTAGAGAGTAGCAAGAGGAAACCTTTCACAAAACCTCCAGCCGTCGGAGGTAAGAAACTCAAGAAGTCGGACGGTCCCTCCCCCAGCAATTGTCCACTTACCCAAGAGGAGGAAGACATAGAGGAGGAAAGAGGTGAGGGTGGAGATGGTCGGGAAGGTGATAAAGGTGGCGATGGCATCGGGGCCTTGCTTCCTGGACAAGCGGGCGAGATTCAGGAGTGGACGGATGATGCGTTCCACCAGGCTTTCGAGGGGCTGGACGAAGATCCGGCTTTGGTAGAGAAAACCGGGAAAGCGGACAAGGCCGGGACCGGTGCAAGCGAGTCTTCTCAGACCATTCCAGCCAAGGTGGCTCCGACGACTCAAGGTGAACTCTTGACTCCTGCATGCTTCATTAATGATAGGGACTTAGGAATATTTTATGATCCGCTCCCGTCCTGGAATGAAATCCAGGACTCATTGCAGTATCCTACTTCTCCCCAGGGTTTGTATAACAGACGTGCTTTCTTTCATCTTTTAACTTGTAATTTACCGCGTTTCTCGAATCATATAGTGATGTAAGCTTGTGACACTTGTTCTTCATATCAGGAGCAGGCAAGACATCCAAGGCCTCAGACCTTCGGCACAGAGCAATTTAAGCTTTCCAAAACTTCTGTCAAGCCGAAGGCTTCGACCCACCGCTCCGGGGATGTAGTCGGCTACCGTCCTCTTCTCGGGGTTATCGAAGAGGGGATTCAGCAGAGAAAGAGGAGTCATCCTTTATCCGAACCTTCGCCCGGTCCTCAGCTCCCGGCTCAGCCTCTTCATGATATCACGAAGGAGGACAGCGAGTTTGCACCCTCTCCGCACCCGTCCGGAAACCCTTCCGTTACTCATATCGACCGTCCTGACTTGGCTCGTAATCCATTTGCGGGTCATCCTGATCTGGATCCAAGTTCCCACGACATTACCTTTGACGAGGTTACTGGTGAGCACCTTCTTCCCCGCAATCCCATGGTACGGGTGCTTGATGAAGCTAAGTCCTTAGATCTTGATCTACTTACCACTCGGATAGTTACCATGGGAGACGAGGCCAAGGCTAATATTGATCGGGTGGTGGAGGAGACTAGGAAGCTGATGGGGCATCATGCCCGGCTGGTTAAGGCTGGAGAGGAGATTGGGAGTGCCAACATCCGACTAAGATTGATGGTTTCGGACCAGGCCAAACAGCTCGTTGATCAGGCCATTCAGATTTCTCAGCATGAGGCTGCCTCCGGGCGGTTGAGGAAGGCTATGGAGGAGGCTAGTAAGGCGGAACTGCGGAAGATGTAGGCTGCCTGCAAGGAGCAGATAAATATGGCCATCTCGACAGTGGATGAGGTTCGGAGGGCGGATCTTGAGCGGGTAGAGGAGCTGTCGGGGAAGCTTGAAGCCGCAGAGCTTGCTCAGGTTAGGCTAAAGGAGGAGATGGAGGCGATGCGGAAATCCCTTCAGGCTGACTGCTCGAGATACCGTTTGGAGAGAGAAGCTGCTGTTGGAAGGTTGTCGGCTTCCGAGGCCCGGATGAGGGAGTTTGAGGAGAATGAGGGGATGATGGATGAAATGCTTCAGGACATGTACTTCCGAACTTGGAAGCAGGGCAACCTATCCTGGATGGATGATTATCCTACGGTCATGGCTAAGATCTATCTTCGGGCTTTGGAGGAGGCTAAGGCCGATGCGGATAAAGATGGTGGCGTGGTCTTCAGCATGGATGCGGTCACTGCTCAGTTTGCCAAGGAGGAGAAGGTGGCGGTGAAGGAAGGTATGCGGTTGCTTGCCGCTGAGGAGGTAGGCGTGCAGGTAGAGGATGACGATCAGGATAGTCAGGAAGCAGGCGCTGGTAAGTCTCCCTTTTTAGTTTCTCCATCAACTTGGTTGCTTATTGCTAATGAATCCTTTCTCTGACTGGACAGGGGGTCAACAGGACAAGGATAAAGCTCCACTGCAGCCGGCCCCTTGATTATACCTGGAAAAACTCTTTTTGTGGATTTGATAGGGTTGTATATGTTAGTCGAAAAATAGTAAAGTAGCCTTTAGGTTGTAATATTTTTCCACTTGTAATAAATAGTCTTATTTTTGACGTGTAATTCTTTAACTTAAGCTGATTTTGTCGTCTTTTGAATGTTTGCTGTTATTTTGGCATGTCGTATGAGAAATATAGCTATGTATATTCTTGTAATTAAATTGTGTTTGATGTCGGGTTCTGGTTTAAGACATAATTTCATGACTTGCAATGTTAGTGTGTGGTGTGAACAAATTATAGTCATGTATTTGTACATAAAGGAAGAAAATACCGCCTTTCATGTTCTGTTTGTAGATGGCAGTTTCGAATATCTTGTATGACCGAGCACGGAAAGCAGTTGAATGCCCTGCCATCCGATTGTGAATCCTTGCATCCATTGGCGAGTATCTCCTACTCTGTATCCTGTACTTTATGGATTGTTATAGAGGATAGGAGGAAAGCTTTTTAAGTAAAATTGAAATATGTGAAATAGTAAAACTTCCAATCACGGAAGGCCTTCGATGTGCTTAAGTTCGTGGCAAACGGGTTTTGTAGTCACTTTCCCTAGTTGTGGGTCTTGGAGACATTTGTCACCCATCTTACGCCTCCGCGGGGAGTTAATTCTTTTTTACCACAGCCGCACCTAAGACACATCGGAGCCGAGATCGCGCGCAGTAACTACCCGGGCCATTATGGCCCGTAATCGTGGGTATTATTCGATTTACTGTGGCCGGCTAGCGTGGGTGCCGATCGTCAACTGGGAACTGCCCCTGGCTGGCCACACCTTATGTTGGAGCTTATAGTCGGTTCACAGTTGCCGGCGAGCCTAACGCCGTAATGAGCTGCCTCGGCTATAGTCGGCCTTCTCGGTGGCTTATAATCGGCTCATTACAGTTGGCTTTAAGGGTCGTCGCGAGCAATGAGTTAACCCACAGCAAAGGGATGCTGGAGAAAAAGTGTCTCATTGGCGAGGGCATAGATTCGCATAGTACCTGTTAGGTTTTGCCCAGGCGAAGTTGCGCCGTGGAGTGCTTTGAGTGGAAATGCTATACGCATAGGATTTTGTTCAACAGAAAAGGATAAAGTTAACAAGTAGCCAAGATATAAAGGAACAAGTTAAAAAAGAGACAAAGTTTTTTAAAGTGGTTCGGCATGAAAAAGGCCTACGTCCACTGATTCTCTTTGTTAATTCACTTCATATGGGCAATACAAGTTAAGAAAAGTATCGACGGAGGTGTTGGATGTTCCATGCCCTCTGGAACACCTCTTCGTCCACTGTTGACAAAATATAGGCTCCGTTGTGGAGATCTTTATGAATTACATATGGTCCATCCCAGATTGGGTCTAGTGCTCCGGGGCGAGGGAAGATTCGCTTGAGGACAAGATCCCCTTCTTGTAAGGTACGATGCTTGACTTTGGAGTTGTATTGTGCTGCCACTTTCTGCCTGTGGGCTGCTGTTTTAAGGACTGCATCATTCCTTCTCTCCTCAACTAGATCCAAAGACATGTGGAGGAGTTCTTCATTCTCTTCTGGGTTATAGTGGATCCTACGATGGGAAGGCACAATGGTTTCAACTGGGAGCATAGCCTCCGATCCGTATGCCAAAGAGAAAGGAGTGTGCCCTGTTGATGTTCTGAAAGATGTGCGGTAGGCCCATAGTGCCGTAGGGAGTTCATCCACCCAAGCGCCCTTTGACTTTTCGAGCTTCTTTTTTATCAGAGTTTTCAGAATTTTGTTGATTGCTTCGACTTGTCCGTTTGCCTGGGGATATGCTACGGATGAGAAGCTTTTATGAATTCCGTGTTCTTGGCACCAGTTGGCGAATTCCTCGCTGTCAAACTGAAGTCCATTGTCTGATATGATTTTGAGTGGGACTCCGTACTTGCATAGAACATTTTTGATTAAGAAGTTAATAACTTTTGCTGAAGATACTTTATTCAGAGGTTCTGCTTCCACCCATTTGGTGAAATAATCAACTGCCACTATAGCATATTTGGCCCCGCCTCGGCCCATTGGTAGCTCGCCGATTAAGTCAATTCCCCATATTGCGAAGGGCCAAGGGCTGGTCATCTGAGTAATCTCGGTTGTTGGTAGCCGAGGAATCTTAGCAAATTTTTGGCATCTGTCACACTTCTTGACGAAATCTAAGGCGTCCTTGCTTAAGGTGGGCCAGAAATATACGTATCGGAGTATCTTTTTTGCTAACGTTTGCCCTCCGGTGTGATCTCCGCAGCTTCCTTGGTGAATGTTGGATAAGATTTCCTTGGCTTCCCTTCCGGCGACACACCTTAATAATGGGTTAGAGAACCCGCGCCGATAGAGGATGTCTTCTTGTATTGTGTAGCGGGACGCTTTCCTCAAGATTTTCTTGACTTCGTTACGCCCGTTGGGTAGTGTGCCATTTTGTAGGTAGTCTCGGATGGGAGTCATCCAAGTTGCTTCTTCGATTGCAGCTATCAGATTCACTTGCTCAAAACTTGGGACCGTTTGCTTTGAGATGGTTACTGCCCCGAAGATGGCGATGTCTCTCATACTTGCTTGCTTTGCCAATTCGTCGGCCTCTTGGTTCTCTTCCCGAGGGATGTGTTTGACTAAGTAGTGGTCCAATCGGCCGAGAAGCAACTTGGTCTTCTTTAGATATGCTATGAGTCGTTCCTCTCGAGCTTGGAATTCTCCTAGTATTTGATTAACAATAAGTTGAGAATCGCTATGAAGACACAAAGAATTGGCTCCGATTTCTATGGCAATTTCTAGTCCGGCTATCACTGCTTCATATTCTGCGTCGTTATTGGTGGCAGCGAACTCCAATCTTATAGCATAGTGCAGTTTGTTTCCCCTGGGAGTGGTTATTACCAAACCTGCCCCCGAGCCTTGTTCGTTTGATGCATCATCCACAAAGAGATTCCACTTGATATCTTCTGTTATTTCCAATTGTTCCTGATCTTCGTTGGTAGTGAACTCTGCAATGAAATCAGCCATGGCCTGTCCCTTGATGGCGGTGCGAGGGTGATAGGTGATATCATACTGACTCGGTTCAATGCACCATTTAAGTAATCGCCCAGAAGTGTCGGGACGATGGAGTACCTGCCTCAGCGGTTGATCGGTCAGAACTTTGATGGAATGGGACTGGAAGTAGTGACGCAATTTTCGTGATGTGATTAGTAAACAGTATGCTAACTTCTCAAGTTTAGGATATCTGACTTCTGCCCCAGTAAACCTTTTGCTGACGAAGTAAACTGGTCGTTGCGTGCGGTAGTCTTCCCTTACCAAGGCAGCGCTTAGAGCGTGAGATGACACAGCAAGGTATAGGTATAATTCTTCGCCTTCGCTTGGAGTCGAGAGTACCGGTGGTTTCTGGAGGTGTTCGATTAGGTTAAGGAAAGCGGTTAAGCATTCGTCCGTCCATTCGAACTTTCCTTTATCTTTCTTTAGAGCTTCGAAAAAGGGGACGCACTTGTCCGTTGCCTTGGAGATGAATCGGCTTAGGGCGGCCACTTTTCCATTTAGGCTTTGCATTTCCTTTCGGGTGGAAGGTATCTTGATATCCCTTAGCGCTCGGACTTGTTCAGGGTTTGCTTCAATCCCTCGGGCATGGACGATGAACCCTAAGAATTTTCCCGATGATACTCCAAAGGAGCACTTTAGTGGATTCAACTTCATTCCATACTGTCGAAGTACCTGGAACATTTCGCCTAGGTGGCTTACGTGATCTTTGGCTTTCCGTGATTTCACCAGCATGTCGTCCACATATACTTCCATAGTTTGTCCTATTAGCCCCGCAAACATCTTGTTGACGAGGCGCTGGTAGGTGGCTCCTGCATTTTTAAGTCCGAAAGGCATTACCTTATAGCAGTACAAACCCCGGTCGGTGATGAAACTAGTGTGGTCTTGGTCGGGAGCATGCATAGGAATTTGGTTATATCCTGAGTATGCGTCCATAAAAGATAGGAGCTCGTGCCCGGCTGTGCTGTCTACAAGTTGGTCGATTCTGGGAAGTGGGAAGCAATCCTTTGGGCAAGCGTCGTTTAGGTTGGAGAAGTCAATGCAGGTCCGCCACTTCCCATTAGCCTTCTTTACTAGTACCGGGTTGGAGATCCATTCCGGGTAAACAGCTTCTCGTATGAAGTCATTGGCGAGTAGATTCTTTACTTCTTCATCGAGGGCTGCTGATCGCTCTGCCCCCATACTTCTCTTTTTTTTGTTTTACAGGCGCCTTGGTAGGATCAATGTTTAATACGTGGCAGGCTATGTCGGGGGAGATTCCAGTCATGTCAGCGTGTGACCATGCGAATACGTCCAAGTTGTGGCGGAGAAAAACGATGAGTTGTTCCTTCAATTCAGCTTTTAGTTGGGACCCAATTTTCAGTAGTCTACTTGAGTCGTGCTTGTCTACAGATATAAACTCCATAGCCTCTGCAGGCTCGGCGGTGGCCTCCTCCTCTTTGTCCCTAGGGTCTAATTCATTGAAAGGGTCGCTAGTGTATCAAAGAGGAGGGGCTTTCTTTAGTTGCTATGCTTCAAGGCTTTTTGTGCAGAGGGCAATCTCTACACCTTTCCCTTTATCCTTCCTGTGGTTGTTGCGAAGTTCAGTTACATAGCAGTCTCGTGCAATATCCTGGTCTCCTTCCACTTCCCCCACTCCATTGTCTGTTGGAAATTTCATTTTCAGGCACCATGGGGCTAGGACAATTTGGAAGTCAGACAAGGCTGGTCTTCCTAAGAAGGCGTTGTAGGCCGAATGGTTTTCTATTAGCACAAACGTCTATTTCCGTACAACGGAGCGGGGATGGCTTCCAATCTCAACAAAGAGGTCCAGTTGCCCGAGGGGCATTTTCGCATCTCCAGTGAAACCGTGTAGTGGTTTATCGCAGGGAGATACATCCTTCATTGATAGCTTCATTTTGTCGAATGCGTGTTTGAACAGGATGTTTACTGAGCTTCCAGTGTCTACCAGGATTCGGTAAACTTCGGCGGGACCGAGTCGGGCAGAGATAACCATGGGATCCATGTGAGGGTACTGCCTTCCTTCTAGGTCACGCTTACCGAATGTGATGTCATCACTTTCTTTCCGCTTCGGATGGCGCTCTTCTATAACCGAATTGACACAGTCTTTATTGTCCCTAAGCGACTTCCCATATCTTTCCATCTCTTTCCAGCTTCTGTCTGCGATGTGCGGCCCTCCTGAGATGGTATGGACCACTATCTTCTCTTGACTAGAGCTGCAAGCGTTGCGGTTTCCTCTGTCGGACCCCGGTGAGGGCAGCCTCGGGTTTTCATTGGCGGGAGCTGGAGTCCTGTCCTGACTTTTTACATAACGCTCCAGTTTCTTCCTTCTGATGTGTTCCTCAATCAGATCCCGGAGATGATGGCATTCATTGGTATCGTGCCCGTGCGATTCGTGGAAGCGGCAGAACTTTCCAGACTTCTGCGCGTTATCTGATTCCTTCTTGTATGGTGGGCGTTTGTATCTAACTTCGTCTTGGGTGGCAAGGAATATATTTTCGACGGTCTCGTTCAAAGGAGTGTAAGTGTCGAATCTTGGTCCTGGCCGATATAGGCGCTTTTCTCCCTTCTTGCCCCCAGCATTGTCTCTGGAATCATTTCTTCGAACGTCCTTTGCCACAGCAGGGGCGTTGCCATGGGTTGTCTTATTTTGCTGTCCTGACTGCCCCTCAACGGCAGCATCCTCAAGCCTCATGTATTTCCCGGCTTCATGGAAGAAATCGGGTAAAGTAGCTGGTTTTTCTTTTGTCAACCTTCTAGCAAATTTAGTGTCCGGATGCACACCACTGCAGAGGGCCATTAGGATAAGCTTCTCATCGGCATCTTGGACTGCGGCCGCTGCGGCGTTGAATCTGGTTAGGTATTGCTGCAGCTTTTCTCCAGGTTTCTGTTTGACGCTGGATAAGGAATAAGCGTCCTTAGGTTGCTCCACATGAATGCGGAACTGACTGATAAATTTTTCTTTCAACATTTCCCACGAGCTGATGGATCCCTGGGGTAGATGACAGAACCAGGAGGTAGCAAGATCTGCTAAGAAGAGCGGAAAGCATTTGCACAGTACTCCCTATGTCGCCCCACTCATGAGCATATACTGCGTGTACCTCTGTAAGTGTACAACGGGATCGGAGGTTCCTTTGTAGGGTTCCATTGTTGGCATCTTCCATTCTCGGGGGGTGATAGCAATTTCGATATTGCAGGCGAAAGGGCTGGTTACCCTAGCGTCTATCCCTCGATCTCTTTGCTCCCGTTGGACACACTCTCTGAATAAGCGTGCCATCCTTTCATCAGAACTTGGAGCAGATAGAAATGAGTTTGGTTCTGTTCTGTGGGATTGATTCCGTCCAGATGACCTGTAGGGATGGTATCGTCTATCATTCCTCATATTTTCCAATGGCTGCCTTTGATCTTCTGGGAGCGTGCTCGGGTCAGCTATAGTTGGCTCTTGCCTTGATCTCCCCCTGCTGGGTTCTGATCTAAGCACTTCCTCGGGTCCAACTTCGGGCTGGACTCTAGCTCGGCCCCGTTCACTGGCGTTTCTGTGGTTAGGCAGCATGACAGGCTCAGCTACAGTTGACCTTCGCCCGGTACCTCCCCCGTTGGGTTCGGTACCAAATGTTTCCTTAGGCCTAACTTCGGGCTGTGCTCGGTCTCGGCTCCTACCATGGCTACTTCTGCCGTTAGCTCCTTCGAAGAAGGAAGATCTTTGTTGTCTCTGAGATCCTCCAACTGGGACTCGCCCCATGATTCAGTGTTGCGGTTGGATTCTTCAGCGTCCCTTAAGCGTGACATGAGATGGTCCACCAAGGCTTCCTGCTGGGACGTGAAGCGGTTAGTTACTTCAACCACAACTCTGTCCAGATCTGCTCTAGTAATTGCTGTAGGCTGTTCTGTGGCAGGAGTGGTTGGGTTAGCCTGTTCTTCATTTGTTACTGTTGCTGGAGGAGGACGATTTACTTGATTCGTGACAGCTGGATCTGGAAGACTGCTGGATGCGATGTTTTTTCCTTTGTTAACATCTTTTCTCTGTTTGGGAGGCATGTTTTCCAAGTGACGGACGATGCTGTTAGGAAAACTTGTTAAGCGGATGAAGCTGAAGCTTCGAGCTTCTATTTCTCAGTGAAAGCACCAAAAATGTTTGCACAAAAAATGGACAAACACCTCAAAGCTGTATGATTTAGTAGATCTTATGTTGTTCTTAGCGACTTGAGTGATTTATGCAAATATATGAAAAGCAAGGGCTAAATTGTAAAAAGACACGCAAATTTATAGTGGTTCAGCCAGAATGTGCCTACGTCCACTTTATATGTTATTTCTCTTCTCTTGTTATGATTACAAGTGCAAAGCTTTGATACAAGTAAAAGAAAGTTGTTTGAAAGTTCCTTCCGTGCTTGAGCTCTCAAAACTTCTCCCCATTGTTGTACCCCTGCCCCTCTATTTATAGAGTGAGGCAGGGAGCAGGGGTCTTGGATGTATATAGCTACTGGCGGGCCTGGGCTGAGGTGATCTGGCCTGGCTAAGTTGGTCTGGAATGTCTTGGTTCGGTGAGGTCTCAGAGTGCCTTTGATTCGGCGGAGAGAGATTTGGTCCGGTGGGAGATTTGATCCAGCTAGAGGCTTGGTCCGGTGGGAGATTTGATCCGGCTAGAGGCTTGGTCCGGTGGGAGATTTGATCCGGCTAGAGGCTTGGTCCGGTGGGAGATTTGATCCGGCTAGAGGCTTGGTTCGGTGGGGCTGCGTTTGTTTGGTGTGACATAGTCTTGGGGGTTTGGCTCGGCAATGGGATGGAGGGGCGTTGGTTCGGCGGAGACGTTGGACCGGTTGAAATGCACCCAACAAATTCTGAGTGTGACAATATATGCAATTCTTTCGACTTAAGATACCATGGAACTTTGATGTAAATGTTCCACTTTGATTATAGTTAAATCACGACATAATGTTCATGATACGACTATAGTTAGGATTGAGTTGAAGTATTGTAAGTGAAACACTATTTAATAGAGAATTCATCTCCTCTGTCGTAAGAGGTTAGTATCACGATCAACTTTGTTTAATTTAAAGTAAAATTCTTGGTCGGAGCATATCGGTTAATAATCAATGTTATTATTGAACCAAGGACTTTTGAGATGGAATATGTAGTTATATATGGATATTTGATAAAGCTTTGACCAAGACCAAGCTCTAGATATAAAAAATGATGCAATGATGATGAGAAAATATAAATATATTGTTGCTTAAGGGTGTTGCTTAAATTATGATTTTACCTTGAAAATCCATAAGGGTTGAGATAAATCAAACCGTCGCACCATCAGCTAAGCTGACATGTGAACATTAACACTCGAAGTGTTCGATATTAACCACTAACCGAGATAACACCTATGAGTCGAACAACAAAATTTGCGTAGTCCCTGACATATCATCCGATTTGATTAGTCTATAAAATGTTATAAATTAGTAAATTAACTAATGTAATTGTTGTATCAATTATTGAGTATTTTAGCCACTAGGGTTCAATTATTATTTTGATTTTTGAATTTTGGGGTGTTCCTAGTAATATATGGGTGTATATATAATAGTTATATATGCATATAAATATTAAATATGATTTAATATTAAAGTAATATTTAAATTTTGATCTAAATATAGTCATGTATATTATCAAGGCTTAAATTTGAAATAGGAAGGAAAAGGGTTGGATATGATAAGGATTGATGAGGTGGCATCAATTGAATTAAGAGAAGGAGTGAATAGAGGAGATATTTTAGGGAATATATCTCTCCGTGCTTTCTTTTATAAACCTAGCCTTCTCCTCATTCTTTCCTATATCTTTTCTCCCACTTTCCCCCTTAACATACCCAAACCCCTCTCCTCCTCTTACCCAAACAAAAATACTCTTTCTCCAGTGTGTTCTTGTGAGCCTTACAAACTCCAGTATGTGGGATACCGATTACGATAGGAAACTATTAGATTGATGTGTGACGAACAAGTATGATTTAAGAGGTAAATCTTTTATAGATTCACACCATAGACATTGAATTATATATATACATTTTTTGACATAAAAACTTAATTCTCTCTCTATATATAAACATTTATTTTATATTTTATTTTGAATTAAATATATTTAATATACATGTTTAATTTAAGCTGATTTTGATTAAAAGTGAGACAAATTTTTTTTTGCTCATGAACTAACATGATTTGTATATAATATATATATAAATTATAACATGATATTACATATATGTAAAACTTTTATATATATAAATTTATTCAATTTTAATAATATATATGTATATGTATATTTTAAACAAATTAAATATGTTTGAATATATGTGTAAGTACTAATTGTTATAAATATATATACGTTTCAATAGTGTATATATTTTAATAAAGAATTAATTTAACATACATACATACATATAGTTTTCTAATTTAAATTAAAGTAAAAAATTATATATATATATATATAATTATATATATATATACAATAAATTATATATTAATTAAACATATTTTAATATAATATATAGCTTATAAATATATATATTCCACATAAAAATATTTATGTAATTTAAATTCTAAATTTGATAATATAACAATAATTTGAATTAGCATAAAATAGTTTAAACAAAACATACATATATACATACATTTCATGCATATTGATTTGATTTTGTAAAATAATTCAAACAAAAGATATTTTGTAATTAAATAACTTGAAAACACAAACCTGTGTATACACATATTTACATATGTGTGTGTAATCGGAAAATTTTCCAAAGTCTTGGAATTAGTTTGAGTCAGTAGAAGAACTTCCTTAGTGTGGAATAAAGAATGTCAAATGAAACTGCATCTAAGTCTGAGTTACCGTGACTAAGTGTTATTCTGATAGGACTAGACTATGAAATGATGATGGAATAGTTCAAAATGCCCACAAGAGATCAACGATGGAATGCATCAGGGAAAGTTCAAGTTTGAAACCAACTTGATCGATCGGTGACAATCGATCCATATATTTTCGGCATCAATCGATTAAGAGATAGATTTTTGGCTCACCTTGCTTCTACAGTGATTCTACATGTTCGAGGAAAAAGTCAAGTCACGAAGATGAGGTTCAGTAAATATTGACATTTCTACTGCTGGAGAACTAAAGCGTGACCGAATATTAGGAATCATGCCGATTTGAGTTGTTTATCCTAACTTCTTAGATATGACTGTTTGAATGATTCAAAATGAGATCTGGCAATTCAGGTGCTTGGATTCACATATAAATAGCAAACAACAACATATGAAAAAGTTCTTTTGGAAAATTAATTCGACTTTGTGCACATTGGTTAACCTTTTTAAGGGAAAACTCTGCCAATCCGAGGTTGATCATTGTACTTCAAAATTCTCTTATAAAATTAGTTAAAGTAAAAAGGAGTAATCAATAAATATGATAAAGTGGACGTACCAACGTTTTTTTTGAAACAGTATAAGCAGAGTGTTTCTTTATCCTCTTCTATCTCTTTGATTTCTTACATTTTTCATTTATTTACTAATTTTTCGTAAATTTGGAGTGTTAGCCATGAAAAAAGGCCAAATACACACACATACACATTATATGTATGTACATACTGCTTTGAATTTGTCTATCATATATATATATATATATATATATATATGATAGACATATTTATATAAACATATATATATGTGTGTGTGTGTGTGTGGGGTATTAAATATATACGTACACAAACCATATTTATATATTTTAATACATATAAACATATTATATGCATATATTTAATATATGTATATAAAGGTCCTCATATACCATATATTATATGCTTATATACATTAATTATAAATCTCAACAACTGTGTGTGTACACTACATATGCTTAGTGTAGAAATATATTCATTATCTTATACCATATGTACCGTTCATGTTACATTTAACATAAGTCAAACCTTAAACAAAAATATCATATTGATATTAGACAATATTGGATACATTAAATACGATTTGATGAGAAATTATTATTTATGAGTGTTATGGCACCCGCTTCGCGCGTGATGATAGCACATGCTTCGCGAGTAAATTGGTTTTTTTACAAATAATATGTGATTAACATATTTAAAAGAAATAATTTTCTTAAATATGTAGCTATGTTTTTGCGTTGGAATCATGTGTAATCAGTTTGAATTTCACTTCTACGTTGGAACATTTAATTTTTTATTTGGTTGAAATTTTGTTTCTGTTATCAATTAATAAAGAGCGAAAATGTATAGGATGTTTAATTATTAGATCATATATTTAAGTGACTCTAAGTTTGGTAATATATGTAGAAGAGCGTATTGAATTTGTAAAAAAGTAGAGTTATTAGATCCTATTTTTAAGTGATAGTAAAATTTGGTAATATCTATAGAGATGCGCTTGTGGAACTTTACGCTGATAGCAAAAATAGGAAGAGAAAATTGATAAGATAATAAAATTTAATTATATTATTTTTTCAATATTTTTGAATGATATATCACTTACCACTTCAGAAGTAAATTTATCATCCCTACCATAATAATCCTTTGAGGAGGATTTTTTATCGTCATTTATTGATTTCTGAACATATACACTATCTTCCATTGAAGATGCTTTTGGAGATATATCATCTTTTTGAGTTAGACCTTCGCTTATCAGAGTGTTTAATATCCATTGGTTGGTTGATAAATTGTGTTGTATGTTGAAATTATTTTTTAATATATAGATTAAAGTAATAATAATGTGTAGACTAACATGTACTTTTGAACATTTTTACAAGAAGCGTAATCTTTATGCATATTTCAAAACCAAAAATTAACATGAAAAAAGAATAAACGTTTATCGATCAGTTGATTTTATGTCCGTAAGTAACATATAATAATGATATTATTTTGAAAATACACAGAGCAATGCACTTAAAAAACAGTACAAACTAATTCTAAAAAGCGCAAATTAACTTTTTAATATAAAACAGAAGTGTAGAAGTTGCAGTCGTAGTAGCAGAAATGATATTTTTCTTCCTGTAGAATAGGATTGAAATAAATTTAAAAATAAAAAATAACATGAAAAAAGAATAAATTTTCATCGATCAGTTGATTTTATGTCCATAAATAACATGCAATCATGATATTATTTTGAGAATACACAGAGAAATGCATTTAAATTAACAATACAAACAAATTCTAAAAAGTGCAAATTACCATTTTAATATAAAAGAGAAGTGTAGAAGTTGTAGTCGTAGAAATGATTTTTTTTTCCTGTAGAATAAGATAACTATAGTGTAAATCACAGTTTTAGTGGTATAATTACACCAACCTGAAGCTGTGATATCGGAGGTTAACGATGGCGAACAACATACTGAAGCATGTCCAAAAAGAAACAGTGATGGTGAGAGATCTAAATGGAGGTGATAGGAGAGAGAAATGGAAAAAGGAATAGGGGTGGAAAGAGATGTGAATATGGATGGAAAGAGTGAGCAGCATTTATTGGATTTGGTACATATTACTAAAATGTTATATTTGTGTTATGAAGTCTGAATATTTCTATGGTGGACCAATTAATAATCATGGATATGCATGTCACGTCTATTTTAACTCATCTATAGTATCTTAACTCGTTTATCGATTTGAAATTTTTTGGATTAGGGTGGGAAAAAAATACAGTCTAGAGAAATCTTAACTGACTGATATGGACAAATATGTTGGGGAAAATTCCTTTAGATGATCAGTCTAAGGGAATAAGAAACCCAACGCAGCGGAAAAACAACGAACTGGATCGTGATTGTAGTGAGACGGAACAGACAGAGATAAACACCAGAATAGATAGTCACAGATCAATGCAATGCAAAAAAATAAATAATACCAGTATTTATAGTGGTTCCACTAATGCGAGCCAGTGTACATCCACTTGAGAAGAGGAGATTTTATTAATCATTGAAAGATTAGAGTTACAAGATTGATTCACTTTTGGAGGCTATATAAAAGAAGAATTAACAATACAGACAAAATTTTGCAGAGTTTCAGCTCTCTAAGAAGGCTGCCATTGTTGTCCAGAAGCTCTAATATTTATAGAGTGAAGATATGAGGAGGGATAGCTGCTATATAGCATTCCTGGAGTTTGGTTCGACATTTATGGTCTGGTATAATTTGGTTTGGCAAAACGTCGAGCGAAAAATTTGGACCGGCATCTCCAAATACCGAACGAAATATTTCGTTCGGCAAATCATCGAACGAAATATTTCGTTCAGTAATTTTCTTCTCTCCGCTCCTCTATTTTACAAAATGAAGAATTTGGTTCGGCAATCTTCATCTTCGCCGCTCCATAGAACAATTCCGCTCCACTTCTTTTCTTTACCGCTCCAAAACATGCCCTACCTTCTCAGCACCGATCCAAAATCTTCCACTGCCGAATTGAAGCACCATCGCTTCCTTCTCTATGACTCCCTCTTCTTCTTCTTCTTCAATTGTTGCTCCTAGGGTTTGAGCCACTTCAATTTGGGAATCTCAAGCATCAATTTCTAACAATCTCCACCTTGATACCAGATTTCCAAACAAGCCTTCCAACTCCATCTACGCCTTTGTGTTCCATGCAATGGATACTTGCCCAATGAGCTTCGGCAATGCCATCACCCATTACACTCTGTCAACGAACTCTGGCAAGGCCATCGCCCGTCAAAAAAGTGTTTGAAGTACCCAGTCAGTGTAGAACCTATCAATCTCCACCATGAAAAAAAACGTCTCCATGAACCATCTCAACTCTCCCCCTATGCCATCTCGTGGCACCTAGCACTTCATTAAGCGAATCAAGTCTGAGCAATGCTAGAACTTAGCAACAGGCAACAACTTGGTAAACATGTATGATGCATTCTTCTTTGTGTGAACTTTGTGAAGACGAACTAGTTTCTCTTCACTCATTGAGACAAGGAACGACTCTCTCACCTCAATATGCTTCGTCCTCGAGCTGAATGCCAGATTTTCAGCTAAGTGGATTGCATTCTGATTGTCACAGTACACATCCACTCCTTCATATACGAAGCCCAAATCACATAACAGTCGCCTCAAATAAAGCGCCTCCTTAGCCGCTTCAACCGCAGCTATGAGCTCTGCCTCTGTAGTAGACAAAGCCAGAATCATCTGCAAACCTCGCTCTCCAACTGATCGTTGTCCCACTAATGGTGAACACATATTCGGAGGTTGACTTCCTTCGATCTCTATTACTGGCATAGTTGGAATCACAAAATCCAACCAAGTTGAAATCTCTTCCTCTACCGCCAAAGACAAGCCCATGGTTTGGAGTTCCTCTAAGGTATTTGAAGATACACTTCACTACTTCCCAATGCGTCTTTCCTGGATTTTCCATGAACCTACTCACCAATCCAACCGCCTATGCAATGTCAGGCCTAGTGCAGACCAAGGCATACATCAAGCTACAAACTGCACTTGCATATGGGACCTTCATCATATAAACCTTGTCCTTTTTCGAGATCGGAGAGCCTTTATTAGAAAGCTGTATGTGTAAAGGCGCTGTATGTGTAAAGGCATGGGTGTGCTGATTGCCTTTGCCCCTTCCATGCTAAACCGAGCAAGCACCTTTCGAATGTACTCCTTTTGAGTGAGGCTCAAAAGTCCTAGCTTTCTATACCTTTGGATTTCCATATCCAAATTTTCTTTGCTTCTTCAAGGTCCTTCATTTCAATTCCGCTTTTAGCTTTTGCTTTAAACTATCGATTTCAGCCTTATCCTTGGAAGCAATCAACATATCATCCACGTACAAGAGTAGGTACACCCATCTACCATTCTTTAAATGCTTGAAGTACACACAAGCGTCTTTGATGCTACGATCAAAACCAAGCGAAAGTATAAAATAGTCAAACCTCTTATACCATTGTCTAGGCGACTGCTTAAGTCCATACAATGACTTCTTCAATTTGCAAACCCAATTTTCTTTCCCATCTACAAATAATCCTTCTGGCTGCTTCATGTAGATGGTCTCATCCAAGTCTCTGTGCAAGAAAGCAGTTTACACGTCCAATTGCTCCAGCTCCAAGTCATGAGCTGCGACGATAGCGAGCAAAATGTGTAGGGACGTATGCCTCATTACTGGAGAAAATATCTCATCATACTCCATTCCCTTTCTTTGTGAAAACCCTTTAGCAACTAGTCCAGTCTTGTATCTCCCATCATCCTTCACCTTGAACACCCACTTGCAGCCTATGGCTTGGCATCCTTGAGGAGGTGGTACCAAACCCTAAGTCTTGTTCTTCTTCAACAACTCTAACTCCTCTTCCATAGCACACATCCACTTCGAACTGTCACATGAATTCAAAGCTTCATCAAGGTCAAGCGGCTCCTCAAAAACCACATGTAGGGCATAGTCAAACTGATCACCAAGGCTAAGGTTCGCAAACTGCCAATCACCATACCTTTCGGGAGGCCTAATAGTCCTACGATTGACCCGGGTAGGTACTGCTTCGCCTAAACTCCTTTCAGCTCCACCTTGAACTGATCTTCCTCTAGATTCATGCACATCACCAGCAGTACTAGAAGGTACCTGTGGACTATCCTGTGATGTTTCATCAACTGCGTTTTCCTCGATAGCATCAACAACAACTCTACTAATTGGCTGGAACACAGGAACTTCTTCCATCTCCTTAGGACTATCAGAATCTTCTGATGTGGTAGGTAGCTTCTCCTTCGGATTGAACATATTAGACTCATCAAAAGTAACATGTTTGGAATGAACAATCTTTCGATCAATAGGGTTCCAAATTTGATATCCTTTGATACCATCAGTGTATCCCATTAGTATGCCCTTGTATGCTCTAGCCTTCAACTTGTCATCACCTGTATGGTGAACGTACACAGGACAACCAAAATTCGGAAGTAACCAAGGTACACTGCTTTACCTCTCCACTTCTCCTCTGGAATCTTTCCACTATGGCTGAGCACGGAATTCTATTTATGATATGCGTCGCAGTTGATAATACCTCAACCCAAAAGCCTGTAGACAAGCCCGCCGTCAATCTCAAGCAACGAGCCTTCTCCAGTAGAGTCCTGTTCATCCTTTCTGCAACCCCATTGAATTGCAGATCTCCAGGTGTAGTGAAATGTCTCTGAATGCCATGCTGTCTACAAAAGTCGAGGGACTCCCTAGAGACAAATTCACCCCCATTATCAGATCTCAACACCTTCAATCTAGAACCAGATTGGTTCTCAACAAGTGCTTTCCAGTCTTTGAACTTCTCAAAACTTTCTGATTTGGCCTTCATCACATACACCCATACTTTTCGAGAAAAGTCATCAATGAAAGAGTTAAAATACTTTGCTCCTCCAAGAGAAGGAGCAGCAACCGGTCCCCAAACATCTGTATGCACTTACTCAAGTACTCGCCTCGATCTATGGAGTCCAACTCCAAAAGATACTTTAGTTTGCTTGCCTAACACACACTCTTGGCAATAGTCCATCTTATCGAAGCTTTCTCCTTTGATCATCTTCCGTCTTCGATGCATCTAAACTCTTCTCTAAAATATGACCCAACCTGAGATGCCAAAGCTTTGTGGCATCCAAAGCACGAGAACTGTCTACTCCAACACACGACTCTCTAAGAACTGTAGTTCCTTTCAGAAAATACAGATTTCGGAACACATCTCCTTTCATAAGAACTAGTGCACCTCTCGAAACCTTAAGACTATCCTTCTCGATAGTTTCCTTGCATCCCAAAGATGTCAATTGTCCTAAATAAATTAAGGTCTTCCAAAGACCTGGAACATACCGGACACCTGTCAAAGTGCGTATCACTCCGTCAAACATCCTGATCCTCACCGTACCTTCACCCATTGCTCTACAGCTAGCATCATTACCCATAAGAATAGAGCTTCCCTCTCGTCCAATGAAAGAACTAAAGTAATCCTTATTAGGCTTCATATGGAAAGACGCCCCCGAGTCCAGCACCCAATGGTTTGAGACATCCGACACTGCTGCAGACAACACATCGTCAGATACAGACTTCTCCACCACAAATGATGAAGATCTATCTTCTTTCTTCTTCTTCAAATCTGGACAATCCTTTTTCCAATGACCGGGTTTCTTGCAGATAAAGCACTTTCCGTCCTTAGGCTTTCCTCTCCTGCCATTACCGGGCTTCCTAGAATTGGAACGCCCTCTAGAGTGCCAATTCTTCTTATCTTCTCTACCTCTTTCAACAAACAGGCCATGACTACTACTTCCATCTCTACTTCCTTCACTTATCCTCTTCATCTAATCTCTCAAGCCCTCAGATAGAAGGCCCGACTTCATATCTTCCACTGTCAATGTGTCTCTAGCGAAGATAAGGCTGTTAGTGAAACCTGTGTAACGCTCCGAAAGAGAACACAAAAGAATCATTGCCATATGCTCCTCATCCATCTTTAAGTCAACAGTTTTCATCTTCATCATAAGATCATCAAAGAAATTAAGATGTTCATTCACTGAAGTACCCTCTCTCATCCGTATGGCGAAAAATGTCTTCAGTAACCCCAGACCCGCCCCGGGTTTCTTAGACCCCACCCCGGACCTACTCCGGAATTTTGTCCCGAACCCGAAACCCGTACGGATCAGGGTAGACCCGCCCCGCCCCGAGACCCGATGAGGTTTTTTGTATTGATTCAAAACTAGTGCGTGGCCCGTGCTACGCACACGGGCAACACCATAATTATACTGAGATGGTCGTATTATATTTGTATTACGTAGATGAGTTTTTTCTTACATTGGTGTATTTGTATTGAACACTAATGCAAATGAAAATAGGATGTTTTCTACAATTACTTTTATTGAAAGAAGATTATATTCTTAAATATTCATGTTCATATATTGTTATGATTAGTGTAGAATATTTTATCTAAAGTGTTTGTTTGTATTTGAAGGTATGTTGTTTTCATATAATACTTACGTTTGTGACAGTAATACTGTAAATTAGTTGAATTTTAATATACCGGTCAATTAGGATCAACCATGCTTAAGTCTATTAATGGATTCCCAAATCCATTTGCACCTGAATATGAAAAATGAATACACATATGGTAGTTAGGAAGACAAATGTTTATGTGAATATGAAGCCATTCGTATCCCAAAATTAACCATGTGGTTTTAATCAAGTTTACAGTTTATATAATTTAATTTATTATACTGAAGGATATGCGTTTATTATTTATTAGGTAATGGTTTATATTATATACATCTAATGAACGTTAACTTCTCAAAACTATTTATTAGCATCATATTTGTTATTTTTTGTATTTTTCTAAACAATAAGACTGAATTTTTTAAGGTTAACCTAAAATTTACGATGTACATTTTTAGCTTTATCAGCATCAGCAAATATGATAAACAGTTTGTATCCATCCATGTTTGCAAACACAAATATCTGATATCCAAAAATAGTTGTGAATGCGGTTATGACGCTATTCTTATCTGAAAGTATCTATTGGCAGACCTAGCCAAGCCAACGGATTCGCAGTGCTCCTATCCAAGATTCAAATGAGTAGAGAGTCCATTTTAAGTGATTATTACTATCAATAATTTTAAGGTTTATAGTCTTACGATAAGATATTTAGTCGAGGTGGTCTTCACTCTTTCAATACATTGAATACCATTAAAGTAACACCCAAATATTCAATTGTCCAAATGGACATACAAACTGGCTTAAAATTATTTTTTGTTTATTTCTAATATGATTTCATACACTTCCTCAAACAGAAGAGAAAAGGTGAACATGCAACCCACCACCAAATTGCTTACTTGAAAAAGCAAAGAACAAATTGAACATCAGATGCAAACATGTAACATATGCAAACATGTAACATATGCAAACATGTACAAATTGTTCGATTGTAAAAGAAAAGAGCAAAGAACATCAGATGCAAACATGTACAAATTGTTCGATTGTAAAAGAAAAGAGCAAGGAACATCAGATGCAAACATGTTCAAATTGTTCGATTATAACAAAATAAACATAGAACAGAGTACTAATGCTGCATATATAGTTTATAGAAAATAAATGAAACATTCTTACAATGAGAAATTACAACATAATTACACATAAACATAGCAAAAAATATAGATTTTCCTCAGAACTTCGCTTTTCACTTGTATAATTGAAGTGCAAATGATAGAAAGCCATGTATTGAATAAATTTTTTTGTCAAACAAAGAATGCAAGGGTGATCCATGCTACCTTGATGGGAAGCATTGGAAGTCATGGATGTAACTTCTATAGATGAGTCACAGTAGCCAATGATAGGTTTGAAGTTTCCCTGTTTGGTACCTAAAATCTAATTTTGTAATACTGTATAATTTTAAATAGGAATAGCAACAAAATTGATTAATTTGTTAAAGAATCCCAAATCATAATCATTACATGGTTTCACTTCCAAGTACATGTCAAGTAGTACATAAATTTGTAAGCAATTATATATTTAAACTTCTCTTGGATTTATTATGTCCTTCCTCTTTACTATGTAGCTTTGTGTTGATAAGATGAATAGGAATCCTCACATTAATTTTATTCCAGTAGTACCTGATCCATTGTCATGGTTTAAATCATCCATCACCAGATCATCCAACGAAAAAACACTAGCAAATCATGAAATATTGTTTGTTTTTGAACTTTCTAAGTAATAACATAATACATAGCATTTTGATAGTAATAAAATAAATATAAGAAACTATTGTGCAAAATGCATTATTTGCATTTAAACATAAATGATACCTTGTTGTTCTCTAAGGAAAAGGGATATGGCTATAGATGGTCGATCTAAAGATACTGGGATTGAACCCTTATAGCATAAGTTAGGAGTTAAGACACTCAATTTCCAAGGGAAAAACATAGATGATACAACAATTGGCTGTAGTTTCTATTGCTTCATATGTACATATATATGAACAACTATTAATTGCAAATTTAGAGTAAACATCTGCTTCTAATAACGGCTAATTACAAATTACTCACAGTACATAGACATAGTTGTATGACTACTCATTATCAAGGAATTAAACAAAAAATTATCCATAAAACGGAAGCGGTAATGTAAAAAACAATAAATATAAACAATATTGAGTCATCTTGAATGCAGTTTAACTTAAATTTAAAATGAAATACAGATTTGCTATCAGAAGCTAAGTTAGGACACAATTGAATCAGTGATGGGATCCTAAAATTTTAAATTGGTCATGTATCAATACATTGATATTTGTTGTCTCAGGGTAAACTTCCAGATTTTATCAACCTAATCATAATTTGTTACATGTTAAGTTACTACAAGCAATTATATCAATATTTATGAAAAGCGATGGTCTGTCAAGGCATGATGATATACTATTTTATTGCAAGAAAATATATCAATATTTATGGAAACGAACGATAGTCTGTAAGGTATATCAATATTTATGCAATCAAATGACAAATATTGCAAGCAAGACTCGATCCCCTTATCCATGCTCTTCCTTCTTGTTCCCCTGGTTGAAGCTCATTCAACTAGCACTGGTTGCTGCAATCAAATGCAAAAGTCGGTGCATCTCATACAAATGCACTGTCCAACAAATTTCCCCAGTCAAGCTATGCTTCGGCCATTTATCAGTGATCAGCCTAGTCATGCTTAAGATGCAGTCCAAGTCTACCAGTCTCCCACTAACACATAAACTGTTATGGCATTGCATGTGCCTGATCCTCAACGAATTGTTCCTGAAGCTCTTGTTATAGGCTGTGAATATGCACACTCAGCACATCCAACAACTGGCATTGAACCGCCATGTTATCAAACACACGTTGTCCCTGTTCGCATGGTGATGCTTTCGATGCTCCATAAGTTCAAGATGTTGCAATGGTCCAGGCTTATGCATAACCATTGCAGTTTGATGTGCATCTTCTTGTCCAAGTGCAGCCTCTATCTACTTCACATTCATACGCGACTTCTTCATCATCGAATGCTTCAGCAGATATCATCTTTAACCGAGTTTTGAACCTACACGTGTTATCTAGTGCACTGTCTATGCATGACCAATAATATTCTTTCTCGTAGCCTTATCCAAAAAAAATACATTACAAATGCTCGAGTTTTCCAGCATTATCCTCTATTTTGCTTCAATCTGATGCGTTGGCCTGTGCGCTATTGCAAGTCCATGCTCAGCCAGTTTAGTTTCATGATCAACACGTTTCCTACCAGGCATATGTGGATATGCTATGTGTCCTTCCTGATCCCCTACATATCGTTGCTTCCACACTTATAAACTTACTCATCAACAATTCATGCACGTGGTGTGCATGCACAACATGCTTAATTATGTGCAAAGATTACTTCCCCTATTTCTGCTCTTTCAATTCAAATCTTGTAACGACCCGGAAATTTCGAACCCGAAATTTCCAGATAGTTAGAAGAAAAAGAAAGAGATAGAAGAAAGAAACAGAAGAAGAAGAAGAAGAAGAAACATCAACATCTCACATTCGCAGCGGATAAAATATAATAATAAATGATAACAGTTTTACAAAACAATATTATATCTGTCGATTACATTTTAATACATCAGAGTTACATATTTATACAAACACTGGATATACATAATTTTCAAACCTCAGATATACAATAATATAACACAGTAGAAACACTCCATACGTTCCTGCCATCCAGCTCGTCTCCTGAACTCCCAAACGTCCTTACCTGAAAATCTGTAATACTCGGTCTGACCCGAGCATTACATCAAAGTAACACCCGGGTCAGGCTGGAAACCAGCGTGAGTAAACTCTTCTAACATGAAATTTCAATTCAAAGAACTTATATAAACCCGGGGTAACTCGTACTTTACCACAAGTAACAACTTATATAGTCAATACTTATTTCACAAAACAATATCTAAGTATCCAACTTAGTTTAAATGGTCCATATTATTCCAAACCAGCTTATTGATTTCACAGGTCAAATCTATAAAGAATTATAGATTACTAATCGAAGTGGTTCCGGATATTGCTGATATCCGATCCCGGTCTCTTCGAATTCAATACCATCCTTATAAGCAAGGTGTTTAAGTTTAAACAATTCCATTTAACTTCATATGTCATATTCCCACAACAATTTCATTACAGATAAATAACTCATATTTATCATAGTTAAAACAAAACATTTCATATCACAGAACATTACAAACACATATCAGATATGTCAAATAATCCAAGGCATTCAATATTTTTCAACCATCCATAAGCAATAATATTGATTATCCACACCATTCCTAATTAATTTAATTTACCACCATTTAATTGAATTAATTATTTTAATTACTCTTAAATCCTGCTTACTTAACATTAATTAATTATAAGCCAATTAATTAATCAAATCTCAAATTATCCACCTTAATTAATCACTTTTGATTAATTGTCCTTTAATTACATTAAGTAATTAGCCTTAAATTAATTACATAAATTAATTATTCTTAACCATTTACAGTAATTAACTTTAATTACTCCCATTAATTAATTAACTATAATTAATTACATTAATCCTTAATTAATTACATTAATAAATTATTCTATAACTAATCATTTAATTAATTAATCAACTTTAATCATTAAATAAATTATCCTTAATTACTAAAATCAAATAATTGATCTTTGAAACACTTAAGATTTTAATCAAATCAAAAGATAATTCCTTTATCTTAAATCGATTGCTTTTTATACCATTTCCTAAATAATATTTTCAAAATACTTTAAAGATGTTTTAAAACCAGATATATACATTATATAACTTGTACAAGCTTGATTTATTTTCCATTAAAACTTATTCAATTTAATAGATTCTAAAACCTGGAACCTGTTCTGCTTTTAAAAATTTAAAACCTAAAATCAAAATGTCCCAAGCCAAATCCTGGAAACAACTCCGAGCCCAGTTCAGATTTGCTCGAGTAACAACCCGAGCCAAATCTCCCGTCTCTTCCCTCTCGATAAAACTCGAGATCGACTTCGAGCAAACCTCCATCATCCCCGATCCTTTCTTCTTCACAGCCACTATCAGGTACACAGAACACTCGTGCACGTGCACACACGTTCAGACCATCTCCGACCCACGCTCCGACCTCCCACAAGTCTGCGATGACTTCGTCGACGATCCTAACTCCCCAGATAATCATTATCCACTTGAACTCGAAAACGAGCAAGACAGCACCTCCTCGAACCCACCAATCGAAGAAAACCCTCTCGCACCACCGCCTCCCATCGCCTGCGACCTCGCGATCACGACCAGACCTCCACCACTAGCCTACGCTTCTAGTCCCCCACTTGCGTTCAACTCCGGTTCACTCACGATCAAGCAATGCCTTGAGAACATCGTCGACCAAATCTGGTCGTTAAACCCTACATTGCCATCGACAAGACACTTCGAAGAGCTATAAAATCTCTGACCATTTTTCCGTTGATCTCCAGGCGTCTAGCTATCTCCAGCTCCAGGCCCGATGTTCTTCTTCCCTCCGATCATCGAGAATCGACGAAAAACGATTTTCGTTCAACTCGCGAATTCACAACATTCCCAAACTTAAAAATCATGATATCCATATCAAAATTCATATTTTTCAAGTTCGATTTCAGTTATATATTCAAAACATAAATTTTAAACCATCGATTTACCTGACTATAAATTATCATCACTGTAATTTATTGTTTTTGAAATAATTACTCCATATATCCATTTGAAACCATTTTTAAAAATGATATCTTGTTAATTCAAACATATTCTGTTTATACATCATAACCTATAGATGATTAGGGGAAAAGCAATTGATTTTTGAACTTGTTTTTAAGCCTGTAGAACTTAGAACAGAGCAAACATTCTTTTATACAGACATGCACACAAATATCATCATACATATATACATGCAATCATATTTAAACAATCATGCAAAACATATTTCACATCATAACTTCAAAGATTATGACATGCATCAGGTTAACAACAGATTTTAAACTTTTATAAAAGTAGTTTACTCACCTGTTACAGAGGTTTGAACAGAACTGAGATGTTTGAACAGAGCTTTTGAAAAGTTTGAAAACTTTAACTTTAAATCTGGAACTTGAATTGTTTTGATTAGATTTGAGATTGTTGATTCTTGAAAACTTGCAGCAGTTGTTTTGTTGATCTTTGGTTTCTCTGATTTTGTTCTTCAGTTTGAAAATAGTTTTCAGCTTTAGATTTTGAGGAAGCTTTTAACTTGAATTTGAAGAAGACTTTGGGATTGTGGAGAGAAATTTGCTATAGGTTTATTTCTTGAATTTTAGGTTTGCCTTGAAGATGATTTCAGTTTTTGGGTAAATTTTTCTCGGTTTTGAAAACGTGGCTGTAGCTTTTAGAATTGAGATAAAAATGAGGTAGAAAAAAAGGAAAAGAAAATGAGAAGTAGTGTTATATAGAATTTGGTTTTTGATTTATTAAAATTAAAGAAAATAAAATGAAATTGTGACACTTGTCACTAAACACAATTACTAACTTAACACATGTATTTTAAAGTGTTTAAATGTTAACACATATTTTCTCATGCATAAATACTTTTACATTTATTAAATAAAGATTTTATAATTTATTTCCTAATAACTAATGCATATTTTTAATTATATAAATGAAAAATCTTTTTAACGAAATGGAATAAAACAAACTATATTTATAAAAATCATTTATTCATACCTTTAAATTCAAAATATATATATTAAGATATATATATATCATCTTTTTGAAATCCAAATATAAGTTCAAACCAATTATTAAATAAAATTTTAAAATCAATCTTAAAATCAATTTGATATATATATTTAAACATCCATCACATTAATTTGAAATAAGTACTCTATTTAAAAATCTATATTCACTCACACATATATATACAATATACAATACATTTTTATTATTTGAATATAACAATTTTGCCAAATTTAATTAATTTATTAAAGGAGATTATCATATTTAATTTCTTTGAAATTCCCGGGATATCACATTCCTCCCCCCTTAGAATCTTTTCGTCCTCGAAAAGGAACGAAGCCAGAAATTTCAATACTTATTATTAGATAAATTACCTTTTTATCATTTTTAAAACATTTTAAAATCTATATAGTATTACAAAAGTAGTTTTTATAAAAATACTTTTATAACTCGATGTTTCAACAAGTCCATTCTCGTTCTCACAGAAATTCGGTCATACGTTGATCAGGCGTAAGACTGAAAATCTATAAGTACTTAGCAGACCCATTTTCAACACCCAGTGAAAATATTTGGAAAATACTTTATTTGAAAATATCGAAAACGTTTTTGAAAATAGAGGAAATATCTTTGGTGAGAATGCTCTGGAAATCATCACTCCCATCCATGGTCGCAGTTAACCCGATGGTTACGTTGCCGTCCCGGCAAAATCCACAGATAACTGTAGGTCTCCGCGCTCCTCGATTACGCCATGGAACCCGCTACAGATCGCAGTTATACCTGGGCCTTACGTTGCTATCACAGCACAAACCCATATAACTGTAGGCATCAGCGCCACCGAATTTCGCTGCCAAATAATGAAACTTCTCCCACATAGGTCGCAGTCTACCGATATAAAATCAAACGCAGACTGTTGGCTCTCAGCGGCACAAACGACTTTCGCTATGTTACCATAGTGTCAGAGTCTACCGATATAAAATCAAACGTAGACAGTTGGCTCTCAGCGGCACACATGACTTTCGCTATGGTCTGCAGTAGATCGCAGTGACATCGAGTTAAACTGTCGTCACAGCATAACCCAAATGCCTCTGTGGGCACCAGCCCCTCGACTTTCGCTACACAAATAATCCTCAGGAACTAGTTTGTCCGGACTCCTCACAGGATCAACTTTAGAATCCCCCCTTGGGGTTCAAGGCAGTACCACCCAGTGGCACTCCTGAGAAGTTCATTTCAAGGGAGCGCCTTTTTCCCCAGAGCTATACTCAAAACATTTTATACTATATACTTATAGTATCTTCAAATCATACCCTTTATGATTTATCAAAATCTCCTTTACACAAAATCGATTACCAAAAATCGATAATTCTCAAACTAGGCTTTCCAAAATCCAAAATTGATTTCTCAAAAATCAAAAGCCCTTTCCAAAATCCATAGGTTCCCAAAACCTTTTCCAAAATCATTCTCATAAGATCCTTTATATATATATAGATATAGATATATATAACTTTGAAAATCTTTGGATCATTTCAAACTTTGTATAAAACCTCTTTTATACTTCAAATATTTCAAAACCCTTTTTATTCTGGCTAGATTCAATAAGGGAAGTTTATCATATTATAAAATATAACTTTATTTATTGCCAAATCAAATATTCAAGTTTGATTTCTTTATAAAGTTATTTACCATTTACTTACTTCCATATAGTAAATTTCAACCAAAGAAATATCCAATTCCATTATATTTCACAAATATACTTTTCATTTCAAATCCATTTCAAAGATCATTTTACAATCCTTATCCACAAACTTCAATATCAATTTCATTCAAACTCGTACGATGTACACATATCATCCGTACGCAAAATAAATCTGATCACTCAATCGATCACACAATTTCACTTCCGAACTAGTATCGTCCATCCGACTTCCTAGTGCGGACTCAGATCTGGTTTCTTGATCAGAAACCGTCATTCTCCTTGCATAGTCGTAGCTATGATAGAGAATATCCAGAACCAATCAAAACCCATATCCAGGTTCGCCGTCGAAAATCGAGCGAAAAATCCCAACTCGGATCGATAATACTATCTCGAAATTCTGTGTTCGAATCTGGATCAAATCACTATGCGAATAGAATAATATACGTACATCCTACGTATTTATCTTTATTGGTTATTAGCCAAATCAATTCTCTTTTCTATTCACATTTCCTTTAATTCCATTCACTTATTCTCAATTTCTTCCATTTCCAATTAAGTTATTACTTTAATTATAAACAGTTTGAACTCTGACCTATTTAAATTTAAAAATAGCTTGAAAAAGTTTAAAATATATAAGTAGTTGAAAAATAGTTATTAGTTTGTAAAATAGCTGTAAAATAGTTAAGTAGGTATAAAATAGTTAGATAATTGCAAAATAGTTTTTAAAATAGTGATTAGATATAAGTAACTGAAAAATAGTAATTAGTTTATAAGACAGTTTCAAAATAGTTAAATAGTTCCAAAATAATTGTAAAATAAGTATGAGATAGTTTGGGTTTAAGAAGAAAGATTTATAGTAAATAGTTTGGAAAATATATTTGTATTAAAACAATTTATTTTGAAAAAATAATTCAGAGCCAAACTGTTTAATTTCCCAATCTCCATTTCCAATTAATTTCCCAATCTCCATTTCCAATTAATTTCCCATCAATTCAATTTAAGTTTTCACTTCCATTTAAATTGACTTAATACTTCAATTTCCATTGAAATTGATTTATTCCCAATTCAAGTTAAATAAATCCTCAATTTCTTTCCTAATTCAAATCAAATTCCATTTGATTTTAAAACTTATACATCTTAAATCACAATTCTAATTAATTCAAATCAAATTCAATTTGAACTAATTCTATTCAAATCTCAACTTAAAACCATCTCGAATTATATAAATTCGAGTTAAATTTTTTTTTTTTTTTTTATGTTGATTTAATCCCTTAAATCAAATCATCTTTTACTTTTTAAATTAAATCAACCTTTATTTTTAATTTAACAACTTAAATTTTTAAACCATTTAATTCTGAATCCAAATTCCAAAATTCCATTTTAAAATTATCTTTACTTAACTTATTACAAAGTTCAAATAAGAATTTCAAAAACAATTTAATCTTCAGATTCTAATTTATTATCCATTTTAAATTTCCAAATCTCAAACCCATTTTGAGATTACTCATAACTCCCATTTAAATTTACTATTTAACTACCCAAGTTAAATTTAAATTTCATCTTGAAATTTCCAATTCAAGTTATTCGTTCAAACTTATTTAACTTTCTCCAAGTTAAATTAAATTTACTTAATCCGGTCAACTTTACACAATTTGAATTCCCATTCAAATTTTAAACTTCAGATTAATAATCTTTCCCCTTTTAAGTTTAAAAACTTAATTCACTTAGGGTTTTCACATCACATTTCCAGTAAAATTTAAAACTCAACACTTAGAGTTATTTCAAAGCATCTTTGATATTATGTATATCCTCATATATATATTTTCTTTACACACCAAGTTATACTTTAAATTTTTAAACCACCTTTGGTTTTAATTCAAAACAAACTTCTTTAAAACAATTTCAAGTTTTCTGGATTTAGATTTAAAATTTCACAATTTCAAATTATCTTTAATTCCAATTCATAAGTCCTACTTACCTAAAAGTTTATTTCCCTAAAACATTTCATTATTATCTTTATTCTGATAATACTTCTATAAATTCGAGATTTTAATTTCAGTTTGGATTCATTTCAAACTTATCTTTATTTAATTTTAATTTGGTTGTATTTCTATTACCACTTAATTTAATTTCAATATTTTAACAACCAATTACCTTAATATTTATTAGAAAGAAATATCATTTTATATATCAAAATATATTCTTATATAAAATCATTTAAAATCCTTATATAAGAAAATAACAATTACGCTCTCATATATATATATACACTCAACTCGTTCTAGGGTACCATTGACCCTATCCTTAACGAGTAATCCCAACAGAGCCAAGGTTCTTGCTTAACCTTACGCTCTGATACCAAGTGTAACGACCCGGAAATTTCGAACCCGAAATTTCCAGATAGTTAGAAGAAAAAGAAAGAGATAGAAGAAAGAAACAGAAGAAGAAGAAGAAGAAGAAACATCAACATCTCACATTCGCAGCGGATAAAATATAATAATAAATGATAACAGTTTTACAAAACAATATTATATCTGTCGATTACATTTTAATACATCAGAGTTACATATTTATACAAACACTGGATATACATAATTTTCAAACCTCAGATATACAATAATATAACACAGTAGAAACACTCCATACGTTCCTGCCATCCAGCTCGTCTCCTGAACTCCCAAACGTCCTTACCTGAAAATCTGTAATACTCGGTCTGACCCGAGCATTACATCAAAGTAACACCCGGGTCAGGCTGGAAACCAGCGTGAGTAAACTCTTCTAACATGAAATTTCAATTCAAAGAACTTATATAAACCCGGGGTAACTCGTACTTTACCACAAGTAACAACTTATATAGTCAATACTTATTTCACAAAACAATATCTAAGTATCCAACTTAGTTTAAATGGTCCATATTATTCCAAACCAGCTTATTGATTTCACAGGTCAAATCTATAAAGAATTATAGATTACTAATCGAAGTGGTTCCGGATATTGCTGATATCCGATCCCGGTCTCTTCGAATTCAATACCATCCTTATAAGCAAGGTGTTTAAGTTTAAACAATTCCATTTAACTTCATAATGTCATATTCCCACAACAATTTCATTACAGATAAATAACTCATATTTATCATAGTTAAAACAAAACATTTCATATCACAGAACATTACAAACACATATCAGATATGTCAAATAATCCAAGGCATTCAATATTTTTCAACCATCCATAAGCAAGAATATTGATTATCCACACCATTCCTAATTAATTTAATTTACCACCATTTAATTGAATTAATTATTTTAATTACTCTTAAATCCTGCTTACTTAACATTAATTAATTATAAGCCAATTAATTAATCAAATCTCAAATTATCCACCTTAATTAATCACTTTTGATTAATTGTCCTTTAATTACATTAAGTAATTAGCCTTAAATTAATTACATAAATTAATTATTCTTAACCATTTACAGTAATTAACTTTAATTACTCCCATTAATTAATTAACTATAATTAATTACATTAATCCTTAATTAATTACATTAATAAATTATTCTATAACTAATCATTTAATTAATTAATCAACTTTAATCATTAAATAAATTATCCTTAATTACTAAAATCAAATAATTGATCTTTGAAACACTTAAGATTTTAATCAAATCAAAAGATAATTCCTTTATCTTAAATCGATTGCTTTTTATACCATTTCCTAAATAATATTTTCAAAATACTTTAAAGATGTTTTAAAACCAGATATATACATTATATAACTTGTACAAGCTTGATTTATTTTCCATTAAAACTTATTCAATTTAATAGATTCTAAAACCTGGAACCTGTTCTGCTTTTAAAAATTTAAAACCTAAAATCAAAATGTCCCAAGCCAAATCCTGGAAACAACTCCGAGCCCAGTTCAGATTTGCTCGAGTAACAACCCGAGCCAAATCTCCCGTCTCTTCCCTCTCGATAAAACTCGAGATCGACTTCGAGCAAACCTCCATCATCCCCGATCCTTTCTTCTTCACAGCCACTATCAGGTACACAGAACACTCGTGCACGTGCACACACGTTCAGACCATCTCCGACCCACGCTCCGACCTCCCACAAGTCTGCGATGACTTCGTCGACGATCCTAACTCCCCAGATAATCATTATCCACTTGAACTCGAAAACGAGCAAGACAGCACCTCCTCGAACCCACCAATCGAAGAAAACCCTCTCGCACCACCGCCTCCCATCGCCTGCGACCTCGCGATCACGACCAGACCTCCACCACTAGCCTACGCTTCTAGTCCCCCACTTGCGTTCAACTCCGGTTCACTCACGATCAAGCAATGCCTTGAGAACATCGTCGACCAAATCTGGTCGTTAAACCCTACATTGCCATCGACAAGACACTTCGAAGAGCTATAAAATCTCTGACCATTTTTCCGTTGATCTCCAGGCGTCTAGCTATCTCCAGCTCCAGGCCCGACGTTCTTCTTCCCTCCGATCATCGAGAATCGACGAAAAACGATTTTCGTTCAACTCGCGAATTCACAACATTCCCAAACTTAAAAATCATGATATCCATATCAAAATTCATATTTTTCAAGTTCGATTTCAGTTATATATTCAAAACATAAATTTTAAACCATCGATTTACCTGACTATAAATTATCATCACTGTAATTTATTGTTTTTGAAATAATTACTCCATATATCCATTTGAAACCATTTTTAAAAATGATATCTTGTTAATTCAAACATATTCTGTTTATACATCATAACCTATAGATGATTAGGGGAAAAGCAATTGATTTTTGAACTTGTTTTTAAGCCTGTAGAACTTAGAACAGAGCAAACATTCTTTTATACAGACATGCACACAAATATCATCATACATATATACATGCAATCATATTTAAACAATCATGCAAAACATATTTCACATCATAACTTCAAAGATTATGACATGCATCAGGTTAACAACAGATTTTAAACTTTTATAAAAGTAGTTTACTCACCTGTTACAGAGGTTTGAACAGAACTGAGATGTTTGAACAGAGCTTTTGAAAAGTTTGAAAACTTTAACTTTAAATCTGGAACTTGAATTGTTTTGATTAGATTTGAGATTGTTGATTCTTGAAAACTTGCAGCAGTTGTTTTGTTGATCTTTGGTTTCTCTGATTTTGTTCTTCAGTTTGAAAATAGTTTTCAGCTTTAGATTTTGAGGAAGCTTTTAACTTGAATTTGAAGAAGACTTTGGGATTGTGGAGAGAAATTTGCTATAGGTTTATTTCTTGAATTTTAGGTTTGCCTTGAAGATGATTTCAGTTTTTGGGTAAATTTTTCTCGGTTTTGAAAACGTGGCTGTAGCTTTTAGAATTGAGATAAAAATGAGGTAGAAAAAAAGGAAAAGAAAATGAGAAGTAGTGTTATATAGAATTTGGTTTTTGATTTATTAAAATTAAAGAAAATAAAATGAAATTGTGACACTTGTCACTAAACACAATTACTAACTTAACACATGTATTTTAAAGTGTTTAAATGTTAACACATATTTTCTCATGCATAAATACTTTTACATTTATTAAATAAAGATTTTATAATTTATTTCCTAATAACTAATGCATATTTTTAATTATATAAATGAAAAATCTTTTTAACGAAATGGAATAAAACAAACTATATTTATAAAAATCATTTATTCATACCTTTAAATTCAAAATATATATATTAAGATATATATATATCATCTTTTTGAAATCCAAATATAAGTTCAAACCAATTATTAAATAAAATTTTAAAATCAATCTTAAAATCAATTTGATATATATATTTAAACATCCATCACATTAATTTGAAATAAGTACTCTATTTAAAAATCTATATTCACTCACACATATATATACAATATACAATACATTTTTATTATTGGAATATAACAATTTTGCCAAATTTAATTAATTTATTAAAGGAGATTATCATATTTAATTTCTTTGAAATTCCCGGGATATCACAAATCTGGAGTATAATAAACACAATAGTAAAAAGTGAAGTGTGTTGCATCAATTGAAAGAAAAGAAAATCAAAATAAATTTGAATACCAACTCCTGTATATCACTGAACAATTTTGAACCCAGAAGTAATTAGCAGAGCAAGGATCAAGCCACTAATACATATAACAGAAAGCTCCAAACAAATAAATGAATTTTAGTATATAGAAAACCTGTGTATGTACATTAAAAACTAATGTATATAAAGTAATAAAAGAATGTAACTAACTGTCATAAGCAGATGTCGTACATACAAAAAGAAAAGCTGTTCTACTTGGTGGCACCGAGTTTATGTAATACTTCATATATACAAAAGTTGCCAGATCAATTATATGTTAATATTCTAAGAAGTTATGAAGTCATCTGAAGTAATGGTAATTATTTTCCAAAATGCCACCATTTCTTCTTCTTTTTTGTTTCCATTTCTGGAAAATCCGAATATCAAATTAAAAAAAGAAGAAGATCATATGCAGTGTTTAATGTAAGAAAAGTGTTACATGCTTTCCTCCTTCTGGGTATATAGAACCGTAATGAACCTCGGCCCAAAAGCTTAAGAAAATAACTACAATATAGAAAAAAGATACATGAAAATATCAATAACAGCCTCATAAATAAAAACTCCCAGGCTTCTCGTGATCTTCTTTCTTTCTAATCTATTCACCTCGCTTTATTAATATAATACAGTATAACAGATTCATTCAATGTTAATAAAAAATACTATTCCATATCACACACCTCACATTTAACAATCACTCCTCTGTTTCTTAACCTTTGCAGCACAGAACAAACACTACTACATTCCTTTCTTACCTTTTACCTGCCAGTAATTATTCTTCTTCCTCTGTCTCTCTCTGAACCTCTCCTGACCATGCACAAGTGCAATCCGATGTGCACCCCAGGCTTTGTCAATTAATAGTCACTGCTTCTCTTACTGCACTGCTGCATGCTCATGATATGCACGATCTAGAAAGCCAAATCCCCAATCTGAAGCGAGACCTAGTGCGCAAGCTTCCCTGGTTCAGTTTACTCATGCCCGCTCACCACAAATGTCCACGCCATTTATAAGCAACACTGTGATACTAAAGAGTTGTCGGATCAGTGCATATAGAAAGATTGCAAATGACATAAAAGGCATCTGAGTTAAATCGAACTGAGGATTAAGGAACAGTAACAAAGACAAATATCTAAGTACACATGTTAATGATTATAGGAAAAAACAGCATTAACAAACGAACTACTATCGCCATTTTCATGGTATTCACAAATTCTTCAGAGTAGACAGTCACAGTCGACATCAAATTATTGATAATATCCAATTAAAAACACCTAAGATAATTGGATGAACACAAATATGATTCATTGCAACATATATCATATTAAGGATAACTAATTTTTTGCACAGTTAGTTATTCCAAGAAAATACTTTTTGAACTATATTAAATAATATAAAAAATAAGAGAATTAATACGATGCAAAGTTGGCAACAGCTAGTGGTATCAAGGTTGTAAAAATGACATCACGATAACATAATTCAAAATTAAATTCCTTTATCCATTGAACCACAACCAACAACAACTAAAATAAGAACAGCATAATTACTTTATCCTTAAATGAATATTAACCAAATGAATTATATGTATTCTAAGTGATTAAAAAAAGAAATATGGTAATGAAAATATCATATTTAAGCCCGTATAAGTTTACCTAAACCTTTCGATGCTCATAGATTTTAAGTTCAAATTTAAAGGAGTAACTTTGCAAATGAAAATTACATGTGATTTAAGAATCAAAATAATGTTCAATTGTTTCGCTTGCACCAGTAATTGTTAATTTTGTTCCAGATTCAAGTATGATGAAAAATGGTAGTCTATCAAATTTACAAACCAAAGAGATATATTTTTCCTTAAACTTGACAAATACTTTTTGCTTAAATTAAAAAGTTACTATCTAAACATACTGAACAGAACTGGAACATGTATAAAAAATGGAATAAAACATCATTGTCATCTTCATATCAAACCTCCAATTTTAGGAGCTATTCATCCATTCTACTTTGATTTGAGAAACAAACTTGTTTGACTATTTTTAATCGGTAGTTTACACATCCTAAAGAATGTAGTTAGTCTGCAAATAAATAATATAAACGATTCGAAGAAAAAAATTCATCACTTTTTACTGCCGAAATGTATATCGTAATATTGCTTTATAGTGTATTTTTTAGCTTAAAGCTTTTAGTTATTGTTGTTGAAAGTCCTTTAATCATAACTGTTTTGGAAAATGAATATTGATGAAAATGGAAAATTTAGTGTAATAATAAAATTTATTTGTAGGATAAAGGTGATTAATACTAAGTTTGTACTCATACATTTCATTTAGAACTAAATGTCAAATCATATCAACAATAGACTGAATATTTGTCATTTTCTGGTTACAAAAACAATAATATTTAGAATTTTTTACTGTTGAATGAAAAGAAGAATTCACAGTAATCTCCATTAAGATAAGTTTTAGAAAAACTATATAACAATTTAGTAATTTGTTGAAGTATCGTTTAAGAACAAAGTAGAAAGTTACAATATTTTTTCAAGCACTCATAATATTAAACCAAGAAATACAAATTGTTCGTTTGCATACATTTATGACAAAATAAAACATCACTTTTGTGTGGGCAGTCAATTTCATGAGTTAAAGCATATTCATTATCTACAGTAAGGAAGAATCTTATTAAACTACTCTTGGCTTCAAAGGAAAAAAAATTCATCAATCCAACTTAAATTTGTGTACTACAGTTTAAAATTTGAAGTGCTTACAGTAGCCTATGCAGTAAAACAAATATTTAGCAAAATACAATCGTATGGATAAAAAGTTATTTATAGTTGTGTGTATGAGTGATCGGGTTAGGTTATCCTTGTGTTGCAATGCAAACACAGTTTTTGCAATTTTTGAACAATGCAAAAACTGGTAAGAAATGATATATCTTCAACCCAAAAAACCCATAAATTGACCATGACTGTGTTCATTGTTCTTTGTTATATAATGAGGCCGAGTCATACCCAAACAAATTGTGGTTACACGAATTTATGGAAAATTCATACAATAAGTTGATGAATTTCAGGTGTTACTTTATAATAAACGTCGCATTATTTAAGAGTGCACAAATACCCAAATCATGTAGATTCAGTAAGAATTCTATAGGTAAGATTAAATCGATGTTAAAAGCTAATTATGGTTTTGATTTTCACTCAACTGGTGTCCACATGGCGAAAACTGTTGTTCTACATAACAAAACCATAATTATAATATATATGTGTGTGTGTGTGTGTGTGCATGTGTGTGTGTATTAAAAATAGAATAAAATGAATCAACTGATTATTTAAGGTACTTACCACAACTATGGTATAACATCGCATGTAAAAATATCAAATTGCCCTTCATAGTTGGAAATTGATGGATTTTAAGGAAATTATGTTTTTAATATATCTTATCGTACAATTGAAATAACTTCATTTATATAATATAAAAAAGTATCTCCACTTAAGCCGTTTACATTATCATGTATTAATATATATTTTTTTACATTGTCAGTTAATAAAAAGATTAAGCACTTTGGTTGAATGAAATGATACATGAACAGTTTATAGTGGATAATCTATATCAAATTTTCTTATTCCTGTTGATATGATTTAGAAGATATTTTTATCGAATTCTTGAATCACCACATGATCGATGTGAAGGAATAATTGCTTCTAGTAGCAGCTAGTAGGATAATATTACTATGTTGTGACCCCAATTAATTGATACTGACTTTTTTTATGATAGCATCGGATGAATTTATTTATGCAACATACAACCTGTATTTGTTACTCATAATTAGGATTTCCTAGATAATACTTCATAGAACATTATATGTTGTTATAATAATTAGATCCATTTACAGTACAAAAACATAACCAAGATTATAATTGGATTAACCATTACTTCTCAAGTTAATCAAAAACGGTATCTAATTCTGATCATTAATTTCAAAACATATAGAATTATTATGCAAAAATATGATAGCTAAACGGGAAAATCCTTGAAAACTACAATTGATTAGTAGTTCAAACGGTTGTGGTTGAAGCAGATATACCTATTAAGGCTTTTAACTCATCTCCTAGACATCCAAATTTAAAAACAGAGTACAATAAATGTGTGAAAAAGATAATAATGAGACACATGACATGCAAAGCAATATTTTTCAGGGGTAGAATTTAAAGCTACATCGGACCATTGTCCTGTATGGCCAAAACAAACCCAACATCTACAGTTTGTTTCATATCTATCCACAATTATCAGATTGAGGAAAAATGGTATGTCGGAGAGAGTAGGTGCAGCCGATGATCAGATTATATTGAACAATAACCATTTGGAACAACCACTTCCTAAAAGAGAACTATGAACATTTTGCAGATTATATACTAAACAACATTTCGGGCCAAGCAAACAGTAACTGAATAATTTTAAGATTTATCCACCGTTGTCAAATTTAAAAAAGGGTATGTGGCATATCGTAGGAACAACATATCATCATATAAAGTTTTACCACACAACCTAACGATGGTGTATTTAAAGTATGAAAACTGCTTAGGTTATATGGAACCAACAACCAATTGAGCATGAATTAGTAATTGGATGTAGTTTTAAGAATAAATAGCCAGCAAGCAACCTATCATTTCAGTAAACATGCCTACATCGATTCTTTGGAAGCTCGTGTGGGAGGCTTGTATTGGCCAGTGATAGGGAAATAGTAAACGCACAACTGAATGCGATGTAGTATAATAGGAAAAATCAAGCCAATGCAACATTCATGAGTATGTAAACAGTTATCAGAAGTTAGGGATTTAAAAAACCAAAGTTGACCAATTGAAACACCCAAATTAGAACAGTAGACGTAAATAAATGTTCAAAAATAGAGTTATGAGACATATGACATCCATATCAATTTTTTTCAAGGCTCTAACTTAAGGCTATAGTGGATCGTTGTCATGTAAGGAAATAGTAGGTACAATAGATAATCAAATTATATCTACCAACGAAACATGTAAAATAATTAACATTCAACTGCTCAGTATCTCAAGTACTAAAAAAGCGTGGGTTTTACAGAACCTGTAATCAGTTAAAAATGATTTAATTTTTTGAAACACAGTTAACAAATAATGCCTGGCCATTTTGATGCCAACTCCCCAAACATGTATAATACAGTTAGTGTGAATCTGGTGTAGTTGACTTGATTTGGGAAATGTTACAAAAAAACATAATTAGTGGTTGCTCTGACTGTGATTTAAAACAATATAGAAATTCTTGATAATGAAATCTTCAGAAAGCATATGAAATACAGGTTAAGAGTTAAGGAGTAAAACAATAATGATGGAAGATTTGAAACAATCGCTGACGGAAGTAAAACTACATGCATTTACCAGATTATGCACTAAATACATTTCAGGCCAAACAAACAGTTACTACAAAATTTTAAGATTTACCCACCATTATAATTAGAAAACGGTATATAGCAAGAAAGAAAAAAGGGTGTATGTACCATAAAGTAGGAACATTATATCATCAAATTAGGTTTTATGACACAACCAATCGACTGAGTGGTCAGTTATACGCATAATACCGAACTCGAGCGGATAGAATTAACAAATTAGTGACCTAAAAGCCTTATTTGAAATAAATTAAAGGGATGTAGCGTACATTTGGAATAACAACTAATCAAATCAATTTGTACTACAAATTTTATCCACTATCTGTTCAAATATTAAAAAATCCCCAATTTAAGCAATAAATATCAACTCATTTGTTTCCATTTTGGATTATGAAATGTCTACATTAAAAGTAATCTTCATTTATCAATTTCGAACCGTGGCAGTTCATTTATTTCCATTTTTATTTTAATTTTTTTTCATTAAAGCAGTCCTTACTAATCAATTTATTGTACGTTCGATATTTAAAGTTAAAACTTGGTTGTATGTATTTAACCTCAGTAAAAGTATTATCCATGACTTAAATAGTTTTAACGTTTGATTTTCTATAGTATAGTATATGCAATATTGGTCTGTAGCAATGTAGAAAGTGGAAAGAACAATATAAAATATAAGAATTAGCCAACATATAGTTTCTAAAAGCATAAGTTGAAAGAACAATAAAAACATTCATGAAGAATAACAGTAAACTAAAGGGCTACCAATGAATAACATATAAAAGGTATAGATTACAAAATAGCTTCCAAGTGTTTGAGGTGATTATGAATGCCAGATAAATGTGAGCACATCATAAGTCCTAATCTCGATCTATAGGACTACAGGACAAAAGTAACTTTGGTCATGCATTTCTAGTAAAAATGCATAACAGAGCAATTTTGGAATTCAAATATATGTAATAGTAAACAATGCATCTAAAGGAAACATAGAAAAATAATGAAATTGTTAAAAAAAAGGCAATAAATGAAAAATACATGTTAGTTATTTACTTCTAAATTCATGGAGCTTTCCATGTAAATGATAAGTACCGATAATCCTGCTAGTATTTTTCAATCAAAATTTTAAAAATCAGAAGGAAAAAAATAGAGACTCTAAGGTATGCATTTATGATACAAATTTTGTTTAAACAGGAAAGTGGGAAAAAATGACACTTGTCATATTTATACAATCAAAATACTTAATCAGTAATCAAAATATGAGATGACCAAGATACAATGGGAGGTGCAAGCTTGATATTATGCTCTACAGTAAGAAGGATCAAAATTGTAAATTTGTTAAGACATGGGTTCTACAAATATTGGTATTAGCACAACTATTGCTATGGGTCTTATAAGTACTGCAATGGGTATTGCAACTACTGCAACACAATGGAGCACAAACAGTGAACGTGCTTATTTAACCTCAATGCTGCATGTTCCAAATACCAAACGACAGTATATGCTCACGAGGAGCTTGATTTAAATGCAATGTATTGAAGATAATGTACTAATAAGCTATAGTGTTGTATTTACTCATAATACAATGAATGTCAATATTTGGCATTTAGAGGTCCACTATCTATCCATAAGCTAGAAGTGACCGCTAGATTTAGTTTTAGGAGCCGTTTTGTGATAACTACTGGAACACGGAATTATGTAAAGGTAAAACTGTATATAATTTATTTGCAACATAACTTAGCTGAAAGATCACAGTAAACTGAGTAAGTGTATCTGAGTGGATAGGTTTGAGAATAATAACATTTTTCATACCTAAAGAAATAGGTACTTATTGTCATAAACTATGTACCGATGTTAATTTTTGTTTACAAATTTTCACATTAAATTTACCACGTAAAAGTTGTTCCAATAATTTAAATTACTAAAAAGCTTTCTAACATAATGGTTTCAGTCTTAACAAAGTATACATACATTCCTTCCAAACTGTGAAAGAGGTTTTATTTTATCATAAATATATACCAATAAATTTTAGTATGTGATAGGTCTGGTACCCATTCATTTTTTAAGACTTTGTGTACACATATTGCCAGTGTATTACTTTCAAAAACTCACAGAGATGATACTATTTTGGGTTTACAAATTTTTTTGCCATCTCCACCATATCCCTTATGAAAAAATGACAAAAATTATCATCTATGGAAGAATTTCTTATTAACAAAACCAATTTTGTGTCACAATTATGTGTCTGTGAACCTGATATACATTTTAAACAAAAATCTTAAAGTTAAACTAAAGTAGATAAATTTAACAATCGCTAAATACCTAATGATTGGAACAATATTTTAACAGCATTTTGGAGCAATCAAAAGTCAAAATCAACATTTTAACAGTATATTGGAGCACATTTTAAACAAAATGTTATCAAATTATGAAATTTTTTACGTAACAGTTCATTTCAATTGAAAACTTCTACTAAAAACCTAAACCCTTCAATAATGTCATCATATTTTAGCATGTCCATTTTCATTTCAAAAATACTCTATTGATTAATTGATAATTCAATATTATCTCCATCCGGAATTTGAGACATAAATTCTTTAGAAACTGGACTATTTAATCATACTGAGATATGCAATTTTAATTCATTCTAGATTTCATATAAGCTTCACACATTTTTTTTCTGAATTCTAATTCATATTACCTTTCCAGTGGTTGTTACATGCCCAGTTTGCTATTTACTTAGTGACTTTGTATGTACAGTTATTTAGGTGGACTAATTAATATAGTTTATAGCAGTAAGATCAATTATATATTTTATTTACACACCAATTTTTTTTACAACTAACGAAGTTAATTTTTTGAAGGGAAAAACTTAAAATCCCCATCCACGTATACCATCCTAGATCATTGGTCGCGTCGGGAATAATTCTCAAAACTTCTGACGTGATTTTTGATATCTATATAAGGTATATCTGAAAAGAATCTCATTCCCACTTCCTAACATAATCACTCTTTTTCGACCAAAAAAAAATAAAGAGGAAAATAATAGAGAAAAAGTTTCTTACCTTTTCACCTTTGATGAAGTAGTCGAGTAGGCAATCACAACCCAAATAGATTCATCTTCTACTGAACATGACCTATATCCAACAAAGCAAAGTTTATCTTATCTTTCCTTGAAATTAGACTCTTTAGACTTGGAAAAAGTGGACCAACCATTTCCTAACTACTGTTGAAAATGCAAGGTAGCCAGAAATTATTATAATATGTAAAGTTTCATATTTATCACCAATTGTGAGATTGAGAAAAAAATGTCATGTAGGAGACAGTAGGTATAACAGATAATCGAATTATATCTACCATCGAAACATGTAAAATAATTAAAATTCAAATGCTCGATATCAGAATTAACAAACCGGTAATCAGTTAGAGATGAATTAATTTTTTTTCAACACGGTTAACAAATAATGCTTGTCCAGCATGATAGCATCTCCCTAAACATGTGTAATACAATTAGTATGAATCTAGTTTAGTTCGATTGATTTGGGAAAGGTTACAAAAAAACATAATAAGGTGCACCTCTGACTGTGATTTAAATGAACATAGAAATATGTGATAGTGAAATCTTCAGCGAGCATATGCAAATACATGTTGAGAGTTAAGGAATAAAACAAAAGTGAATGAAGGCTGAAACAATCAGTTTTTTTTAGAAAAAGGAACTAAATGCATTCACCAGATTACATACTGAATAAAATTCTGGCCAAAGAAACAGTTACTTCTAAATTGTAAGATTTATCAACCTTTATCAAATTTTATTAAAAAGGGTATGTAGAAAAAAGGATATATGTATCATATAGTAGAACAAATATCATGAAATCAAGTTTTATGACCTAACCCACCGACTGTGTGGTCAATTATATGCATAATACCCAACTCCATCGAAAAGGATTAACAAATTAGTTACATGAAAGCCTTTTAATTGAAATAGATAAAAGGGATGTAGCACAAATTTGGAGTAATAAATAATCAGATGAAGTATTACTGTAAATCCTACCAACTATGTGTTCAAATATATAAAATCCGTAATTCGAGCAATAAAAATCAACAAATAACTGACCTAATTCTAGTAAATCCCCAATTCGACTTCGCGATTTCACCAGCAGTATAACATCTCTAATGTTGATTGTTTTGGGGTAAGATTAGTCTATAGAAAAAGAAAGGAAGAAGGAGTAGGGTTTGTAGAGCGTGGTTAAAGAAGTGAGGAGGACGAAAATGAATATGGTTTTGGAATTCAAAGTAACTGTTTTAGGAAAAAACTCATCGTGCCGAGTGGAACTCAAAGCAGTGGATTTAGGAAAAAACACATCGTTTACGGACTGATAATGTTACGCTACCGAAAATACCCTAAGTTAAAGAGGACACATGTCATCATACAAGCGATCTGGTTTTTCGTTTCCTATATAAGTAATAGATAGATTGTGTACTAATGTACATATATTTATATTTGTTGTTACTAAATGATATATTAAATACAAATAACAATGTGTTTACAATGATAAGGAAGGATAATAAAAATGTGGTGTACCAAATACTTCAAAAAATATGCATATGTTATTGTATAATTATCAATGATGCAGCTTAATGCTATAAATTTTTTATAGCTTATTGATTGGAACATTATAATATCCATGTCATAATCACACGCACACAGATATATATATATATATAAATCATCGTTATAATACTAAAACGCTTTCATAAGATCTCAGTAGTGCAGGTCGGGTTGGGGCGGGTCAGCCAAGCCCCGACCCGACCCTAGACCCAGAGCTCTCAAGAACGGGTCACGGGTCTACCCTCCCCGAGCGGGCTGAAATAAGGGCGGGTCAATTGGGTTTGGTTCCTAGACCAGCCCCATTGCCATCCCTAGGTCTCACTGCTAATCTCTGAGATAACATTCTCTCCCATAGTTAGTTGTAAAGTAGTAAACGCCCATTTCTCCATCTCCTTTCTTTCCGCAACTGAGAAGTCAGCCGTCAACTCCTCAGGGGAAAACACTATTGGATGGAATTCATTCCTTATTAGAACAGCCTTCATCCTCTATTGCCACTTCTCGAAGTCTTTATCTCCATTCCATTTCTCAATTGCCAACTGTGATCTTGACGCGATATACATCCCTCTAGTATAGGGTCTTGTAACAACTGGAGTCGCTTCATCTCCTGCCATAGTGTCTAACACTCCTCAATCAACTTTGCAGCTCTGATACTAGACTGTTGGGAAAAATCCCTTTCAAATGATCAGCCTAAGGGAATAAAAAATCCAACACAGCAGAAAAACAACGAACTGGATCGTGATTCTAGTGAGACGGAACAAACAGAGATAAACACTAGAACAGACAGTCATAGATCAATGCAATGCAGAAAAATAAATAACACAAGTATTTATAGTGGTTCCATTATCGCGAGGCAGTGTACGTCCAGTTGGAGAGGAGATTTTATTAATCATTGAAAGACTAGAGTTACAAGATTGATTCACTTTTGGAGGCTATACAAAAGAAGAATTAACAATACAGACAAAATTCTGCAGAGTTTCAGCTCTCTAAGATGGCTGCCATTGTTGTCCAAAAGCTCCACTATTTATAGAGTGAAGATATGAGGAGGGGTAGCTGCTATATAGCAGTCCTGGGGTTTGGTTCAGCATTTATGGTCTGGCATAATTTGGTTCAGCTAAACGCCGAGTGAAAATTTTGGACCGGCATCTCCAAAATATCAAACGAAATATTTCGTTCGGCAAATCACCGAACGAAATATTTCGTTCGGAAATTTTCTTTTCTCTTTGCTCCTCTATTTTACCGAACGAAAAATTTGGTTCGGCAATCTTCATCTTCACCACTCCAAAGAACAATGCCGCTCCACTTCTTTTCTTTACCGCTCCAAAAACATGCCCTAGCCTTCTTAGCACCGATCCAAAATCTTCCACTGCCGAATTGAAGCACCATCTCTCCCTTCTCCGCGACTCCCTCTTCTTCTTCTTCAACTTTTGCTCCTAGGGTTTCATTCACTTCAATTTGGGAATCTCAGGTATCAATTTCTAACAAAATATTATGTAGTGTTATACATGATATATGCTATCGAGTGATATCTAATGGTCATAAATACTCTAATAGGTTTTTTTATTGAAAAGTTAATAGAGTGATATCATTGCTATACATATAACATGTTATATTTTTCAGTTTATAAACAGAATTATATAACGTTATATGATTGCTGCCCATTATTGTATAACATTATATGGTTGTTGTCCTTAATTTTGCTATGCATTTATTCTCATAATTGTATAACGTTATTTCATCCACTTGCTTGATAGTGTAGTAAATTGATATAATAACGGCATTGTTGAATTAATGCTTACTAATTCCACTTTCCAACATTTTATTCATCTTCCCTTAAATCTATTTTTGCACTCTTTAAGTTTCTCATAAATATACATTTTCATTTTTGTACATTTATTCACAGTTTAATGCATAACCTTGAAATTCATAAACAAGGAATGACTGTCAACTCCCAAAAATTAAAAGATGATGGAAGAATAGTCCCTCCTGGAAAAGTTATGAAAATTAGGTCCCTATTTTTAGTTTTTGGCTAATTTATGTCACTTTTACCCATGATTTCCATGCTGAGCCGATTTTCTGGAAGTGGACAGTTTGGTAAAAATTAACAAAACAAGGACCGAATTTACATGGATTTATGGGTAAGGACTTTTTGTGCATGAGCTTTAAGAATAGGGACCTTTGGTCCAAAACACCATTCATAAATCTCTAGATATGGTATACAATAAATCAAGATATGTATTTAGCTTGAATTTCACTTCTACATCAAAGCATTTAATTTTTTATTAGGTTGAATTTTTGTTTCTGTTATCAATTAATAAAGAGCGAAAACATATAGAAATTTTAATTATTAGGTCATATATTTAAGTGGCGCTAAGTTTGGTAATATATGTAGTAGAGCGTATTGAATTTGTAAAAAAGTATAGTTGTTAGATCCTATTTTTAAGTGATAGTAATATTTGGTAATATATATAGAGATGCGATTGTGGAACTTTACACTAATAGCAAAAATAGGAAGAGAAAACTGATAAGATAATAAAATTTAATTATATTATTTTTTCAATTTTTTTAAATGATATCACTTACTACTTCAGAAGTAAATTTATCATCCCAGCCATAATCATCCTTTAAGAAGGATTTTTTATTGTCATTTGTTGATTTCTGAACATATACACTATCTTCTATTAAAGATGCTTTTGGAGATATATCATCTTTTTGAGTTGACCTTCACTTATCAGAGTGTTTAATATCTATTAGTTGGTTGATAAATTGTGTTGTATGTTGAAATTAATTTTTTAATATATAGATTAACGTAATAATAATGTGACAACTAACATGTCATTTTGAACATTTTTTATAAGAAGCATAATCTTTATGCCTATTTCAAACCAAAAAATAACATGAAAAAAGTATAAATGTTTATCGATCAATTGATTTTATGTCCGTAAGTAACATGTAATCATGATATTATTTTGAGAATACACAAAGAAAGCAATGCACTGAAAAAAACAATACAAACTAATTCTAAAAAGTGCAAATTAACTTTTTAATATAATACAGAAGTGTAGAAGTTGCAGTCGCAGTAGCAGAAATGATATTATTCTTCCAGTAGAATAGGATTGAAATATATTTAAAAATAAAAAATAACATGAAAAAAAAAAATTCATCGATCAGTTGATTTTATGTCCGTAAATAACACGCAATCATAATATTATTTTGAGAATACACAGAGCAATGCATTTAAATTAACAATACAAACAAATTCTAAAAAATGCAAACTACCATTTTAATATAAAAGAGAAGTGTAGAAGTTGTAGTGTAGAAATAATTTTTTTCCCTGTAGAATAAGATTACTATAGTGTAAATCACAGTTTTAGTGGTATAATTACACTAACCTGAAGCTGTGATATCAGAGGTTAAAGATGGTGAGCAACACAATGAAGCATATCCAAAAAGAAACAGTGATGGTGAGAGTAGGGCTGTTATGGTAACGGTAAATTTACCATTACCATACCATTACCAGCCAATCGGTTACCATTTTCGAGTGAAATCGGTATACCAGTTTAATCGGTATGGTAACGGTAAATTTACCATTTTCTACGGTAAATCATCGGTAACATTTCTTCAATACCAGCGGTAACGGTAATTTTACCAGTCAATTTATAATACATGTATATTCATGTAACATGCTTTATTATAGGCATTTAGAACCAAAAAAATGTTTAAATTTAGTTTATAAACCAGGTGAAATAATGTTAAATACACTTCACTTCTTTCTCATTTACGTCTTTTATTAAGTAACACTATAAATTGTATAATGAAGTACCTTTATGGTGTGAATACGTGTTATGTTACTAACCTTTTTTAGACAAACGGTAATTTACCATTACCAGTGTAACGGTTACCAGATTATCGGTATACCAGTCTTCGGTATACCAGCCTATCGGTAACGGTAAGCAATTTTCGTTTACCAGTAAAAATGGTACGGTAATGGTATTTGTGAAATGGTAACGGTAACCATTACCATAACAGCCCTAGGTGAGAGATCTAAATAGAGATGACAAGAGAGAGAAATGGAAAAAGCAATTGGGGTGGAAAGATGTGAATATGGATGGATAGAGTGAGCGGCATTTATAGGATTTGGTACATATTACTAAAATATTATATTTGTGTTATGAAGTTTGAATATTTCTATGTTGGGCCAATTAAGGATCATGGTTATGCATGTCACGTCTATTTTAACTCATCTATACTATCTTAACTCATTTGTTGATTCGAATTTTTTTGGATTAGGGTGGGGAAAAAATGCAGTCTAGGGAAATCTTAACTGACTGATATGGACAAATATTATATAGCATTATACATGATATATGCTATCGAGTGATATCTAATGGTCATAAATACTCTAATAGGTTCTTTATTGAAAAATTAATATAGCGGTATCATTGCTATACATATAACATGTTATATTTTTCAGTTTATAAATAGAAGTATATGACGTATTATGGTTGCTGCCCATAATTGTATAACATTATATGGTTGCTGCCCTTAATTTTGCTATGTGTTTATTCTCATAATTGTATAACATTATTTCATCCACTAGCTTGATAATGTAGTAAATTGATATAATAACGACATTGTTGAATTAATGCAAATTAATGCTTATTAATTTCACTTTCCAACATTTTATTCATCTCCCCTTAAATCTATTTTTGTACCCCTTAAGTTTCTCATAAATATACATTTTCATATTTGTATCATTATTCACATTTTAATGCATAACCTTGAAATTCATAAATCTCCAGATATGGTATATAATAAATCAAGATAGGTATTCAGCTTGAATTTCACTTCTACATCGGAACATTTAATTTTTTATTAGGTTGAATTTTTGTTTATGTTATCAATTAATAAAGAGTGAAAACGTATATGAAGTTTAATTATTAGGTCATATGTTTAAGTGGCGCTAAGTTTGGTAATATATGTAGTAGAGCGTATTGAATTTGTAAAAAAGTATAGTTGCTAGATCCTATTTTTAAGTGATAGTAACATTTGATAATATTTATAGAGGTGCGTTTGTGGAAGTATACATTGATAGCGAAAACAGGAAGAGAAAACCGATAAGATAATAAAATTTAATTATATTATTTTTTCAAAATTTTTGAATGATATATCGCTTACCACTTCAGAAGTAAATTTATCATCCTAGCCATAATCATCCTTTAAGGGGGATTCTTTATCGTCGTTTGTTGATTTCTAGACATATACTCTATCTTCCGTTGAAGATGCTTTTGGAGATATATCATCTTTTTGAGTCAACCTTCGATAATTAGAGTGTTTAATATCCATTGGTTGGTTGATAAATTGTGTATATGTTGAAATTAATATTTTAATATATTGATTAAAGTAATAATAACGTGATGACCAACATGTACTTTTGAACATTTTTTATAAGAAGCATAATATTTATGCATATTTAAAAACAAAAAAATAATTTGAAAAACGAATAAATTTTTATCGATCAGTTGATTTTATGCCCGTAAGTAACATGTAACCATGATATTATTTTGAGAATACACAGAGCAATGCACTTAAAAAAACAATACAAACTAATTATAAAAAGTGCAAATTAATTATTTTTTATATAAATCAGAAGTGTAGAAGTTGTAGTGGTAGTCGCAGAAATGATATTTTTTTCCAGTAGAATAGGATTGAAATATATTTAAAAATAAAAGATAACATGAAAAAAGCATAAATTTTCATCGATCAGTTTATTTTATGTCCGTAAATAATATGCAATCATGATATTATTTTGAGAATACACAGAGCAATGCACTTCAATAAACAATACAAAAAAATTCTAAAAAGTGCAAATTACCTTTTAATATAAAACAGAAGTTTAGAAGTTGCAGTCGCAGAAATATTTTTTTTTCATGTAGAATAAGATTACTATAGTGTAAAGCACAATTTTAGTGGTATAATTACACTAACCCGAAGCTGTGATATCAGAGGTTAATGATGGCGAGCAACTCAATAAAGCATGTCTAAAATGAAAAAGTGATGGTGAGAGATCGAAATTGAGGTGACAGGGGAGAGAATCGAAAATGAACAGGGGTAAAAAGAGATGCAAATATGGATGAATAGAGTGAGCGGCACTTGTAGGATTTGGTACATATTTTTAGAATTTTATATTTGTGTTATGAAATTTGAATATTTTTATGTTGGACCGATTAAGGGTCATCGATATGCATGCCACGTCTTTTTAACTCATCTACAGTATCTTAACTCATTCATTGATTCAAAAAAATTTAGATCAGGATGGAAAAAAAATTACGGTCTAGAGAAATTTTAACTGACTGATATGGTCAAATATTATATAGCGTTGTACATGGTATATAATACCGTGTAATATTTAATGGTCATAAATACTCTAATAGATTTTTTTATTGAAAAGTTAATAGAGCGGTACCATTGTTATACATATAACATGTTATATTTTTCAGTTTATAAATAGAATTGTATAACGTTATATGGTTACTGCCCATAATCATGTAACGTTATATGGTTGCTGCCCATAATTTTGCTATGCGTTATTCTCATAATTATATATTGTTATATCAACCACTTGCTTAATGGTGTAGTAAATTGATATAACAATGGCACTATTAAATTAATGCTTATGAAATCCACTTTCCAATATTTTATTCCTCTTTCCATAAATCTATTTTTGCACTCATTAGGTTTCTCATATATAAAAGTTTTGATATTTGTATCATTTATTTACAGTTTAATGCATAATCTTGAAATTCATAAATCTCCAGATATGGTATACAATAAATCAAGATATATATATATATTCAGTTTGAATTTCACTTTTACGTTGGAACATTTAATTTTTTGTTAGGTTTGAATTTGTGTTTCTGTTATCAATTAATAAAGAGCGAAAACATATAACAAATTTAATTATTAGATCATACATTTAAGTGACACTAAGTTTGGTAATATATATAGGAGAGCATATTGAATTTGTTAAAAAGGTATAGTTGATAGATCCTATTTTCAAGTAATAGTAATATTTGTAATATCTATAGAGATGCGATTGTGGAAGTTTACGCTGATAGCAAAAACAGGAAGAGAAAACCGATAATATAATAAAACTTAATTAAATTATTTTTTTAAATTTTTTGAATGATATATCACTTACCACTTCAGAAGTAAATTTGTCATCCCAGCCGTAATCATCCTTTAAGGGTGATTTTTTATTATCATTCGTTTATTAGAGTGTTTAATATCCATTGGTTTGTTGATAAATTGTGTTGTATGTTGAAATTAATTTTTTAATATATAGATGAAAGCAATAATAAAGTGACGAGTGTCATGTACTTTAGAATATTTTTTATAAGAAGAATAATCTTTATGTATATTTAAAAATAAAAAATAACATGTAAAAAGAATAAATTTTCATTAATCAGTTGATTTTATGTCCGTAAATAACATGTAGTCATGATATTATTTTGAGAATACACAGCAATGTATTTAAAAATACAATACAAACTAATTTTAAAAAGTGCAAATTACCCTTTTAATATAAAACAGAAGTGTAGAAGTTGCAGTCGTAGAAATGATTTTTTTTCTTGTAGTATAAGATTGAAATATATTTAAAAATAAAATATAACATGAAAAATGAATAAATTTTCATCGATCGGTTGATTTTATGTCCGTAAATAACATGCAATCATAATATTATTTTGAAAATGCACAGAGTAATGTACTTAAATAAACAATACAATTTTTTTTTTAAAAAGTGCAAATTACCTTTTTAATATAAAATAGAAGTGTAGAAGTTGTAGTCGTAGAAATGATTTTTTTTCCCGTGGAATAAGATTACTATAATGTAAAGCACAGTTTTAGTTGTATAATTATACTAACCTGAAGCTATGATATCGGAGGTTAACGATGACGAGCAACTCAACGAAGGGTGTCTAAAAAGAAACAGTGATGGTGAAAGGTCTGAATGGAGGTGACAAGAGAGAGAAGTGGAAAATGAATAGGGGTGAAAGAGATGTGAATATGGATGGATGGAGTGAGAGCGGCATTTATAGGATTTGGTACATATTTCTAGAATGTAATATTTGCGTTATAAAGTTTGAATATTTCTATGTTGGGCCGATTAAGGGTTATGGATATGCATGCCACGTCTATTTTAACCCATCTGCAATATCTTAACTCATTCATTGATTCAGAAATTTTTGGATCAGGGTGAGAAAAAAATACAGTCAAGAGAAATCTTAACAGATTGATATGGTCAAATATTATATAACGTTATACATAGTATATGCTACCGAGTGATATCTAATGGTCATAAATACTATAATAGGTTTTTTATTGAGAATTTAATATAGTGGTATCATTGCTATACATATAACATGTTATATTTTTCAGTTTATAAACAGAATTGTATAACATTATATGGTTGTTGCCCATAATTGTATTACCTTATATGGTTGCTGCCCTTAATTTTGCTATACGTTTATTCTTAAAATTGTATAACAATATTATATCAGCCACTTGCTTGATGGTGTAGTAAATTGATATAATAACGACATTATTGAATTAATGCAGATTAATACTTATTAATTTCACTTTTCAACATTTTATTCCTCTTCCCTTAAATCTATTTTTGCACTTATTAAGTTTCTCATACATATGTGTTTTGATATTTGTATCATTTATTCACAGTGTAATGCATAACCTTGAAATTCATAAATCTACAGATATGGTATACAATAAATCAAGATATATATTCATTTGTTTAAATTAATTAATCAGAATCAACTAATTAATCATTTCCAACATTTTAAAACCATTTCCATTTTGATATTTGTATCATTTATTTACAATTTAATGCATAACTTTGAAATTCATAAATATTTATATATGATATACAATAAACCAAGATATATTCATTTGGTTAAATTAATTATACATTAACATATATTTTTTGCATGTCTCAAATAAAAAATAATTTTGAAAGTTCGCGATCAGACCAAAAGTTTGTGCATTTAAGCCAACTATTAATCAACATATATATAACCCAACATAGATTTATCTAGGGAATTTTTTTGAAATTTACCCCAAACTACCCGCTACATATGAGATCAGATCCAACACTATACGCTGCCATATTTGGTCGATGCAACAATTAGACCAACTAGGTCAGATCCAGAATCGACCGGGTTGGTCTTGGTTTTAGTTGGATTTAGTTTTATCGAGTTCAAATTATGCATTTCAAAACCTCGGTTCAACTAGAGGTTCAGTCTTGATTTGATTGGACAAAAACATTATATTAATATATACATGTATGTTCCTACAATTTTCTGCTCGGATAACTCTGGTAGGCCGCTTTTGATCGATCGTTTATGCTACTTATCATTCATACAGTGAACGCATGTAAAATAAAAGTAAAATTACTTAGACCCGCAACAATAATTATTATTACTGTAATACGGTTGTTCAGCAGATAATAATTATGGAAAGTTATTTGTAATTTTCCATCACTTGATTACTTATGTATTATTTCAAAATTAAACAAACACGTATCTGATATTATTTTTGATTGTTTTATGATTTATTTCCCATTATCATTTGTCGCATTAGTTGTTCGTAGTTACAGAAAAGGATTTTCTTTTCCATGAACTTTCTCTTTAATTTGTATAAAATACATTTTTGCCTATATAGATTTTTCTTAAGAAATAATGTACTGTCCTTGAAGCTGTAATACGATCACTTGTTTATCTTTGTAGAAATTCTAACTCTTAACACATCTGTTAAAATAGTGTACTTTTGAAGCAAAATAAACATAAAAGGAGGAAAATAAAAATCGGATGGTGAAATTCTGTAAATAGTTCATTATGGAAAAATACGCTTCATCCAACGGCTAGAATTTTTTTTTTTAAATATTTGCATTGATTACACAATTAATTTCCAGTTGATTTTCAACTAATCGACAGCTTGTAAAGTAGCAAATTAATTAACTTGGATTCGGTTAATCGGCTGTCTTCATTATAAGAAAATGAGCTGTTTATGAGTAGACAAATCACAGAGAAGTTAGCGGGTCTTCAACAATTTATATGCTCTAAAATTATACAATTTTCTATTCTGTCTCTTTTTGGAGGAAAAAAGTGAAACAAATAGAAAGAAAGAGAATATAATCTTCGTGTTTAAACTTTAAATCTCCTCTGACGTAATCGGGGAGAATTAAGTTGAAAGAAAAGAGAGAAGGACAAGAGAATAATCATTTGTATTAATCGTTAAGAAAACCATTGTTCTTCTCTCTTTCTCCTTTTCTTTTTGGTCGAAATTATGAGTCTCTTTGGGCTTGGCAACAGGTTTGAATTATTTTATGCGTTTCTCCCAATATATTAATCTTTTGGTTTTTGTTTTCATTTAGGTTTTCTGATATATATATGTAAAATAAGTATTTTCAAAAGTAACATAATTCTTCTTACATAATTTTTTGGTTTGTAATCAGAAATCAGAAGACATTCCGACCAAAAAAGAATGCACCATCAGGGGACAAGGTTATTTTTTTCTTTACATTTTTTTTCTTAATATATTTCAGTTGATGATATGCTTAATTGTATTCAAACAGCATATATCTTTTTTAAAAATTCAAAATAAAAACATACTAGCTAAAATGAAAATTCTGATTAATAGGGTGCACAACTTAAAAAACACATCGACGCAACATTGGGCAGTGGCAACCTGAAGGAAGCAGTTCGACTTCCCCCAGGCGAAGATATCAATGAATGGCTTGCTGTTAATAGTATGTATATCTATTTTTCCTGAACTTATAAGTACTTTTTTTCCATGTATTTTACTAACGTCAAACTAATGACTATGTTCTATGAAATTGTAGCCGTTGATTTCTTCAATCAAGTGAATCTATTGTATGGAACTCTTACCGAATTCTGTACACCGACAACTTGCCCGACCATGTCTGCTGGACCCAAGTAAACATACTTCAGTGCTTTTACAAACTAAAAATAAGTGAAATTACTTGTTTATATAACCAAAAGATGAGACTGTATTTATGTATTAGAGATTAATTACTGGATTATTGCATAAAAATGACAAATGCTGCTAATAGGGTAAAAACAATATTAACACAACATGATCAATGTGGTCTTTTTGCAGTAACATAGAGAAATCTCTATAATTTGTATATATATGTATTTTTTTTTCCATGTAATGTACAATAACACAAGAAATTACTATGTTTATTGGCACATGAACATTTTTATTTAAACATAAATTGCATGAATATTTACGAAGATTTTGGACTCCACATGTCAGTTTTTCTCATATCATATAGAAATTTAAAATATCATTAGTTAATAAAAGTAGCATTTAAGGTATATTTTACATCTAAGTTTACTTTATAAACAGATAATTAAAATTTTGATCATTGCAGGTTTGAATATAGATGGGCAGATGGAGTTCAGATAAAAAAGCCAATAGAAGTGTCTGCACCTAAATACGTAGAGTATTTGATGGATTGGATTGAATTACAACTTGATGATGAAGCTATATTCCCCCAAAAATTTGGTAATTACTCCTATAGGTTTGGTCATATGATATATATATTATAATGCACATATGTTTTTCAAATCAGCGCAAAAAATAATTTGCAGGTGCACCTTTTCCAAGTAACTTCAGAGATGTTGTGAGAACTATATTCAAACGTTTGTTCCGGGTTTATGCACATATCTATCATTCTCATTTTCAGAAGATTGTGAGTTTGAAGGAGCAAGCTCATCTTAATACTTGCTTCAAGCACTTCACATTGTTCACATGGGTGAGTTTATTATGAGAAATATGTATCATACATTCTTTTGTACGGGACAAATTTTCATTTTAAACCTCCAAAAAAACTTATTTCAAATTTAGATCTCATTTGAAAATTATTATGCAAATACGTCTATTTTTTCCTATATAGGATTAATGTACAAATTTTTAGAAAAAAATATATTTACGCATTATGAACTTGCGTAAATACAAATCTAGAATTTGTTCTTTTGCATTTTAAGAATGCACGAGTGAAAAACGGCTGAATAGTGAAAATCAAATCTATTTTCATAATAAGTTTGGAATGAGGCCTAAACTAAAAACAAGGTTTTTTCTTAAGTTAGCCTACAATGAAAATTTGTTTTTTTTACTATCTGTTTTCGTATGCACACACAATATATATATATAATAATAATAATAAAACATGTATGGAACACATGTATATGTATGTATGTGTGTGAGTTTTATTATTTGGACAAATTTTTATTATAGACCCGAGAAAAAAACATATTTCCAATTTAGGCATCGGTCAAAACTTATTACAAAAATCAAGACTCTTTTTATACATAGCGGCATCACTTGTGCATTTAAAAAATGCGCAAGCATGTATTTTTTTTTTAAAAAAATTACATTTGTGCATTGCAAAAATACAAAGCATAATTATTTTTCTTCAAAAACACGCTTGCGCAAGCATGTTTTTTTTTTTAAAAAAATACACTTTCGCAAATTTGGATTGCGCAAAACCAGCTCTATTATTGTAAATAGTTTTGAACGAGGCCTATAGTTAAAATAAGTTTTTTTCTCGGGTCTAAAACAAATAGTTGTCCTTATTATTTAGTACCATGATTTTCATTATTTAACAGCTAAAATCTTGCTTTCCATGGTAAATAAATCAATTATTTTTCTATTCTGCTAGTGCAAATACATATCAAAATCTAAATGAAATAAATTGTTTTATAGGAGTTCAAATTGATTGATAAGGAAGAGCTTGCACCATTGGGAGAACTCATCGAGTCTATCATCCTTGCTTACTGACAGTGCAATATGGATGAGAAACAAATGAATTTTTTTTGTATTCTTAATTTTTTTTTCTGATTTCATCTATCTAGGAATTTGAACTTGAGATCCTTATTTGTGATCGATGTACGTTTTTTTATTTAGAAAAAAGAAATCCATTTATTGGTATTTGATGATTTTTAATTTTCATTGGCCGTGCTTGCATATTGAACATCATTACCCAAAATGAGGACTATGCTGTATTTGTTAGATGATGTAGTTGAGAATCATGCATTGTACGTAGGGTTATCGATATGCTTAGCATTAGTGTGACATTGAAATTTTATGGATAATGTCTTAGTATATTAGTAACATTTGTAGTATGAAAGTATGATGAATATAAAGTAATGCCTCCCACAAGCTTTGTGGGTACAGTTAGGTGTTGCTGCAGAATTTGGCAAGGAAACGATTTCAGGACTTATATTTCAATATTGAATAAATTGCCTCCTAAAATGACGAACCATTAAAGGATTAGCTGAAGCAGGGAATGCAAAGGAAACAATGAGACCATTCAACAGAAAATTCCTTTAAATTCAAAGTTTTAGGGAAAGCAAGACGAGGAAACAATGAAACCGTTCAACAGAAAATCCCTTTAAATTCATAGAGTTTTAGAAGTGAAACTACATAATCTTCTTTCGAATGTTTCGATGTAAACAAAGAATGTAACATCGCTTCATGAATGTGATGGAAGCTATTAATTCTTTTTGGTAATGAATAATTCTTTATTTTAAGAATGCAACTTTTGTGCTATGTGCCAAGTATATGTTACTATGTGCCAAGCATATGTTACTATGTGCTAGTAGATTCAGTAAAAAGAAATTCATACTTCAACGTAAGACCTAGCATTCTTTAGCTCCTACTCCTCCACCATCAATCATAGGCAAGAACTTCTCCCCACTATTTGAATTACAAATTCGACAATATTCGAGAAAATTCAACTTCTATTGTTGTTTTTGATTTATTTTAGTTGATCCCCATAAAGTAATCTCCCTGCAATCCTTGTAGTGGATTTTATAAAATCGGTGCAAATAGCGACGGCTTATCAACACCCGCTAAAAGTAAAGTTACGTAACGTGGAAATCCCACGCGAGTTGAAAAAAACCTAACACATATTTTGTAACACCTTGAAAATTTAATAAGAAAATTAATTTTAAATAAAATAAGAACTAAAATGAAATTTTCACAGACGTCTGAATTTGACTACGAAACTTGTGCTATTGCGGTCCTAGCGATTTTCTGGACAATTTTTATACATAAAACTTCGAAATCGGAGTTAGCACGGAAAAGTTATGGACGTTTGAAAATTTGACAATAGAACAAAATTAAAATTAAAAATTTCCCACAAATACACTACGACTAGTCGACCCATGGGTCTCAGTAGTTGACCGATAGCGGTCGATCGTTGACATTGTTAAATCGAGAGTTTTATGAAACAATTGAACGGTCGTGATAGGTTGCTTCGTTGCCAGGCTGCGATGTGTGTATGTGATCATCCTAAATATTCACCAAGTTAGACCAACGTCCAAAACTAGTTGTCAATCTCTATAAATTCAAACCTAAGCTAAGCCTAAAATTGGTAGAAAAACTTATTGTACTGAAACTCTGCCAAAATCTAACATTTCCACTAAACCTAAAATTTCTTCAAAATCAAATTAAAATCAAAATAGAAAAAAAATACAACAAATCAGATCTAGCAGGAGCAGCGTATGGAGGGCGATTCTTTAGCAGAGCGTGTTGGAAGAGTTTGGATCTAAGGTGAGTGAGAATAAATTTAATTAGATGATTATTACAGTTAGGTTTACTCTATTCTATTCGACATAAGATGTTAGAAATTCAATTGTAAACAGTAAAACCCTAAATTGAAACCTGTAACCTAGGGTAGAAATTGAAGTAACTGTAAATGCATAAATTTGATGTTTAATGCTAGTAAACTCCTTTAATTATTTAACTTTAAACCTTAATTAAACAATTTAAATTGAAATTGAGAAACATGGACTAGAAAACATAGTTGTTAGGGTTCACTATAAACGCTGCAATCAATAAGAATTAACACTAGTTAAAAATCGACATCAAAAACCACATGAACCCTAAATTTTAAGCAACGACAGGTCGACCACTCATCCCGAGCGGTCGATCGCAAGCGGACTTTAGGGCTAGGTTGATCGGTTGTCCCTTGAAATGCACAACCTGAACCTCGGTCTAAGGCTCAGTTTAATAATAAAAATTAATATAAACGTTAATTGTTCTATGGGCTATGTAAGGCTCTTTGGACGTATGTTAGGAGTCGTAGGGAAGCTAGTTCCCTATGAGAGTAGGCTAGGTCGTTGCGGTGTTGGGTAAATGTTGTTTACCCAATTATGGATCAAGTAATTGACTAGGGACGATTTTATTTTCGCAAATGGCACTCACAGGGAGGTTCTGCAATGGACGCGCAGCACTGATGGATGTGGACCCGACACAATGGGAATCTTGGTATGCATGGTTTCTGACGTGACGTGATATAATTCAAATGGTGGATTATGGTACGTGCAATAGAGGTGTACACTACGATCGAGAGATGGATGTGGGTGCAGATGATGAGGCACATCGATAAGTCAGCATTTTGGGTTCTTCCTCTCCAAGCGTAGTTGGGTTATGAGAAGTCGTAGTTAGGAGAAAATTGGTTTTCCAATAGCCAAGCGGTGATGAAATGAGTAGGGAGTCGTTCCCACGGGAGCATTATACAATGATATTAGTGGAAATTTATTTCCATAGTAGCCTAATTGTTGTGTTTCCTTATTGGGTAGCTCTAAGAATGGTGGTCGATCGTTAGTTATAAGGTTCAATTCATAGTTCGATCATTGTAGTAGCTTACATAAGTTATAGTGTATGCATATATTGGACAAGAATTCTTAGGTAATGGACTTTAGGAATTCACGAACACTTGTAAAACATCCTATGTCATCTAGAGTAGATATAAAGTTAATTGCATATGATCATCACATATTAAACCTGTACTCATTCACTAAACTTTTATCCGACCTACTCTTTTTCCTCCTCTTTCCCCACCATAGGTGGACAAGGCAGCATGCGATTGACCCATTCTAGATACTTGAAGATGCGAGCTCATCCTTGGAGTTGCTTCTTATCATATTTACTCTCCATGTATTTATCTATTCAGTACATTTTATTTCCTGTATCAGACTTGAGTTGGCAGAAATTACCGGGCCTTGGGACGGGTCGGACGGCCCCAATCGACTGGACGGGTCGAAGGGCAGTTTTTCGACTCGCGCACTGCCTTGGGGCAGCTCTGTGTACGGAGTTCCGTGCAGATATTTCCGTGTATGGTGTGATTCGGGGTCCCAGAAAATCCCGTCGGGCGACCGGCCCAATTGGAAAAATGATCGACTGCCGCCTTGGGGTAAGTGGGTGGGGCGGGGGGGGGGCAACTCCAATTGGTTGGATGGGTCGAAGGGCTGTTTTTCGACTCACATGCTGCCTTGGAGCGGCTCTGTGTGCGGAGGTTTGTGTAGAAATTGCCGTACACGGTGCGATTCAGGGGCCCAAACGTTCCCGTCGCATGACCAGCTCAACTCTCTCGCCCTACCTTTGGGCGGCTCCGTGGCACGACGGAATGGGTGAGGCGAGGGCCGAACCCGATCGGCTGGACGGGTCGAACATTTGTTTTTCGACTCGCGCGCAGCCTTGGGACGGCTCCGTGGCACGGCGGTGTTGGGGGTAGGGCGAGCGGCGAGGGCTGAACCCAATCGGTTGGACGGGTCGAATGGCTGTTTTGCGACTCGCACGCTGCCCTGGGATGGCTCCGTGGCATGGCGGTTCGTGTAGAAATTTCCATGCACGGCGCGATTCAGGGGCCCGGACGGTCTTGTCTCGCGACCGACCCAACTAGAAAAATGATCGGATGCCCTCTTAGGATGCATGGGTGTGGCGAGGGCCGACCTCGATCAAGTGGATGGGTAAAGAATTGTTTTCCGACTCGTGCGTTGTCTTGGGGGGGGGGCTCTGTGACACAGAGGTTCGGGCAGAAATTGCCATGCATGGCTCGATTCGAGGGCCCCGATGGTCCAGTCGTGCGACCGGCCCAACTGGAAAATCGATCGACTGCCCCCCTTTTGGGGTCGGTGGTTAGGGCGGGGGCCGAACCCAAAAGGCTGGACGAGTCGATCGACTGTTTTTCGACTCAGGCGCTGCCTTGGGATGGTTCCATGGCGCGGCAGCTTGTGTAGAAATTCCCATGCACGGTGCGATTTGGGGGCCCAGATGGTCCCGTCGCGCGACCAGCCCAACTAGAAAAACGATCGGGTACCACCCTTGGGGTGAGTGGGTAAGGCAGGGCCGATCCCGATTGGTTGGACAGGTCGAACGGTAATTTTCCGACTCGCGCGCTGCCTTGGGGTGGTTTCGTCGCACGGCTGTTTGTGTAGAAATTCCAGTGCACGGTGAAATTCGAGGGTCCGTACAGTCCCATCGCGCACCGGCCCAACTAGAAAAATGATTGGCTCTCCCCTTCAAGTGGGTTGGTAGGGCGAAGGGCTGACCTGGATCGGCTAGACAGGTCGAAGGGCTATTTTCCGACATGCGTGCTACCTTGGGGCGGCTCTGTGTGTGAAGATTCATGTAGAAATTGTCGTGCACGGCACGATTCTGTGGCCCAAACGGTCCCGTCGCACGACCGGTCCAACCGAAAAAACGATCGGCTGCCTCCTTTGGGGTGGGTTGGTGGGTGAGGCTCGAAGGGCCATTTTCTGACTCGCACGCTGCCTTGGGGCGGCTCTATGTGTGGAGATTCGTGCAGAAATTACCGTGCATGGTGTGATTCGAGGGCCCGGACGGTCCCGTTGCACGACCGACCCAACTGAAAAAACGATCAGTTGCCCTCCTAAGGGTGGATGGTTGGGGTGGGGTTCGATCCCGGTAGGGTCGATGGGTCGAAGTGCTGTTTTTCAACTCGCACGCTGCCTTGGGGCGGGGGCTGAACCCGATCGGCGGGATGAACAATAGCTGTTCGGTGACTCGTGTGCTGCCATAGGGCGGCTCCATGGCATGGCGGTTTGTATAGAAATTCCTATGCACAATGTGATTCTGGGACCCAGAAGGTCCCGTCGTGTGACCGACCCAACTTGAAAAATGATCGGTTGCTCCTTTGGGGTGGATGGGGAAGGGACCGAACCCGATCGGCTTGATGGGTCGATCGGCTATTTTCTGACTAGTGTTCTGCCTTAGAGCGGCTCTATGGCATGGCGGTTTAAGCAAAAATTCCCGTGCACGGTGCAATTCTGGTGCCCAGACGGTCCCGTTGTGTGACTGTCCCAATTGGAAAAATGATCGGTTGCCCCCTTGGGGTAGGTGGGTGGATAGGGCAGAGACCGAACCCAATCGGTTGGACGATTCGAACGACTATTTTTCGACTTGCACATTGCCTTGGGAAGGCTCCATGGCACGACGGTTTGTTCAGAAATTCCCTTGCACGTCGCAATTCGAGGGCCCAGACGGTCCCGTCACACGATAAGGCCGCCCCCGATCCAGTTAGGCCCGTCGCACGATGGGGCCATCTGGGCTCTCGAATCGCATTGCGGGCGGCAATTTCTGCACTACCCGCCGCAGGCAGACCCATCCCAAGGTGGCGCACGAGTCGGAAAACAGTCGTCCGACCCATCCAGCCATCGGGGTCAGCCCCGTCCCACTCGTCCACCCTATGGGAGGCAGCCGACCATTTTTCCTATTGGGCAGGTCGCACGATGGGGCCGTTTGAGCGCTCAAATTGCAATGTAGATGGCAATTCTGCACAACCCGTCACAAGCAAACCCACCCCAAGCCAACGCGCGAGTATAAATCTACCCTACCCATGATCTTGAGTTGGCGGCTATTGTCTTTGCACTCAAGTCATGGAGGCATTACCTTTTTTAGAAGAGTGGTTTAAGCTATATACGAATTACAAGTCTTTGAAGTATTTATTCTCCAAAAAGGAATTGAATTTGAGGTAGAAAAAGTGGATGGAGTTTTTAACATCGTATGATTTTGTCATCTCATATACCCTAGACAAGGATAATGTAGTGGCCGATGCTTTAAGCAAACATCATGCAATATTGAGTCCTTTGTTCTTGGAATGGAAGCATTTGAAGTTCATTTCTACATTTGACTTTCGACCATCATCATATATTACCTCTATATTACTAGCAGCTTTAGATATGCGACCTACATCGATGGAACATACTGGGTCTAGACAGAAGGAGGATAAGGAGCTAGTAAATATTATCATGAGGATTAGGAAATGATAGTCATCGATTCATTTGAGGTGTTTATGCCATTGACTCGAGTAGATGATTATGGAGTGATGATAGGCTTTGTGTTCCTCTTAGTATGGATTTGATAAGTGTTGTGCTAGCTGAATCTTACCGTTCTAGAATGATCATTCATCCATGTGGTAATAGGATGTATTGAGACATAAAGAGAGTCTTCTATTGGCCTGGTCTAAAGAAGCATGTAGCAGAGTATGTGGCTAGATGTATGACTTGCTAGAAGGTAAAAGCGGAGTAGAAGAAACCAGAAGGATTATTGCAGCCATTGTATATTCCTTAGTGGAAGTGGAAGAATATTTCCATGGACTTTGTGGATGGGCTACCAAGGAGTAGGAGAGGGAATGGGAGCATTTGGGTCATAATCGATCAGTTGACTAAGTGCGATCATTTCATACCAGTGAAGAGTACGGAGACGGTGGCATCATTAGTAGCTCTATAGAGAGAAGTCGTTAGGTTACATGGAGTTCCTACTTGTATAATTAGCGACCAAGATCTGCCTTTTACCAAAAGTTCTGGAGGAGTCTACAGGAGGCTTTAGCGACTGAGTTGAGAGAGCACTACATATCATCCCTAGACAGACGGATAGACGAAGAGAGTATATCGGATGTTGGAGGACTTACTACGGATGTGCATTTTGGACTTTGGAGGTTCTTGAGAGGATCACTTACCGTTGGTGGAGTTTACCTACAACAATAGGTATTAAGCTAGCATTGGGATAGCACCATTTGAGGCATTATATAGTAGGCCTCATAGATCATCGTCGTGTTGGTGGGACACTACAGATAAGATTATTCTTGGGCTGAATATGGTGAGGGAGACATCGAAGAAGATGGACTTGATCCATAGGAGAATGAAGACCGCTTAGGATTAGCAGAAATCTTATGCTGATAGGAGACATACAGAGTTATAGTTCGTAGTGGACGACATGGTGTTTATGAAGGTTTCACCCCTTAGACATATTATAAGGGTTGGTAGATCGTGGAAGCTAGCATCGAGGTTTGTAGGGCGTTTCTCGATAGTCGCTAGAGTATGGAAGTTGGCATATAGGGTAGGGCTTCCGAAGAAGTTAGCGGGGGTGCATGATATTTTTAATGTGTCATACTTGCAGAAGTGCTTACATGATACAGCTACTATAAAGGTTGAGAGGGATTCACTTGTTCACCATGCACCCACTCATATTCTTGAAATTTTAATGCCTTGCTTTTTTATAATAGCGCTTGACTCTCTTTGTATGAGGCGCCATTTGAGCGCTGAGATTTTTTTGGGACGCCGGTATATAGGGACTTGTAATATAAATTTTTTTTTACCCAGCTAAATTTTAATACATTTAGATTAAAATCATCTGGTTACTTTGTTATTTATTATAAATCTTTGTATTTCAATAATTTCAATGCTTGAATCGCTTATTTTAATATCTTTTTCAAAATATACAAATAATTAGTTAATAAATAATAACATTTTATATTTGAGAGTAAAAGCCATCTTTAATTTCTCACTTTTTTGAAATTTGGCTTTACTAATTCCTTAATATTTTATTTTAATTGTTATCTTTTTAAAAGTTATGTTAAAATAATTTCATAATCAAATGCAAAATAACTAACTATAAATTAAATTTATACTATTTATTAGTACTATACATGAGTCTTTTAAGATTATTTGGTATATAAATAGTCAGTTATTATCATACCACAAACCTACTAATATAAATTTTGTTGTTTATATAAATTATAAAAGTACTTGATTCATTTTTGAATTTATCAATGAAACATTTACATGTATACACACAAGTACACACACATATAGAGACACACACACAAAGATATAGCTATACATACACACACACACACACACACATATATATATCACTTATAATAAACTAATAAGCAGTGATCATAGTTAGTTATTTTTTGTAACTATTTAATGTGCGAATACTATTTGCGCAAAATATAGGTGATGAACGCCTATTTTCATCCAAGCTCTGATTGAGCTCTGCCTGGACTCTAAAGCCAATCTTAGCGCCCAACACTCTGCTTCATCTTGACCAAATAGTTTAGGGTACATATTCACATTATCTTTTACTTATCGTTTAGATTATTAGATGTTATGTATACAGATGGTTGGTTATTGTTTATCTTATTAAGCATTATGTATATGGATGTTGTATATGGATGGAATGGTTGCGCATATATGTAGTATTGAGATTATATTTACTTAGGATGTTGCATACATTTTGAATGCATGGCATGAGCATTTTCATAATAGAAGATCGACTAGATCAGGAGACCGCCTACCTCTTACATTAGTATAGATTAATTCACGTGCATTTCATTGCATATATATGTATATATTGCATCAGAAAATTTCTAAGGATAATGATTGCCCATGGATGATGGATGAGTAGCTGATTATAGCTATTGGTTATTTTGTGTGTAAGTTACATTTTTCCGTCCTTTGACATTTTAGGGACGAAATCCTTTTAAGGTAGGAGAATGTAACAACCCGAAAATTTAACAAAAATTTAATAAGAAAATTAAGTTTAAATAAAACAAGAACTAAAATAAAATTTTCACAGACGTCTGAATATGGCTATGATACTTACACCATTGTATTCGTAGCGATTTTATGGACAATTTATATATATGACACTTCGAAATCGGAGTTAGTGTGGAGAAGTTAAGAGCGTTCGAAAATTTAGAAATAGAATAAAATTTAAATTTAAAATTTTCCAAAAATATGCTATGACCAGTCCACCCATGGGTAGTGGTTGACCAGTAGCTGTCGACCAATGGGGGAAAGCGATCGACCATTAACGTTGTAAAATCGAGGGTTTTTTGAAACAATTGATTAGTCGTGACGGGTCGGTTCATTGCCAAGCTGCGATGTGTGTACTTGATCATCCTAAATATTAACCAGATTAGATCCAACATCCAAAACTAATTGCCAACCTCTATAAATTCAGACCTAAGCTAACTGTAAAATGAATAGAAAAACTTGCCATACTGAAACTCTACCAAAATCTAACCTATCCTCTAAAACTAAAATTTCATTAAAATTGAATTAAAATCAAAGTAGAAGAAATACAACAATTCAGATCTAGTATGAACAAGCGTACGGAGGGAGATTCTCTAGCGGTGCATGTTGAAAGAGCTTGGATCTAAGGTGAATAGGAACAAATTTAATAACATGATTATTATAGTAAGATTTACTCTATTATATTTGACCAAGGATGTTAGAAATTCGATTATAAACTGTACAACCTTAAATTGAAACTTGTAATATAGGGTAGAAATTGAAGTAACTGTAATTGCATAAATTTGATATTTAATGCTAGTAAACCCCTTTAATTATTTAACTGTAACCCCTAAAAACTGTAAACACTAGATTAAACAATTTATATTGAAACTGAGAAACATGGAATGGTCAACATAGTTGCTTAGGGTTTATTGTGACGCTGTAATCAACAAGAATTAACCCTAATTAAAAATCAACATAAAAAACTATAGAACCCTAAATATTAAGCTGCGACCGATCGACCACTCCTCTCGAGCGGTCGATCGCAGGCAGACAACCGTTTAGGGCTAGCGATCGATCGATTGTCCCTTAAAATGCACAACTTGAACCTCGGCCTAAGGCCCAGTTTAATAATAAAAATTAGTATAAACGTTAATTGTTCTATGGGCCTATTTAAGGCTATTTGGATGTATATTAGGAGTTGTAGGGAAGCTAGTTCCTATGAGAGGACTCTAGGTCATTGGGTAAATGTTGTTTACCCAATAAGGGATCGAGTAATCGACTGGGAGTGATTTTATTTTCGCAAATGACACTTACAGAGAGGTTCTGCAGTGGACACGCAACACTGACAGATGCCAGATTAGTGGACCCAACACAACGGGAATCTTGGTATGCACGGTTTCTGACGTGACGTGATACAATTCAAATGGTGGATCTCGGCACGTGCAATCACAGGCATACATTACCATCAAGAGATGGATGCGGGTGCAGACGATGAGACATATCGACGAGTCAGTATTTTGGATTCTTCCTCTCCAGGCATAGTTGGGGCATGCGTAGTCATAGTTAGGGGAAAATCAATTTTCCAGTAGCCAGACGATGATGATATTAGTGGGGAGTAGTTCCATGGTAGCATTATGTAGTGATATTAGTGGAAATTTTTTCCATAGTAGGATAGTGGCGGTGTTTCCTTATTGGGTAGCTCTAGGAATGGTGGTTGATCATTAGTTATGTGGTTCGATCTATAGTTCGATCCTTGTAGTAGCTTACACATGTTGTAGTGTAGGTATTTATTAGATAAGAACTCTTAGGTGATTAGGAATTCACAGACACTTGTAGTAAATCCTATGTCATTTTAGAGTAGAACTAAAGTTAACTACACATGAACATCACATATTAAACTTGTACTCAATCACCAGACTTTTGTCTGACCTACTCTTTTTTCTTCTTTTTTTTCCTACCACAGGTGGATATGGAAGTCGGTGATTGACTCATTCTTAATACTTAGAGGGGCGAGCTCATCCTTAGAGTTGCTTCTTATCATATTTACTCTCTCCATTTATCCATCTATCTTTTCAGTGCATTTTGTTTCCTATATCAGATTCGAGTGATACTTTTTGTGTACTTTGTATTGGACCACGTGCTGGTTTTCTAAGACTATGATTTGGATATTTTCTGAGATGGATATTTTTCAATGTTATATGTTTTGTTCCTAGATGTATATTATTCTATGTTATATGTTTTGCTCCTTCCACGGTGAGTTCTGAAAATATCATATATCTTAGATTATATCTGCTTGTATTAGTCTTTATAATGTTATAAAAACCCGATAGCTCGTATTTTTCGACACGACGCGAAGCCGAAAGTTACATTAGGCTTTGGATTGGTGTGTCGGGGAAGCGGACTGTCACATATTTACATGATATATATATACATATACTATTATTATCTTCGGCATAAAATAATAATATTTCTTTTTTTCAACTTAGATTTAAAAATAAGTTAAAGCCAAGTATATATATAATATTTAGATATATATGCATTATTTAAAATTTAAATTATTTAAAATTATTCAACATATTATTAAAAATAGAATATTTTTAATTTCAAAAGAAAAGAGAAAAAAAATTATACGTGTAACAACCTGCATTTTTTTAACAACTAGATATTTAGATAATTAATTTAAATATTGGATCGTTAATGAATTGAAGGTCCAAATATGGTTTTTTTCCGCATACAATCGAATTAGGACTCGAGGCCTCTTCCATTGAGTCATGATCAACACTGCGAATTGAAATGAGTATAAGTATTGCTATTTTTGGTGTCAAGATATTTTTATGATATTCCTATTGTTATACGTATTTTATAAAAATACATGCGTAGTCAAGTCTAGTGGAATCTCGACCAATGACTTGTGTTTCTGGGACGATGACTTCAATATGAGACGTGTGGTTGAGGAATTCTTGAATTGGACGATCTGATAGCCAAAATGGCCTCAAAATGCATGAAATTATCATCTCAAAGCGCTGTCTTTGATAGCGACGAAATATACTATCAGGATTGGAAAAATGAGGGGATATGCGTCGACGAGTTTCGTGGCGATCTGATGTACCGTGTGATTGTACGAGCTTGGAATGATTTGAGAACTTAATAAAGTGTTAATATTATTTATATATTATTTTCTTTTCCCCCTTCTTAAATTATCTTCTTCCTCTTCACTTTATTTGAAAGCGCATAACTCCCCCTTTCTTTAGCAAAATGTCGACAACTACTCCTTAAATAATCGTTTGCTTCCCCCGTCGTTCAACTAGAAGCTCGAAGCATGTTAGTGATTGGGAAAACAACATGGGTGTTCACGGAGGTGGAGGCGTCGACTATGTTTGGTCGGGTTTGGTGGAGGAGCATCGAAGTAGAGGTGAAGAGCTTGGTCGTGTGCGTCTTGGCAAGGGGAGAAGCTTGGTGACGAGTTTGATGGCCAGTGTTGGCCGAGGCATTGAAGAGGAATGGTCAAAGTGCAGATATAGGTTTCAAAGGGGAGGGTCGCGATTAGTTTCAGCCGGTCTTGGGTAGAACCCTTGGCATGGTTTGACTCGGCACTCGAAGAAGTGTCAATTTGCGTCGGTCAAAGGAGCTCCGGTTGAGCACCATGATTCACAACTTTATGGTGGCCGATTAGGGCTAGGTGGTCGCGATTTGTTGTGAGGGTTTGGACCTCTTTTGCTTATGATCGCTGTGAAGAGAGTGAAATGCATGACGTGTAGGAAGAGACATTGCATCAATTCTTCGCACGTAATATGTGACATATAGAAAGAGATGGTGCATCGATTCATGGACTAGGGAAGGGAAAATCGAAGAGGGAAGTTTTAGGCTATGGTGGGCATGTATTAGGTGTATCAGTTGATGAATTGGGGAAGAAAGGATAACAGTTATTTAAGGTAATTAAGTTAATTTATTAATTTAATTAATCTTGTTTCATACTTAATTTGTATCTTTTACATGCGAGATCCAATCGAGATGTGATCTTTGCCATTGCATTTGTAGCGATATTATTTACGATAAGGTATAGGCTTGGACTGGATTCAGAAAATTGAAATTTTTTAGTTCTGGCGAACAGAATGATAACTTTGAATTTATAATTTCCGTATAAATTCCCATAATTTTATATATTGGAAATTATTACATAGGAGAGGTAGAATAATATATATAAGTAATTATATCTCCCATTTGATTAGATTGGTTTAAGTAGATATTCAGGATAATTGATTAAAATCTTGTATATATAAATCTTACGTTCTATTTGTATTGAATAGAGTTAGATGGAGTTGATATTAATTTATAACATGGTTATAAATTAGTTTAACTTTGGTTTGTAGTTATATTAGTGATAGAAATATTATCATATATTTTATTACTAATTAGAAATTAGAAGTATGACCTTTAAATAAGCTATAAGGCTGAAATAATTATTTAGGAAGGTTAAACTTACATCTAAACAGCTTTGAAGTTTATTTGGCCTTGAATATTCATTTATTATGATGTAAATCAATAATTAACTAACTAGTGAATTTTCATAAAGGTGATTTGAAAAGTTCGACATTATGAAAGAAGTATTGTATTATTTATAGGGTTTGATTAAGGTTATAAATCCCGAATACTAATATCAATAGTTAAACTTAATTTTAATTGAAGAACTAATGGCATTAAGCTATAATAAGATTGATTTGGCGAGGATATTGTTTTATAAAATAAGTTTGAAACTTCTATAAAATAATGCAAAGAAGATATGATTGTTAGATTGGTTACTAAATTAAGATGCATTTTTATTGAATTGTCTATATGATTATATGTGTGAATTGTGATTGATGATGATATGATTGATTTGCTACTTTGGTTACGCAATGCCTTCATGTATGTTAATGGGCACGATATGTGTTAATTAGCTCCATATAGTTGGATTGGTTGTATACATACCTGCATATAGTTTATATGAGTTATATATGTCTATATTTATATATAGTTTTGTTATGTCCGACTTGGGGCTATTGGGAGACATGGAATATTATGTATATATATTCATTGATATGCAGTTTAAAGCAGATATATAGTTTCAGTATGTCTGACTTGGGGCTACCGATTGGTGCATGAAATCCATTGTACCATTAAGGTGCACGACCTGCAGACGTAGTCTCGGAGCAGAGACAGAGAGAGACCGGGACGCTAGTCTAGAGTAGGTCATATATTGTTCCGTAGTACTTTGGGTGCTGCGACAGGACCTACATGCCAATTTTTTTTGAATTCTTGTTTTTAAGGGGAGTCCATAATATAGTCGTGGCTCTGGACAAGTCTCTTTGGTGGCTAATGGAAATTCAACACGATTTAAGTAATATATATATATATAATTATAGATGCTTGGTTTGGGCAATTTATTTATATTGGTTTGGTATGCCTGACTTGTGGCAATCGGGTAGTGCAAGGCACTTCAAGAGCGAATTATGATCCATACAGGGACTATAATACTTTGGTGTTATGTACCTGTGAGGGAAGGAAGTATGCGGATTTAGCATTTACATACAGTTTCGATATGTTAGTATAGAGAATCAAAAGGAAAGGAAGCTAGTGAGGGAATCCATTACATCATTGAGCCGACAGACCTGCAAATCTGATCTCGGATCAGGGGCGGAGAGAGATTGGAACTCCATTCTACAGTTGGTCATATACTGTTCTATAGTACGATTGGATGCTGTGACAGGACTTACATGCCAACTTCTTTTGAGATATTTGTTTTTAGAGATGACCACAAGTTAGTTTTGGCTCATGATAGGCCTCTTTGGTAGCTAATGACAATTTGGGACAAGTATCAGTTATAGATCTCTGTAAGTCAGCTTTGGATATGGAGATGCTATGTTAATAACATTGTTATATCGATGTATTTGTTTTGCATTTCAGATGCTTTGATAGGGATCATTGAATCTATTGGTGCCCATTGCAGACTCAGCCCACCAATAATGATAAGTATTAACTTATTCTTTGTGTGTCTCTTATCATTATGATTATGCATGTATATTGGTTGGTTAATTAGTATTATTGGACATTATGTGTTAGACTTATATTGGGATGTTTATATTACTCCTGCATTAGTATATTGGGTAATCTCTATCATAGTATGTTATTATATTTTAGTCACATTATATTACTTGTGCTGACTCGTTGATTATAGGAGAAGAGCAGGTTATGGTATAATTCCCTACTTTTGAGTTGGGTTTACTTTACTTATTTATGGGCAGCCCGAATTATCCTTAAGCCACATTTGTGAATAGGACTAGCTGTACTTTAGTAGTTTCCTATTTATTTGTATTGGGTTTTGATACACGGTATTTTGAGTTAATACCCTTCATACTAAGCTTTATGTCTGTCCTGCATTTTATCCTTGTCTGTTTATGTCATGACAACTCTCGGATATCCAATTGAGTAGTTTGGGAGCTAATGCTTTTGGGGATATGCTTTCAGGATAGCTGGAGAAATCAGAAGGTGAAATCGATACTTTGAATATACTTGATATTGTAGTAGTACATGACATATATGTTATTTATATATGAGACTTGTTGTATCAGATATTGTATTCTGACTTTCTATATTGATATTTATTTATCAGTCACTCCCATCAGTACAGTCCCTTTTATATTGTTTATCATGTTATGTTCATGTATATTTAGTACATTATATATTATCATTCTGCTGTGAGATTCTATCGCTGCACCTTGGGTTGGTGCTTTTTTTTATTTTACCCTGATAGACTGTCGTTTGTAGTATTTAGGAGTCATATGTTTCCATTAGGTATTGGTTTAGGGTATTATGATGGACAGGTCGTCACATTTGGTATCAGAGTTTATGCTCAACACTTAGGACCAAGTAGACTAGTTTGAGTATGGCAACCCAGTAAATGGAGATACGTTGAGAGAGCGTACTTGTATTTTTCTACAATATAATATTGCATACACCCCTTATCACTTAAACTTTGATTTATATTCAGTCACTAACAGCTAGGGTATCTTCATTTAAAGTTATCTATATAAGCGTATGGGGAGCATGAGTGACTGAAGACAAGTGATTTGAGATGCCTAATTGGTCAGAGACTATTGGAACACTACAAGGGATGTTTCGCCATCTGTGGATATTTTGGCAATTGCGGCAGTGATGCCCTTAGGGCATAGGAGTAGAAGGGATTGACGAGCAGGCCATGACTTGGATTGATTCTAGACATCACTTTGAGTCTTGGTTTATTTCTGAGATAGAAAGGGACGTGCAGCTCGAGCTTTTCATCCATTTGAAACATGGTAGCTTGTCAGTGAAGGGTTATGTTAGCCAATTTAACCTTTTGGCTAAATGCGGAGTGGAGATGGTTATTACTTCTTTAAAGTAGGCAAGGAGGATTTCCTAAGGTCTGTATGCATGGATTTAGGATTTATAGCTTAGTCATATCCCAAACTTGACCCCTCGTAGTGTAGGTTAATTCCTTTATAATGACCAAGAGTATTGCCATTCATACTTGGTGCATGACTTTTCGAGTAGAGTGGGGCTATTTTTTGGAGTGTGACTTGGATTTTGTGTCCAAATAGGATCTGGTGGCTGCCCAGAAATAGGCAAGTACCAAGAGGATGACTTATATGTTTTGTGTTAAGTCACTCGAGTTAGAAGTGTTTAACTTTGTATTTGCACACCTTAAGAAGTGGGATTAATCCCATGAACTGCATTAGTGTTTTATAAGGTTCAGTCCATTTACATACCAGTTTTTAGTCCCCTAGTTTGAGCATGAGCTTTCTAAGTGATTTGCACTAGTTAGGCAAGAGATTTTCACTCGATTCTTACAGGTGAGCACTTGAGTTGGATTCTTCAGGTGACCTGGAGATTTTTGAAGCGTGACCATAGTCGTGCAAGGAAATTTCAATGGTCGAACCAAGGAACTGGATCAGATTTCGCATAAGAGGAATCAAGTGACCGACTCTAGTTTAACAAAGAAATCTTGCAAGCGACTAAAGGATTGGATCGAGCATCGTATATTATGCTGGCTGATCTTTACTCATTGTAAAAAATCTATTGTACAATAAGTTAAGATAGCTCAGGATAGTTTTTCCAAGGACTTCTCAACTAGTTTTGTGATGATTCAGATAATCTTCTAAGTGACGATACAATACTTGCTTGGGCGAGTGTCACGGTACACTTAATATATTATCCGTATTATCATTATGCGGTTGAGGTATGTTTTAACCCAAATGAGCCAAGCATCTGTAGATTGTCATTTACTAATGATTTAATCAGTAAAGCTTCTCCTTTGTAGAATGAGTTCTATTCGGAAGGAAAAGGAAAGTTAGGACTTAGATTGTTGGTTTTATTCAAGAGTTTTGAGGATCGATAATCCAACATATCGTATAAGTTTTCCTTTTTGGAGTGGGAGGTGTGATAGTCTTTCATGTATTATTTTCATGAAATTAGTTACACCACTTAAGCATTTTTCCCGGCTTAGCGATCGAACAGACTCTTTGGAGTTTATGGTTTACCATGCACATTTCGACTATTGTTGGTCACTGTGTGCATCGATATAAACTCTTTGGTATGTTTCATTGTTTTGAATGCTTGTTATTATTTATTGTTGCTTGCTATTATTTGATTGTTGATTTATTGTTGTTGCTTGTTATTGTTTTCTGTTGTTGTTTATTAATTTATTGTTTATTTTTGGTTGATCGATTGCTTTCTATTTCTTAATTATCGATTGATTATTTAATTTTGTTGATTGATGGTTGATTGATTTTTTGTTGTTTACTGATTATTCATTTTTTGATTTTCATTACTAGCGTATTATGTTAATTTTTGTGTCCATAGAAAGAGTTCATGAAGTATTTCGTGAATTCTATTTATATGAAAATATTATTCTAGTGAAGTCGTCGAGATGAGTCAACTAAAGAAAGTAGATGTGAACCAGATGCAACTTTAGACCTCAAGGGCCTATTCATTTGAGGGAACTGGGCTATTAGACCGATGGAGTTAAGCCTGTCCATGTTCAGTAGAGCTTTGTATTAGTATGCCTCCAATTACTGAATGAAATTTTTGCTTTCCTGTTTGTTTTGTTAAAATGTAAGAAAGAATAGTGTAAAGTTTGCTATGTTGTTACTTACATTTTACAAGTGTGCTTGTTGTTTGTTATAACATGTTTATTCGAGATGCTTATTGCATTAGATATGTTTGTTGCATAGTTAGTTGTAACATATTTATTTGAGGTGATTGCTATATATAATTTAGCATTCTTAAATCCATGGTTTAAAATTGTAATTGTATTCAATCCTCTTTGTTGAGTACATGATTATATACATGGAATCAGTTATGCACTATTAAGATGCTTATTCGTTCAAATTCACATCTAGATGGCATGCCCATGCTGTAAAAGAGGTACGTTAGATTATAATGTAGATGGTGCAGATATATATGTTTGTATGTCCTCAGAAATGAGATGCCTCGGATATAAGATGTGTGTGTGTGTATGTTGTTTTTGGACTTTTTCGAAGCTAGCCGCATGAAGGAGGTGCTGCTGAATTTTCCTAAAACAAGAGGGCTTTAGAATCTTAAGGGTTAGGAGTTGTATTCTATGCTTTGGTCAGTCGGGTTGCATTATCATACTTATAGGAAGTTCGAGGACGAAATTCTTTTAAGAGGGAGAATGTAAAAAGTTGTATTTTTTAATGGCTAGATATTTAAATTATTAATTTAAATATTGGATTGTTAATACATTGAAAGTCCAAAATACGATTTTTTTCGTATACGGTCGAATTAGGACTCGAGACCACTTTCTTTGAGTCATGATCAAAGTTGCAAATTAAAATAAGTATAAGTATCACTTTATTTGGAGCCATGATTTTTTTATGATTTTCGTATTGTTATATGTATTTCATAAAAATACCTGCGTAACCGAGTCCGGTAGGATCTCGACCGATGACTTGTGTTTCTAGGATGATGACTTCATTATGAGACATATGGTTGAGGTATTTTTGGAATCAGGCAATCCAATATCCAAAACAACCTCGAAATACATAAAATTATCATCTCGGAGCGCTGTCTCAGATAGCAATGAAATTTATGCCATCGAAAATGAATAAATGAGGTGATATGCACTGATGAGTTTCGTGGCGGTCCGATGTACCTTGTGATTGTATGAGCTCGAAATGTTGTCGATTTATTTAAGAACTTAATAAATTGTTCATGTTATTTATATAGTATCTTCTTTTCCCGCTTCTTCAAATATCTTCCTCATCTACACTTTATTCGATAGCACAAAATACCCCTCCCTTCAGTAAAATGTCAACAACCACTCCCCAAATAATCGCGTGCTGCCCCCATCATTCAATTAGAAGTTCAAAGCTTGTTTGTGATTGGGATAACTACATGGATTTTCATAAAGGTGGAGGTGTCAACTATGTTTGATCGAGTTCGGTGGAGGAGCATCAAAGGAGAGGTAAAGGCATGGTCATGTATGTCTTGGTAAAGGGAGAAGCTCGGCAACTAGTTTAATGGCTAGTGTTGGCTAAGGCATTGGAGAGGAGTGGTCAACGTGCAATCATAGGTTTTGAAAGGGAGGGTCATGATCCACTTCAAGTGGCTGGGGGTAGATTCTTGGCATGGTTGGACTTGGCACTCGAAGAAGTGTGGATTGGAGTTGGTAGGAGGAGCTCCAATTGAGCACCATGATTTGTGACTTTGTGGTGGCTAATTAGGGCTAGGTGGTCATGATTTGTTGTAGGGGTTCAGACCTCTTATGCTTGTGATCGTCGCAAAGAGCGCATAATGTGTGATGTGTAGGAAAAGATGATACATCGATTCGTGGACTAGGGAATGAGAAATCAAAGAGAAAGTTTTCAGCTATAGTATGCATGTATTAGGTGTATCAGTTGATGAATTGGGGAGGAAAGGATAAGGGCTAGTTAAGGTAATTAAGGTAATTTATTAATTTAATTAATCTTGTTCTATATTTAATTCGTATCTTTTGCATATGAGATTTAATCGAGATACGTTCGTCATCGTTGCATTCACAGTGAGATTATCTACGACAAGGTATGGGCTTGGACTAAATTAGGACACTTGGGAATTTTTAGTTCAGGTGAGTGGAATTATAACTTTGCATTTGTATTTCAGTTTAAATTCCCATAACTTTGTATATAGGAAATTATTACATAAGAGAGGTAGAATAATACGTATAAGTAATTACTTTTTCCATTTTATTGGATTGGTTTAAGTAGATATTCGGGATAATTGATTAAAATACCGTATATAAAAATATCGTGTTCTATTTGTATCGAATAGAGTTAAAAGGAGTTAATATTAATATATAACACAGTTATAAATTAATTTAACTTTAATTTGTAGTTATATTAGTGATAGAAATATTATTATATATTTTATCATTAATCGAAAATTAGAAGTATGACCTTTGAAATAAGATGTAAGGCTAATATAATTATTTAGGCAGGTTAAACTTATATTTAAATGGTTTTGGCCTTGACATTCATTTATTATGATGTAAATCGGTAATTGCTAACTAGTGAATTTTCATAAAGGTGATTTGAAAAGTTAGACATTATGAAAGAAGTATTGTATTATTTAATGTGGTTTGATTAAGGTTATAAATCTAGAATATTGTTATAACATGATTTATTAACTTTTGACCCTAAGAAATGGTATGTGATACACACACACGAGTTATATAGTATTTTTAGGGCTATCAATAGTTAAACTTAATTTTAATTGAAGAACAAAGGGATATTAAGCTATAATAGGATTGAGTTAGCGAGGATACTATTTTATAACATAAGTTTGAAACTTATATAAAATAATGCAAGGAAGATATTATTATTAGATTAGTTACTTAAGTAAGATGCATTTTTGTTGAATTATTTATATGATTGTATGTGTGAATTGTTATTGATATGATTGATTTGATACTTTTGTTATATATTGCCTTTGTGTTGGTAAACATGCACGATATGTGTTTATTAGTTATATATAGTTGGATTGGTTGTATATATAAATGTATACAACATGTCTATATTTATATATAGTTCTGGTATGTCCGACTTGGGGCTACTGGGTGACATACGGAATATTTTATATATATTCATTGAGACAGGACTTACATGCCAATTTCTTTTGAGGTGTTGGTTTTCAGGGGATTCCACAAGTTAATGGTGCCTCTCGATAGGTCTCTTTGGTAGCTAATGACAATTCAGGATGGGTATCGGTTATAGATATCTGTAATTCAGTTTTGGGTATGGAAATGCTATGTCAATAGCATTGTTATATCATTGTATTTGTTTTGCTTTCAGATGCTTCGATAGGGATCATTGAATCTATTAATGCCTATAGCAGACTCCATCTATCAGTAATGATGGGTTTCAGTTTATGATCCTTGTGTCTCTTATCATTATGATTGTGCATGTATATTGGTTGGTTGATTATTATCGTTGAACATTATGTGTTAGACTTATATTAGGATGTTTATATTACTCATGCATTGGTATATTGGGTTATCTCTATCATAGTATATTTTTATGTTTCGGCCATATTATATTAGTTGTGTTGACTCGTTAATTATAGGAGAAGGGTAGGTTATGATATGATTCTCTACCTTTGAGTTGGGTTTACTTTACCTGTTTATGGGAAATCCGAATTATCCTGAGCCAAGTTTATGGAGAGCACCGATTGTACTTCAGTAGTTTCCTGTTTATTTGTATAGGGTTTTGATATACATTATTTTGAGTTAGTTCTCCTCACACCAGGCTTTATGTCCAACCTGCGTTTTGTCCTTGTCTGTTTATGTCATGACAACTCTCGGGTGCTCGATTGAGTAGTTTACAAGCCAGGTGCTTTTGGGGATACGCTTTTTGGATAACTGGAGCACTTTGGAAGCGAAGTCAATACTTTAGATATACTTGATATTGTAGTAGTATACAATAGATATGCTATTTATATATGAGCCTTGTTGTATCAGATATTAGATTCTGACCTTCTACATTGATATTTATTTATTTATCAGTCATTCTCATCAGTACAGTCCCTTATATATTGTTTATCATGTTATGTTCATGTATATTTAGTATATTATATATTATCGTTCCATTGTGAGATTCTATCGCTGCGTCTTGGGTTGGTGCTTTATTTCTTTAATTTTACCTCAACTGACAGTCTTTTGTGGTATTCAGGAGTCGATGTTGCCATCAGACGTTGATTCAGGCTATTACGAAGGGTGGATTGTCACAATACGTATATGTGTGTATAAAATCTGATTATTTTAATAAGAATGAAAATATTCCTTTTAAAAAAAACTCTGCATGAATTTAAACTTAAATCTATATTTAATTTTAATTTTAGTTAGAACGGTATTTCATATATATATATATATTATATATATATATATATGTGTGTGTGAGCCTTGGGGAAAACATGAAAAAGGCATTCTTTTTATTTTATTTTAAATACAGAATAAAAAATACATACATGTACATATATTTAATTGTTTAAAAATTAATTTAATTGTTTAAAACATTAAATTTAATTTTGATTTTTATTTATTTGCTGGTTGAAAATAAGACAAGGGAAGAAACACACACACACACAGATATATATATATATATGTATGTATGTATATATGTATGGATGCATGCATGCATGCATGTATGTATGTGTGTGTTTGTGTGTACATGAACCACACTGTTAAATGAGATGTTTACGTTTCTATGATCTCGCTAGTTATTGGCACTTTGGTGATCAGCTATTTCCTCTTCGAACTCCTTGTCCCTTGTCCTCAACTATAGTGTGCAAATCTCTTTTTCTATGCTTCACCAATTTATTTAATGGAGGGTAGGGTTATTTTATGTCTTGAGTAAGAGAGAATGGGGGCTATTTATAGCCAATGAAATATCAAAATATCCAATGCCTTTCTCTCTAGATCTGAAGACTAAGTCTTCTTACCCCTTCCAGCCTATAACATAGCCGACCCTACCCATATAGGGTTAATGGACTTCAGGCCTAATTATTACATCACATATGTTAGTTAATTAATTAATTAATATTCAATTAAATCAATATATAACATTTATGTATATCATTTTTAGGCTTCAAATAAAAAGGTCAATACAATAATTGCATTAATTTTAAACTGGTTATACTAGGATATTAACTAACAACACAATTATGTTGAATCCCTAGTCTGAACTCGGCTCTCAATCAATATTTAAACAATTTGAATAATGAAGCTTCTATGGACTTTACTGAAGTACATTATCGTGTACAAGTTCAGTCACTTATAGATCACTTAGGCAAAATCCAATTTTTGATCTTTATTAAGCTACAACTTGTAAAGATATTTTATGCACATTTTCTTTTCGTTGTCACCGTATCATCAATATACCTAGAGTTTTATCTAAGGTCAAAAATTCTAATAGTATCTTTTGTTAATTTCATAGACCACTTTAAAGTCCTTAGTTCAATCCGATCACATCTATCGATTAATCAGTTTTCTCTGGCCAAAGATTTTTGACTTTAAGTTGACTACCAATTACAGCGAAACTAACCTTCTACAACGAATGAGAAGAATCCTCTCTTGAATAGTATTTAACTTCAAGTAATTCAACATATACCCAACTATGGTTGTAAGATGATCGTGATGTTATGTGATCGACCATAATCAAAGTATAGTTTTGTTTCTTAAGGTCCACGGTATCCTTAAGTCTAAAGACTACTACACATCGCTACATGAGATTTTCTATTTTTGACTTAGTTTTATTAACTTATAGTACGCTCTAGTTGAGTTGTTCTGTGATTGTTCTAAACAACCCCAAGTATGTAACCCCTTTGTGTCCTCAAAGATCATAAGAAATTCACCGTCCATCGTATGGAGATCCTTACGTAGCTAGTCTCAATGTATATGTAGATATCCTTTTCTCGATATATCTAGACTAGAAACATTTATGGGATAAGTATTTAAATATTGATTCAATACTCATGGTTACAAACACATTCATAACTTCAATCGATAAAATACTTCTCATAAGGATTTTCTACTTATATATGTTTAATGTATCAATATCATTACTTATATCTCTATATAACAACACGTATAAACAAAAATAAAACCAAAAACATATACTATTTCAAACAAGATTCTTTATAAGAGTTAAGTTATGTAATCAAATTACATAATTGCCCCTAGCTAACACCTTTAACTCTATCAATCTCCTATGTGCACTTGGAGCCAGTTATGGTGCCTCATGGCCATACCTTCGATCAGTCTACCTAAACTAAACCGAGGAAGGGCCTTAGTGAATGGATCCATGATATTATTATTTTGTGTCTACTTTTCAGTTATACTTCTCCGTTATCGAAAAAATCTTTCATTGCATGTTAAATACGGAGAACATATCTCGACCTCTTATCAAATTGTTGGTTTCCATTGCAATATATATTGCATTATTGCTCCCATAATACTTTATTGGATTATCAATGGTCGAAATCATCCCTAGCTTTCTTATAAATTTGGCACGTATATTGCTTTCATTGTGGCAGCATTTAAGGCGATGTAATTAGACTTTATAGTTGAATCTGAAGGAGTTAGTGGTATGCCTTAGTGGAAATTATGCAATTATGTTATTTAACTAACTCTGCAATTAATCTTGTTCATACTACAAGTTATTTAGGGTGTTTTTTTATATACTATGTTATATTGTGATATAAATAATTATTAAATAATTAAAAGTATATTTTTTTGAGCGACACGGTTGTGTAGCGTGGGACTACACAGCCGATTAGATATCATATAAATAGGTAAGTAGCGCGATCAACAAGCCTGATCGCTGGACAGAAGGTAGTAAGATACAGCAAGCTAGTCATTGCGAGACAGAGTTTTATATACAAAATACATATTGCGAACAACAGGAATGAAAAAAGGCTAGAACTATATAGCGGTTAGTGATGCCCTCGATGCTAAAAGTATATATATATATATACACAAGAAAATCATTAAATGGAATATTTTATTATTGTAGTTGCAACTGTGAGTAATTAATAATAAATTATAATAACATTTTTTTAAATATTCATGTTCAAGATGTTTCAAGAAACGATATTGATTCATCTATTGAAATAATAATACATAACACTATCCAAATGTTGAACAGCGTATTATTTACGTTTACCTGAGACACCAAGGGTTACATACTTATAGTTATTGGATAATTATTGAGTGACTCAATCAAGATTTTTCTTTATTTGATAACAACTAGGTCGAATAGGAAATCTCAGTGTTACGATGTTACACAGTTCTCACAACTTGAAGAAAAGGAAGTGAAACTCTATTCAATATATAGTTCATCTCCTCGATTGTATGAGGTTAGTATCATGGTCAACTGTAGTCAACTCAAAGTCAAAATCTTTGGCTAAAGTAAAATGATTAATAACTAATGTTATTATTGAACCAAGGACATTGTAGATGGATTAAATAGTTATGTGCAGATATTATTAGAGTTTTGAATAATACAAAACTCCATATATCTTAATGTTATATAGTGTCGATGAAGACAACATGTGTATATTATATCGTCGCTTAACAGTATCGCTTAAGGCGACCTAAAATATGATTTCATCAAAAAATCTATAAGCGATGAATTCAACCAAACCATCAAACCATTAGCTAAGGTGACATGTGAACATTAATATATGAATTGTTCAATATTAATCTTGCTTGAATTCATAGCTGTGAGTGGCACAACTACATCTGCGAAATCTTTGAAATACCGCACGATTTAATTAGTTTATAAATTTTTATTAATTAAATTAATTAATGTTAAAGAAATATTAACTATTATTTTATTTGATTTTTAGTGTTGTCTTTAGCGATAGGATAACTCCTAGAAAATTTCTCGGTGCCATTAGTAATTATTTAGATGTGTATATAAATGTTATATATGCACATATCAATATATATATATATATAATAGTTTTAAATATATAAATAACTAAATATATGTTGACCATTTCGATCCAACATATATGACTGACTGTTTATGTGCAATGAAAGGAAAGAAAAGTTTGAATTGGTCTTGGAGACCAAGTAAAGAGGGCTAGATATTTTGATATAGCAACTCTCTATAAATACTCTTTTATTTCCACTTTTCCTCCACTTGATATAAGCTCTAGCAGCCACTACTTCCAAGATGAACCCATCCTACCCTCTTCATCCAAATACAAGCTTCCGTGGTAGCACTCATCCAGTTGTAAGTTCGGGTGTTGGGTTAAAGATCCTAGGACCTAATTTGCAGATTGATGTATTAAGAACGATGAGATCTACAAAGGTAAAAATTTATTTATAAACCTATAAACATGTTTATGTCCATACACTAGTGTATATAATATTGCCATGAATATACACAAACACACACATATACATATATAAATTATAAAAATAAAATATAAACTATATAAGTTAATTTTATAAATTCTAACATATTGAAATCGTAAATTGATAAAATTATATATATATATGCAACATTATTATTCGACCATATGAAAATTTTATTTTGTGTAAATTATTAATTTATTTTATTTAAATTTTAATATAGATTATTTAGCTAGATTCATACATACATGCATATATATTATTCTTGGCATTATAAAAAAATATTTTTGCTCTTGGATTTTTTCAAAAATATTGGTTGAGAATATCTAGGCATTTATACTTAGGCATTTATATTTCCTTGATATGTACATGAAATTATCAAATACACACATACACATATACACACACATAAGTATAGTATATATGTATATACAATATATAGAAATCTTAATATCTTTATGTATTTGTATATTATTATTTAAATCAAAATGAGTGGTTGAAATTAGGGGTTTGGGGATCCTTTCCCTACACACACATGCTTTATATTTATCATGCTGTTATATTATTATATATATATATATATTATACTAGTAGAAAGCCCGTTCATTGCACGGTTCACAGGTTCCTTTAGTAGTTAGTTTGGAAACCATGTAATGTAAGTGGAAGCAAAGAATATGGATTGGTAAACCGTTGGTCATTGAGTATGGAAATTAAAGAATAAATTATGTCTTGTAAATATTCAATGTGCGTATCTTATTTCAAAACTTTTTGATTGCCAATTAACTTTTATTTTTGGTATGAAATTCATGTATCCCTATATGTATTGGTAACTTTAAAAGATACTAATTTTCACTTACAATTTCATGATGTAAATGCATATTTTTCATCCATTTTGAGGTTTTACATTGTACAGATGCAAAGTTGAATCAATTTTTTGTTGGTTGATATGATCAGATTATGTGTAGAAGCATAATTTATCTAGCAGTGTATTGAATTCATTTGTTAATCCTTGGTATGTGCAATGTGGGTGCAAATCAATTTATTGGATATTCCCGTCATGGTGTGGTCCTCCATTAAGTAATTTTCATGTAAACATTAATTTGATCCATGGTACAAAATAAAATGGAATTCTAATTTGTATTCATGGAATATTTCATCTCGTGATTGCTTGCATAAAATCTGTATGTGCAAAATTAAGTATTGACCAACATTGCTTTTGAAATATATACGTGTACATATATTGCATAAGCCTATATAAGAACTATGTTTGGTAGTTTCATGTATTAGAACAAACCTCAACTATTGAAAGTAAATAAATCACATACTTAGTCTCAAATACATTATAATATTTCTCATCCACACACACACATATCTTAACCTTTTAATGAAATATTATAATATAGAAAGATATCAATATATGAAACAACGTAAGAACCCCTGGTAAAATACATATGATGGATTAATACATGTGAAACTAATTAAATATAATATAATTTCCTTGGACTGTTTGAAGAGTTGATGAGATGTAGTGCTGAAATAGATTTATAGAACAATTCGAACAGTAAAATATATACCATATGTTAAACACACTACTTTGTATAGAATATCTTCTCAACATGATCAAACTAAAATGTTCATGTAGAAAATAACATCATATATGAATTCGAATAGTTTGCATACGGGAGCATTCAATATATTGTACAACTAAATAATTTGTAGGAAAATAATGAGACATGAGTAAACGTGCCTTTGAGTTTATAATATATTCACACACACACACACACACACAAATACTTACATAATTACAACGTTGCAAGGTACCAAAATGTAAAATATACTTTATGGTTTTTCATAATGGACATGCAGTGATCTCCAAATTAAGAGCGAAAAAAATCAAACCAAAATTTTATTCTAGATTTATAATCCTTTGATACACCATAACACTAAATTCCAATGGTAAACAGGAGATGGCATGACTTCATAGGCTTTAATGGCAATATTTTACAGAATTACAATATTGGTAGAAGATAGCGATTATTTTCTAAATTCTAATGCTTACCGCAAAAGAACACCTTTATACTTTCAACTCAAGTACGGATACCTATATTTCACAAATAATCAACAATTAATGAAATCATGTAAGCACAAAAAATTCCATCACTAATAAGAGGACAAAAAAGTGTAAACAACATAAACAACCTTCAATCATTATTTTTACTGTTATATTAGGAATAATTAATTAGATTCAACCAATTTCATACAAGATCAATTCAGTAAACATTAACATACACCTTCCTATTGAAATTTCAAACAAACCACCTTTTATTCCAAATGTTTTGTTTTCAACACATTGAGGAAAAAAGGTGATGAAAATAGTAAGAAAGAACAATTCATTATTTATAGTCATATGGTTAAAAGACCACATGATTGAAAAGATATGAAGAAAATATAGAATTTATGAGAAGCTACTAATGTCCCTAGTTAATAACAATTCCTCTTTGTTTCTTTCTATTCTCATAAATAGAATGGTAAGATGAACTATGTGTCTAATGTAAATGTGAGTAGCAAATTTTTACATGATGCATCATGCAAAATGAAAGGCACAAAACAGTAAATATATTGGACATACGTTAGCCACACTTGGATAAATGATAGAGAAAAAGTGATGGCCACATGCTAGCCTTTCACTTCAAAATCAAACTAAAGGAAAAAGAAGGTAAATAATGCAAGAACCAACCGTTAAAATAAAAATAAAAGGAAAGCATATAAGAAACCATCCAGGACTGTAATATGTATTCAATAACATATAGATAACATGCAATCCATGATAAATAATGCATATACCACGCATTAAAATTAAAATTAAATTCAAAAGCTAAAAAGAAATTACAGTTATGATGAATAAAATAAAATATTACCCAAGAGAGATTATGAAGTGAAACAAATTTAAATCAACTCATGCTATAAAGTTTTAAAATCGTTGTATGAGAAAAGGAATAAGAAAACTAGTTTTTTGTTTCAGATTATTGTCAACCATTCAAGAAAAATAGAGGGAATTATTAGAGATTATATAGGTTGAGCTTATATAATTATGCACAGATAATTTAATATACTGAAGGGTCACTCCAAATTTGAAATAGTGCAAGATGAGATAATAAATCATCGTGATATTTATGATAAACTTTGTAAAATATCGAAATGATCATGCTTGTCTTAGCTTTTTGGTGAGTCATACTTAACTAAGCTAAAATGTTTTATCCAAATCAATAAAAATCAGTACCTTTTTTAAATAGTTGAAATTCAATGATAATTAACTATTGAGTTAGTTAAGTCTTAAATATTGATCACACTAACATGTTTTGTGTACATGATGCTTAAAAATATAAGAAGAAAGAATTATTTTCGCCAATAAAATGGAACATTATATGCAAAAAGTTATATATTGCTATTTTTCTTTTGAACATGGTTAATTAGTGCTAAGATGTTTCAGTTTCAACGCTCGACGCTACACCAGAAATAGCTTTTAACAGCATAGAAAAATGATGTAATAGCCTTTAAAGTACATTTTGAAACATTGTAATACAACATGTTGTAATAGGTCTAGTATATATAATAATGCTTTAAAAATGTTGTAATAGACACTATGAAAGCCTGAGAGTTTACAATAATTTTTACGTGCTGTAAAACCATACCGGTATGGCACTCAATAAATGCTGTAACATATTGTAAACGCGTTTAATATATGCAGTCAACATATATGTACCCTATTTTATAACAGCATGAATTAAACGTTGTCTTCTATTTTCTTATTTTTGCAGCATTTTTTATTACTGTACTATCACAAAGAATTAGCAATTTAGCATTTACATCATATATATGCATCCATAAACTTTGGTATCCGACATATAAAAGACATTCAAATCAACATCAACCATCGATCATATGCAAATATTTAAATCATTCAATACAATTTATATATTAAGCATATCCAAATTTACATATTAGACATACCCAAATTTGTTGATAAATCATATCCGTAAACCAAGATTAAATAATATCCATAAGTCAAGTTTTCAAACCAGATATACCAAGTACACACTAAACATACACCAAATAATACTATATGACAAACTACGCAAAGTCCAAAAAAGACCATATTATTACCGAGCCAAAAAGGGCTTCAAACACTTCAATAACGAGACAACTTGCTAGCTATTGCATCAAAAATCTTTAATCACCTATAATGCAAAAAATTTATTATGGGTATAAAGCCATGTAAAAGCTAAAGCAAAATATTTTAGTATAAAGCCAAAGAAAAATATATTAGTATAAAGTCATACACATTTTCCACACTTACTCATTTTCCATTTGAGGATGAGTAAAATGTTGAAAAAGATGATACAATATTAGGTTTTTATGTTTTTTTGTTTAGTCCCACATCACGAGATAAGTTCAATCCCAAGTTCCAAAACCTATACATAAAGGGCATATGCAATGGAAATTATTTATATCTCTCTCTCTAAGTATTAATAAAAAATTTCTCCTTCGGTGGATGTACACTATCACATTGATAGTGGAACCACTTTAAAAAAAAATTGGTGTGCTTTCCTCTCACTTGCTATTATTTGGTCAATTTCATCTTTGTCGTGAACAACCTTAATAATTTTATTTGATTGTTTCACCATTCCATATTTTGATCCTATTTGCTTCCACATCAGTGTTGTTTGGTTATATTTGCTTAGAAGGATTAACCTTAACAATCTGGTATAAGAGCGGCTAGGTTGATTTATAGAAGGTGTAAGGAAGTATGACAAAAGACAGGGCTACTTCTGTTGTAACAAGACCTTATGTTAAAGGTTCTTCTATTGCATATGAATCTCAGTTGGCAATAGAAAGATGGAACAGGGATAAAGACTTAGAGAAGTGGCAATAGAGGATGAAGCCTATTCTAAAAAGGAATATGGTTCATCAGGTAATTATTGATACTTAGGAGTTACCAACTAAAAATTTTACTGTGGAAAACAAGGAGATGAAAGGATAAATGTTTACTACTCTACAGCTAGCCATGGGAGAAAATGTTATTTCAGAAATCAACATGGAAACCACTACTAAAGGAATTTGGACCAAGATGGAGAATCTTTATCTATACAAACCAAATCATTTGATTCTGCTGAAGACATGTTTCACCATGAAGATGAGAGAGGGTGCTTCAGTGAAGAAGTATCTTAATATCTTGGATGATCTTGTAATGAAGATGAAGACTGTAGATTTAAAGGTAAATGAAGAGCAAAAGGCGATGACTCTTTTGTGTTCCCTTCCGGAGTGTTACATAGGTTTTGCTAATGAAGATGAAGACTATAGATATCCAAATGTACATCATGACTATAAATATAAACATTTTAAAGTAATATATGTATTGTTTTGAATGTAGAATGGATCTAAATGCTGATTGATAATTTTCTAGGCCCATTAAGATTCAACTAAGAAATTGTTTTATGAAATTTACCCCATTTCATCTATTGCTAAACAAACCAGATCCAACAATGGGATCAAAGCCTAATTGGTCTATACAAATGTATTAGTCGTCATTTAGGCAAACTAATTAATTTATATGTCCAATGGGTGTCTAAGAATAAGAGCGTCTAGAGGTAGCATTGGATGATAAGTATTCTGCCTACCCTGGCTCCTGACCTGATCTAATGGGTGGAGAAAGTCCAAAAGTTGACACAAATGTAAGGCCTAGATTTATAGGGCTTATTTCAAATTTAATTTAAAATTTAATACATAGTTTAAATATAAAATTAAGTTTAAAATATGAAAGAATTTTATAAGCATTATAAAATAAATTAAAAAAATTCAAAATTGTTTTGAGAAAATAATACAAATAATTCTTGAAAATTTATAAATATTTAATTGATAATTAATTAAAATTTAATTAATATATATATGGTGATATATGTATAAAATATAAAGCTTATAATTGAATGCTTGCCTTAAATTTTTTAAGATATATTAAATAGTTTATTTGAAATTTATTAAATATTTAATCAAAATGTTTAATAATTAATTAATATATATATAAATATAAAGGTTATAGTTAAATAGTTTAAGATAAATAAAATAAAATTTTGAAATTTTAAAGAAATTTAATTAAATTAGGAATTAAAATAATTAAAAAATCAATTAATAAGATAAATACATATACATACATACATATATATATATATAATATGTAATGGACCGATTTTCCGTACCCATTGAATCGATAATAAACCACACATGTCCAACTCAAATTGCATGAAAAGACGGATCATTAAGGGTAGAAAGAAAATAAAGACAGAACATAATCTCACATGAATGGAATAACATATAATATTGAACCAATATCTTTACAGTGGAAAACTTTTAAATACTTATATGAGAGTCTAACCTAAATTCAGCTTGGACAGTTATAAACATCTGTCCTTACAATTGCTGACACACATCAACTACAACAAACTAAGTATAGCGAATAATAGAATACGTCCATACGTAGATGAATATCTTCAGCTCTCCTCTGGAAACTCCAACCGTCTTCGACTAACCCTGAAACTACTCGGATCTGACCCGAGTATTGAAAATACCCGGATCAGGCTTGATAAACCAGCATGAGAAAAACTCAATAATAAATGACAGTGTCATATATCAGCCTTTGGATAAAATCTTTTGAAACAAGAGTATCTCATAAGACCACGCCCACACATAAACACGGACGGGTTTTTACCTTATGATAACCAAAACACTTTTATATCAAAACATTTGATATTATTTTTAATGACATTCTTTGAAAACATTTGCAAATAAACTTATTGATCTTAGCCGAAATTGTTACATTGATTAAATTCCAGCATAATAGGTTTACAATCACGTCCGAAGGTTCTTATTGGAAGATGGATTTCCATATAAATGACCAGGTTAAGGATCTACCTTCCGAAATGGGTACACCTCTAGATGGATGTCCCGAGAAACCATCACAAAGCTTCTCTACCAACACAAGACCGGCCTACCTCTATAACTAGATAGTACCGAATATGTCATCCCCCGGTCGTTACCGACCTTTAACCGAGCGCTCGTTTTCCATACACCACATTAATTTAGCATCCCGAACGTCATAGCGGGAAGAAATATATCTAGAAGTGGATGATCATACCCTAATTGGGAATGACCCACTTAGTCTTGCCGCATCTAATCCTGTTTCGGTCATTTCCGGTTTGATGAGGCTTAAGGTTACGATTACCTTTTCACAAAGCACATATCACATCTTTGAATGCCACATTGCCATTTCCGTTAACTACTAATTGCCTTCCACAAAAATACAACCCTTGAGCTCGTATGTCTCAAGGAGGGTGTTAAGCTAAGAGAAGTTGCATTCTCCGCCACCAACTGATGTACGTTTGTAAAAACCAATGTACGTAATCTTTAGAATGCAATGTCAGACAAACGTCCATACAAGTTGTCCAGGAACAGGACAAACCGAAGGCACTCTCCTACTACCACTAGTAGCGAGTAGTCCTTGCAATCCGAAAAATTCTCCATCACGAGGAGACCACTGCTATAAATAACTCTATAAAGGGGGCCAACCAGAGCATGTTCAACAAGCAGTTTCCACGCTACGAAGATCCACGGTCTTCAATAATCATCATCTTCAACATGTCTTCACATTTAAACGTATATATTGGTTCGAAGTGGTTTTCGGATAGGAATCACCCAAATCTGATCCCGGTTCCTTCAAAATCCAATTATCGATAAAAAGTGAATATGAGTATATAGGATTTATTAAGTCTCTTTCCACTTTAATTCTTTTCGAATGATTTCGAAATCTCTTTCTTTTGACTTAGAATAATTCTAAGTAATTCATTCTTTTGCTTTGGAAAATATCTCGAATTTCCTTACTTAACTCTCGATCCAAATTCCTTAACTTTTAGGCGGGTCAAAAACAATGTTATTAAAGACATCATTTACGATAAACCCTAAAATAAATCTTAGCAAACATTTCTAAGTAAAAAGGATCATAGAGATCATTCATTTTGAAGATTGCTTAAATTTTGGATAATACAGATCTTCTATTATTTCAGAAACTCAATATGATCTTTTTAATTTAAGAGCATCCGGGCTTTCCTTTCGATTTGTTCCACCCCTTGCCTAAGAAAAGAAAACATAGGCCAGGTAAGTTCAGGGTACTGGTTGCTCCATCCCTAACCTTAGTTAAACACCTTGTTTTATCTTCCCAGAACTCACAGGCGGGACAAATGTACTAGTCGTTTCCACATACTCAGATTTTCAACTTTATCTTGGAATTGCTTATGAATTCCAATTTATCTTTTCAAAACATTTAATTTTCCTTCTAAAAACATTCACAATTGATTCAGGAAAAATCGTTACATTTAAACTTATTTTCAAAAAGTTATACCATTCCCAGCATAAAAGTGCTATATATGCTTATTTGTTTAAATCGACTTTTAAACATTTGATAACTCATATTTTTCAATCAAAATCTCTTTCAAACCATTTAAATAGATTTATTTCATATTTTTCCAATATTAAAAACGTTCGTTTAAACAGATTTCCTGTTATGGTCACTTAACTGCACTAACGCGATTTTTCTGGAAAATTGATTTTGACTTAATTCAATATCTACTACACAAAATTTTGATTTTCTTTCTTCGTTTAGAAGATATGGATATAATAGTCCGGAATTTTCTTGTTTCGAAGAATTCCGACCTATATTCCACTCTACACATTCATTTGAACTTTTCAGCGCGAAATCACGAACTACCATTGCGCGACGCACCTAGTTTTAACTTATTTTTCAATATTTGAAATAATTTATTCAAATTGGATTTTATCACTTATAAAATCATTACAAATTACTTTAAATCAATATTTTTACTTTTTAAAGTATTTAAGTTGAATTTTCACTATTACCATATATTATAATATTATTATGTTCCTATTATTTTAAATTCCAATTTCAATTCTAACATCAAATTAAACTCATTTAAAACTTAGATTTCAAATCTAATTTCAATTTAAACTTCAATTAAACATTAATTTCACTTTCAATTTTCAAAATCGATTTCAATTTCACTATTCATCTCAATTTCAAATTCAATTTAACTATTCTTTTCAAATCCGTTTCACTTCAAATTTCAAATCCACTTTTATTTATTACTTTAATTTCACTTCTAATTGAAAAGAGACTTATTTTTCCAAAATATCTCATATCACTAAAATATGGTCTTATAAACAAAGAATCACTTAATCAAAATGAACATAACCAATATCCATATTCATCACTATCATAACATCCATTCAACAAATCACATAACATATGATTTCAAATCCAACATTCACTATTAATACCATAACGGGATATATTATCACAATTCAATTATCTAACCAACTATCAAATCATCCATATTAACAATCAAATAAACGTTTATACGCCATAAGAGTATAAATATGATTGTTTTAACATAACCAAATATAAATTTAAAAGCGATGAGAATTTCTCACTTAATTAACTATGGTTAATTACTAATCATTTCTCTTATCATTTATCAAACCAAGTTATCATCCATATCACAAACATATAATCAACCAAGTTATCATCCAATAAATCATCCAACATATACTAAACTTTTCATGTAATTAACTTGAAATCTTTTTAGAAATTAGTAACTTTAAAATGTGAGTACTCACCTTTAACCAAACCGATTAACTTCCTACCAACATTCATTTTCTAACACTTCACTACATCTTCTTAACTATACCAAACCATCACATAAACAACTTCGCCTCACTTTCTAGTGCTCGGCCATCACCTCCTTCTCTTTTTCTCACTCCGGAGCTTCACGAACTTGCTCCTCTTCCTTGATAGGTTCGGCCATGCTTTATTCCACTCATTCCTCCATCATTTCTTGACTTCTTAGATGCTAAATCATGTTCTAATGGTATTCTAAGGTCTTTGGCAAAGTTTGGTTGTGTTTGGAGTTGATTTGATATGGTTTTGAAAAAGTTAGTAAGGAAATGGAAGAAGAAGAAGAAGCCATTAAAGAGAGCTTCAAGGAGGAAGAAGAAGAAGGTAGAAATGTGTAAAGAAAGTGGAAGAATGGTGTCTTATTTATAGAAAAGTTTTGAATTAAAATAATATTTTGTAAAAAGACCAAAATACCCTTACTTACTTATAAAGTAATCTTTTTTTTTCAACACTTAACATCACATTTAAAATCATTACTTTATGTCATTTTCCTTTAAGTATCAAGTAAAGAAAGTAATAATTATGTTTCTTTGATTTGATGTTTTACCTTTTGCTTTGAAATGACATTTTTGTTTTTTTGTGCTTACTTTTTGTTAATTATATTCTAGAATTTTCTAAGTATGTTTAGTAAAAGTAAACTTGATTAGTGAATTAATCAATACTTATACTATTTGAATATATGTTCCTATATAAGAAAATAAAGGTGCGACAACGTTGCGACAACTTTTAATCGACAAAATGTTTTACGGTCACATTTTGACGTTTTAGTTAAACTATTTATTTATTTAAACCAAATTTAAAAATAAATTTGTGTAATGGTATTTAAAAATATAAACACTCACAAATTAATTAAAATAATTTATTTAACCATTGAAACTTACTTTTCTAAAATCAGCATTTTGTCACTTTTGTCGATATAGGCAAATGTTACTATTTTTGTGTATACTTCTCTTCCCAAATCCTATCTAATTTTTTTTGAATCATATAACCTTACTAAATTCATATTTAAAATCACTTTAAATAGTATAATTTAAGGTGGTCAAATTCTGGGTCGTTGCAATATAAGTTAAATAAATTATAAAAGTTATAAAAAATGTTAAACTTATATAATTATATGTATAAATTAAATATAAGTGGAACTAAAATAAACCCGAAGTAGAATCTTTGTACATACGTATGATACATATACTGTGATATCAAATATTCTGACACTTGCACTACAAGAGAAAGTGATGATTCTAGACGCAGATTTGTGACACCATAGTGACCTAACGTCAGTGCGATGTCGCTAAATTACTTATATCACTAAGGCTTCATAAGGGCGTCAATAATTAGACTCGCCTTAGTAACGCCATGAAATTACGATATTTTAAAACTGGCATCACAAATGCATTGTAAATTACCTACGCCTTTGCGAATTTAAACAAATTGAGCGATGCCGTAGTGACACCATCTTGGGTATCTTTTTAACTTCTTTTGGCATCGCAAAGGTGCAAGGATTTAGTTATGCCTTTGTGACATCGTTGAAGATTAGCAATCCATACCCTTACTTTAATTATCATCTGAATGGTTCAAATAGTAAAATCTAACACTTAATAGTACTGATCTGCATGTACATGTTAGTAATAATCAGAGCCATCGAATTAGGAAAAATCTAAATCCTAATTCACAAATGCCTTACAATTACGTACTGCGCACACCTTCTCCGTTCTTCATAATTATGAAATCAGGAAAACATTCCCAAATCCAAAAAACCCTAATTTCCTAATTCACGAATGAGAAGAGAAAGGCGCAAATGACACACTCCATCGCCTCAAGCAAGTGAAAAGCACCAAGGATCCACTAGCAATCCCAACCAACCTCGGATTCGAAGAAAACTTGTAATGACCTGGAATTTCACCGCTTTGATTTGGAAATATTTAATTAATTTTAAATATTCAAATAATAGATTTTATAATAAAAATAAAACTCTTTTAAATAGTAAATTATAATGGCAAAATAGTTTTTCAAATTTGTTTACAAAAATAATTAGCTCGAAGAAAATCGAAAATGTGACCAGAATTTGTATTCCGAATTTTCGACTTTTCGTCGGCTAAAAGTTGTCGGAACATCATAAACTTTATTGTATAATATAACACATACATTTATAATTACATCAGGATATATATATATATATATGTATAATTATATATATACATATGTATTTATACTTAGGTATATAAGATTCAAAATATAAATTTTGTAAAAAGAATATGTCACATCATAGGCAAACATAAGTACACCATGCATTAAAAACATGTTGGAGCTTGGAAAATGAGAGGGGACACTAGGGTGGGCTAAGGTACATGATGGTGAGGTGGCATAGTGATGTGGCAAGAGGAGATGGAGGGTAAAGGACCAAGGGTGTTTAGGTAATTTACTTAGTTCTTGCTTATAAATACCCCTTTCATTTCTTCAATTTTGCCTTATCTTCCTTTTGCCATTTCTTACTCATTTCTTAACCAAATGGAGGTTCTCTATTTTTTCAAAACATGTAAAATCTCAGTGGAAACAACTTTCATTTGTACCACTTCTCCAAATTTTCAAAAACTTTTCTTTTTACAACTTTCACAATTTTCGTGAGTTACTTGTCCAAAAATCAGTTATAAGAAGACCAATTTTCAGGTTGGAATTTTTATAAATTTGATGATAATCCGAACCCCCTCCACCTTTCAAGTCGAGCTCCACCACCTTTGGATCGTGTGCACCATACGTTGGCCGAACCATAAAGCTACCACAAGGCCACCAATCTTGTTCTTACCAAAGTTAAAGCATGGATCCAGGCTCGGTTTAAAAGTTAGGGAAGTTCAAGTCATTTTGGTAGCTTTTGGGTGAGTATAACTCACGAATTCATTTAAAAGTTCTAACTTTAAATATGATGTTTAGTTTGATAATAAATATTATTATTTGGCTGTTAAGTATGTTGGATATTTGGTTTAGACAATATTGAATGTTGTTGTATGTGATTGGAAGTTAGACTTGAAATGAAATCTAATGTTGAAGTTAGTTTGAAAGCTATGGTTTTGGTTTATAGTTATTGCTTATGTATGTTGTTATGGCATGTGTTTGGATGTATGAGCTTATTCATGTGATGTATGTGCTAAGAAAGATAGCATTTTGACTTGTTAAACAACATCGAGATCCGTTGGTTTAAACTTGTTTTCTAACTTTACCTTTAGAAATGTTTTATAAAAGTTTTAAAAACCTTACCTATGTTTCCTAAAACTTTATTTAAAGTTTATAAAGTAGTTTAAATATTAAAGAAAGAGAGTGAAAGTGATTTAGAGTATAAAATGAATTTTTGAAAGTTCGGGTCGTATAGCGATAGTCGCTAAAATAAAGTTCATGAAAAGGGACTCTTTTTGAATTTAAAATGTTTAACTTAAATATATTTTTTGAAAATTGTTTTCTAACATATTTTAAATATTTTAAAACAAATATTTATTTATTTAATGATTATTTAATTAATAAATAAAGCAAGGTAATTAGAACTTAATCATTAATCAAGTTAAGGTAGTTAATACTTAATTATTTTTAAGTAAGTTAATTATAATTTGTTAGTTAATAAAGAGTTAATTATTATATAATTAATTATTTAGAGGTTAATCATTATTTAATTAAGATTAATTAAAAAAAATTATTTGAGAAGGACTTAATTATTAATTAATTATTAATCAAGTAAAATTTAAATTAAGATTTAATTAAAAGTTAATCATGATTTAATTATTTTAAATAAAGGTTTAATTTATCATTTAAGTTTTAATTAAGGAATATTTAATTAATTAATTGAGGTTAATTAATTTAAATTATTATTTAATAATTAATCAAAGATTTATTAGGGTTTAATTATTTATTTAATAGTTAATTATTATTTAATTATTAACTGAAGGTTTAACTATTATTAAAGAGTTTAATTTTTATTTAATTTTTTAGTAGAAGTTTAAAGTTTTAGACCACTTTATTTATAAAGATTAGTGTAGTTTTAAAGTAACTTTCTTTTAAAGAATATTTTAAATCCAAGTGATTTCTTTGTTGACTATCCTTAAGTAAACTCAATTGAATATGAAACCTAATGACATCCATTTAACATAATAAATCACTGTTTTGCTAATTAACTTGTATTTGACATCTGTTTGGTAGAATTAATCACTGTTCTACCATAGTGGACTAAGTAGATTATGTTGACATCTATTTAAGTAGAACAAAAACCCATTCTACTATTATATTAACTTGGACATGTGTTTAGCAGAACAAATCCCCATCTGCTACTATAGTAACTTGGGCATCTTACCTATACGTTGATTTGTTTGTTGTTGGCTGATTCTCTTATACATATCTGTTTGTTATGTAAATACCCATGCTATAACTTGAAAAGTAAACTTAATTTAAAGAGAACCATTGCGTTCACTGAGCTTCTTTCTGCTTTTTAAGGTCAATCATATTTTAATAATGGGTTTAAGTTAAGTAATGATTTTAGCAAAGATGTTTTAAATAATCGTTTTGTTTATCAAAAGGACTTTACTAAATGATTTTATTAAAGGAGTTTTGTTTTAAATAAGGAATATTTATAAGAAAATTTTATAAATGATTTTGGATATATATAAATGAAGTTTATAAATAATTTTGGAGATTTATAAAGAGATATATAAATGGTTTTGATACTTATAAAAGAGTTTTGTAAATTTAACTTGGTGATTTATAAAGAGTTTTGTAAATGGGTTTGGAATTTAAGTAAAGAAGCTTCATAAATAAAAGAGCTTTATTAAGAGGATTTATAGAAGGAAATTTGTAAAAGGATTTGAGATTGGATTTTCTTTAACTGACTTTCTTAATCCTGGAGGTATGGACATTCGTTCCACACTTAATACCTAAGGTATATTGTTTGAGGTTATCTTTATCTCTAATTTAAATAAAATTTTGTTTTGATCCTTTGATATGATTTGTAAATGAGAAATCTTTCACAAATGCTTTGTGAATATACTTATATCGGTGAGATAAGTATATGAATGTTTTTGATAAATACTTTTGAAAAGATTTTTAATAAATAAAAGTTTAGTTTGAGGCTTAGTGGTTGGTATGGGTAATTAAATCTCCGAATTTGTTGTTGTTTGTTTATTTGATAGTTAAATAACTGACTATCAAATTTGGATCAAAATATAACTCTGGAAATATCTAGGAGAAACATGTAATTTATGTCACAGTCATATTTGATGATGCAGTACCATGTGTATAAGTTTTGTTTTGTTCTCTTAGGACAAATGATTGGGAGGTCCGTTAACTTAAAAGTTTCAGGGGTGATCCTTGCTCTTATGTATTGTCCGATTATTTCCAAAGGAACTGGGGTTGAGTTTGCCGGAACTATCGAAAGTTGTTTTGAAGAGACCGGGATTGGATAAGTACAAGTTATCCGAAAACCACTTCGATCCAACTCAAGTGTTCCGAACTGAAGATATCTTGAAGATGATTGAAGACGATGCTTTTGAAGTGCAAGGGCTACTTGCTACTAATCCTGAGGGTGATTCCAAAATGGATGTAGTAAAGGTAGTGTCTTCGGTTTCATTCAGACCCAGAATGAACTTGTATGGATGAATAATAGCACTGCATTGCTGCTTGGAGGGCAGTGTTTGTATTCTAAGATGGTTTTCTATATAAAAAGTAATCATAGCCTCAAGCCTCATTAACCCGGGAATGACTAAAATCAGGGGATATACTTCAATGTTATGTGGTTTGGTACCATTAGGGTATGGTCATCATCCAATCTAGATCGATAGTATAGATCATGTAAGCTTGGGGCCCATTTAGGTTGTTAAACCCAACCAAGGTGATGACATACTCGGCGCTATCCAGTAAGGGGTAGGGCCGGTCTTGACTTGCAGGTAGTCCATGTGAGGCTCTCGGTGTGTTTTATCTAGAGATGAATTGTGATAGGTGGTATTCCAGAGCCTTGTCATAGTGTGGAATCCAATCTCCAATATGAGCCATTTTGATTTTGATTGTGCCAAAACTATGTTGGAATGTGAGATGCAAGCATTTCGGCTATTTTATATATTACCTTTAAACCACTAGACATTACTATGATATCACTGGATTTTATATAAAAGTATTTTGGTTATCGTAATGTAAAAACCCATCCGTATTTATGTGCGGCTCAGTCTTACGAGATACCTTTGATTTAAAAAGATTTTACAAGTTATAATAAATTAATTCCTTATGATTTGAGTTTCTCACGCTGGTTGTACCAGACTAATTCAGGCGTTATTTTTCTTATAATGCTCTGTCAGCTCGAGCATATTTTTCAGATTTAGCTGGATCCTTTGGAGCTTTCAAGTGACAAGCTGGATTCTCCTAGACATATTCACGTACCTTATATTCTTCCGCTATTTTCATTTGTTTTGTTTTTGTATGTATCTATTAGCAATTATATGGATAGGTTGTTATGACTGTCCAGACTGATAATAGGTTAATGTACTCTAATGATGTATAAATGAAGATAATTTCTTTTTGTAAAGACTAATTCATATTATATATTACTCGTCACGTTTTGTGAGATTCTGTTCTTTGTTTTTCTTTCTTTCACCCTAATGACCTGTCTTTCGGACACTAAATAATCGGCACACAAATACCGAGTATGTATTAAGTGTCGTCTTTAGTTGTAAAAAAAAGTAGATCATTACACATGGTATCAGAGCTTAGGTTGAGCGAACACCTAGGCTTTGGTGGGGTAAACTCATTTGAGATTGGGTAAGTGAGACCTTAGGATGAGTTTGAGTGTATATATAAAAGCGTGTATTTGTTAGTGCTATAAAAATGTTTTATATTGTGTTGATTTATTAGTTGAGTGGTTATGAATTCTGGTCTATACAGAGGGAATAACTGTATCGATGGAGGTTTCTAAACACTTAAACTAGGCAAATCAACATAGTGTTGTTTTAAATTGGTAAATGAAATAATTTTACCTAAATTATATTTTATATATAAATGGATAATTTTCAAAAATAAAATATAGTTATATGTAATGTGATTGTTGTTAGAAGTTGATAATATTTAATTATTATTGTATAGGATTTGATTAGTAATGCTCGTCCATTTTGAGCATTGACTATTTTCTAATCTATTAGTAATTTTTCCTTTTAAGTACAGGTTAGGTAGATAGAGTTGTGGGAACATTGAATCGAACACCTTGTGAATTAAGTTTCACGGTTTGACTAAAAGGCGTTTGATGATAATGTTGGGTTAAAAATTAGATTTTAATAAAAGGTGTTTATTAAAAAAGAATTTGATGATTTTATAAAAGTTGATTTTTATAAATCAGAATCATAAAATATGTTTTGGAAATAAGATGAATTTTTAGGAATTTCAAATCCAGGTGGCTTTGATAAAGTTTTCAAACGATTCTTGGAAAAGTAGTAATAATTTTACTTAAAAATACTTTAAGGTATAAATATTTTGAAAGGAAATTTGAGAGTAAGATTTTTCTTTGGACAGTTCGGGGAATGAGTCTCAATCTATTTTGTGATTATTATAATAATCTTCTAAGTGACAATCAAATGTTTTCTTAGGGAGATGTGATAGTGCACTTAGTAAATTATTCTCTTTGTCATTGTATGATCGAAACAAATTCAAATCGGAATGAATCAAAAGCAGGTGGATGATAAATATTTTGTTATAACGATTTAGCTGAAATATATGTGTATATAGTACTATTTCAAAAAAAGCATTTGAAAGGAAAGAAATATTTTTATAATTAACTAGTTCGAGTGACTTGAAAGTGACTAAAAATGGGCGGGAATGTGTTCGGATGGTAAACACGTCTCTTGAGTATTACCCTTCTTGGTAAAGGGATTTATAATACTATTCAGTAGTACCCAATTCCTTGATATAATTTTGAAGTTACTTGGACTATATGTATATCTTCTAAGGGTTAAAAATAAAGTATCATTTCAAAAAGATTTTTAAAATAAAAACCAGGTATTTGGCTCCTAAGTATCAAAATAATAAGGCATTTTGATTAAAGAATGGGTAAATAAGTGGAGTTTTAAAACTTAATTAACTTAATAAGGATAAACTATGTTTTATTAAATCGTGTCTTTTGATTTTAACATCTAGAAGTGAAAAATTATTTGATGTTATTGGGCCACTAATAAATGCCTTTACTTTAGAGGTGTCTTAAAAAAGGTAGACTCTAGGACAGAGTTGGAATACCAGCATCCTACTCTTCTTAGCTACTTACCAGACCGATTGGGTAAAGAGTTTGAATTGGTCGACTCAGTTTTAAGACCAAAAATTATTTTGGATCTACATCTGAATAGATAAAAACCGAGTAGAATTAAAAATACGATGTTTTGTATATATACTCTTAGGATGTAGGAGAGTATTATGCAAATAATAAATTAAAATGATTTTATGAAAAGGATTTTATAAATTATTGTATCATTTAAAAATGTTTGAACTTATATTGGAATTGTTATGAAATGTTTTCATAAATATTTTAGGGAGGATAGAAAGTAGTTGGATAGTAAGAACCTGTAGAAGAGTACGTAAGCGATACTTAGATCATTTTCACTTTTTCACATAATTCTCAATCCTAGATTCTAGTACATAACTTAAGGTGTTTCACACCATTTCGAAGAAGGACTTATCACTCGATTATTGACGGCGAACACTTATTGAGGGTTAGTAATATGGAACTAAAAGTTTTCTGTCATAGTATATGGCTATTTAAGGAGAGTAGAGGTTTCTAATTAAGAAATCTGATCCGAGTCCGCACTAGGAAGTCAGGTGAGCAATACTAGTTTGAAAGTAAAACTATGTATTCGAGTGAGTGGTCAAATCAGATTTTTGGTATAAGAATGATCTACGTACATCATACGAACTAATGTATAGTATTCCCAGTTGTTTTATGTTTTGGGCTTAGGGCTGTGGTAAAATTTCGGGGACAAAATTCTTTTAAGCGGGAGAGTGTAACGACCTGAATTTCACCGCTTTGGTTTGGAAATATTTAATTAATTTTAAATATTCAAATAATAAATTTTATAATTAAAATAATTAAATAATAAATAATGATGGTGAAATAGTTTTTCAAATTTGTTTATAAAAATAAGTAGTTCGAAGAAAAATCGAAAATGTGAACGGAATTCTTTTTTCGAATTTTCGACTTTTCGTGGCTAAAAGTTATCGGAACGTTGTAAACTCTATTGTATAATATAACACATACATTTATAAATAAGTTAGGGTATATATATGTGTGTGTGTGTATTAGTATACATATACATATGTATTTATACTTAGGTATATAAGATATAAAATATAAATTTATTAAAAAGAATATGTCACATCATAGGCAAACATAAGTACGCCATGCATTAAAAACATGTTGGAGCTTGGAAAAGGAGAGGGGACATGAGGGTGGGCTGAGGTACATGATGGTAAGGTGGCATGGTGATGTGGCTAGAGGGGTGGAGGGTAAAGGACCAAGGGTGTTTAGGTAATTCACTTTGTTGTTACTTATAAATTCCCCTTTAATTTCTTCATTTTTGCCTTCTCTTCCTTCTGCTACTATTTTCTCATTTATTAACCAAATAGAGGATTTATTTTTTTCAAAATGTGTAAAATTTCAATGGTAACAATTTCATTTACACCACTTCTCCAAATTTTGAGGTTAGTTATGTCCAAATCTCATTTCTTTCAGACTCATTTTCGGACCTAGATTTTCAAGTCCAAAAATACCTCTTCTTATTTTAACCATATCTTCCTAAAAAATGATCCAAATTGAGTGACTAATTTTTTAAAATTGAAGAGAGGAATTTCTGAAAACTTTTCTTCTGATAACTTTCCCAATTTCCATGAGTTACTTATCCAAAAATCAGTTATAAGAAGACCAATTTTTGGGGTGGATTTTTTATGAATTCGATGATAATCTGAACCCCATCCACCTTTCAACGCCAAGCTCCACCACCTTTGGACCATGTGCACCATACTTTTGCTGAACCATAAGCCCACCACAATGCCACCGAATATTTTTCTTACCAAAGTCAAAGCATGGATTTAGGCTCGGTTCAAAACTTAGGGAAGTTCGAGTCATTTTGGTAGATTTTGGGTAGTATAACTAACAAATTCATTTAAAATTTCTAACTTTAAATATGATGCTTACTACGATAATAAATATTGTTATTTGGTTGTTAAGTATGTTGGATGTTTGGTTTAGACAATATTGAATGCTGTTGTATGTGATTGGAAGTTAGACTTGAAATGAAATCTAATGTTGAAGTTAGTTTGAAAACTATGATTTTGGTTTATAGTTGTTGCTTATGTATGTTGTTATGGCATGTGTTTGGAATTATGAGCTTATGCATGTGATGTATGTGTTAAGAAAGTTAGCATTTTGACTTGTTAAAATAACATCGAGATCCGTTGGTTTAAACTTGTTTTCTAACTTTACTTTTAGAAATGTTTTATAAAAGTTTTAAAAACCGTACCTTGTTTTCTAAAACTTTATTCAAAGTTTATAAAGTAGTTTAAATAGAAAAGAAAGAGTTTAAAAAGTGATTTAGAGTATAAAACGAATTTTTGCAAGTTCAGGTCGTATAGCGATAGTCGCTATAAATGCAGTTCATGAAAAACAGACTCTTTTTTAATTTAAAACGTTTAACTTAAAATTTTCAAACATATTTTAAATATTTTAAAACAATTATAAATAAATAAATTTATATTTACTTATTTAATGATTATTTAATTAATAAATTAAGAATGGTAATTAGTACTTAATCATTAATTAAGTTAAGGTAATTAATACTTAATTATTTTTAAGTAAGTTAATTATAATTTCTTAATTAATAAAGAATTAATTATTATTTAATTAACTATCTTGAGATTAATAATTATTTAATTAAGTTTTGGTATTTTTTATTTAAGAAGGGTTTAATTATTAATTAATTATTAATCAAGTTAAATTTAAGTTAAGATTTAATTAAAACTTAATCATGATTTAATTATTTTAAATTAAGGTTTAATTTATTATTTTAGTTTTAATTAAGGAATATTTAATTAATTAATTGAGGTTAATTAATCTAAATTATTATTTAATAATTAATCAAAGATTCATTAGGGTTTAATTATTTATTTAATAGTTAAATATTATTTAATTATTAACTAAAGGCTTAATTATTATTAAAGAGTTTAAATTTTTAAATAGAAGTTTAAAGTTTTAGACCACTTTTTTTCTAAAGACCGGTTTAGTTTTAAACTAACTTTCTTTTAAAAGAATATTTTAATTCCAAGGGATTTCTTTGTCGATATTCTTAAGTAAACCTATTTGAATATGAAACCCAATGACATCCATTTAGTAGAATATATCACTGTTCTGCTAATTAACTTATATTTGACATCTTTTTTGTATAAAAAATCACCGTTCTACCATAGTTCACCAAGTAGATTATGTTGACATCTATTTAAGTAGAACAAAAATCCATTCTGCTATTGTATTAACTTGGACATGTGTTTAGCAGAAAAAATCCCCATCTACTATTATAGTAACTTGGACATCTTACCTATATGTTGATTTGTTCGTTGTTGGCTGATTCCCATATACATATCTGCTTGTTATGTAAATACTCATGCTATAACCTGAAAAGTAAACTTAATTAAAAGAGAAATATTCCAGTCACTAAGCTTCTTTATGATTTTTAAGGTCAATCATACTTTTAATCATGGTTTCATGTTAAGTAATGATTTTAGCAAAGATGTTTTAAATAATTGTTTTATTTATCAAAAGGACTTTATTAAATGATTTTATTAAAGGAGTTTATTTTAAATAAGGAATATTTATAAGAAAGTTTTATAAATGATTTTGGATATTTATAAAGGAAGTTTATAAATAATTTTAGAGATTTATAAAGAGATATATAAATGGTTATGGTATTTATAAAAGAGTTTTGTAAATTTAACTTGATGATTTATAAAGAGTTTTGTAAATGGGTTTGGAATTTAAGTAAAGAAGCTTCACAAATGAAAGAGATTTATTAAGAGGACTTATAGAAGGAAATTTATAAAAGGATTTGAGATTGGATTTCCTTTAACTGACTTTCTTAATTCTGGTGGTATAGACATTTGTTACATACTTAACACTGAAGGAATATTTTTTGAGGCTAGTTTATCTCTAATTTAAATAAAATTTTGTTTCGATCCTTTGATATAATTTGAAAATGAGAAATCTTTCACAAATGTTTTGTGAATATACTTATGTCGGTGAGATAAGTATATGAATGTTTTTTATAAATACTTTTGAAAAGAGTTTTAATAACGAAAGATTTAGTTTGAGGCTTAGTGGTTGCTATGGGTAATTAAATCACTGATTTTGTTTTTGTTTGTTTATTTGATAGTTAAATAACCGACTATCAAATTTGGACCAAAATATAACTTTGGAAATATCTAGGAGAAACACTTGAGTTATATGGCACGGTCATATTTGATGATGCTGTACTGTGCGTATAAATCTTGTATTGTTCTCCTAGAACAAATGATAGGGAGAACAGTCCACTTAAACGGTTAGGGGGTGATCCCTGCTCCTATGTATTCTTGGATTAACTCCAAAGGAACCGGGTTGAGTGTACCGAAACCATCGTAAGTTATTTCGAAGAAACCGAGATCAGATAAGTATAAATTATCCGAAAACCACTTTGATCCAACTCAAGTGTTTCGAACTGAAGATATCTTGAAGATGAAGCTTTTGAAGTGCAAGGGCTACTTGCTACTAATCATGAGGGTGATTCTAAAATGGATGTAGTAGAGGTAGTGCCTTCGGTTTCGTTCAGATCCAGAATGAACTTGTATGAATGAATGCTAGCTAGCACTGCATTGTTGCCTTGAGGGCAGTGTTAGCATTCCAAGATGGTTTGCTATATAAAAGTAATTGTAGCCTCAAGCCTCATCTACCCAGGGATGACTAAAATTAGAGGATATGCTTCAAGGCTAAGTGGTACGCACCCATTAGGGTATGGTCATCATCCGATCTAGATCGATATTATAGATCATGTATGCTCGGGGCCCATCTAGGTTGTTGATCGCAACCAAGGTGATGACATATTCGGAGCTATCCAGTAAGGGGTAGGGCCGGTCTTGACTCGCAGGGAGTCCATGTGAGGTTCTCGGTGTGTTTTATCTAGAGACGCACTGCGATAGGTGGTACCCCAATGCCTTGTCATAGTATGGGATCCAATCTCCAATATGAGCCATTACGATTTTTATTATGCCCAACTATGTTGGAATGTGAGATGCAAGCATTTCAGCTATTTTATATATTTACTTTGAACCCTTAGACATTATTATAATATCACTGGATTTTATACAAAAGTGTTTTAGTTATCGTAAGTTAAAAACCCGTCTGTGTTTATGTGCAGCATGTTCTTACGTGATACCTTTGATTTTAAAAGATTTTACAAGTTATAATAAATTAATTCCTTGTGATTTGAGTTTCTCATGCTGGTTTTACCAGACTGATCCGGGCGTTATTTTTGTTATAATGCTCGGGTTAGCCCAAGCATATTTTCCAGATTTAGCTAGATCCTTTGGAGCTTTCAGGTAACGAGTTAGATTCTCCAAGACGTATTCACGTACCTTATATTCTTTCGCTATTTTCATTTGTTTTTGTTTGTATCTATCAGCAATTGCAAGGATGGGCTATTATAATTGTCCATGCTGATAATAGGTTAATGTACTCTAATGACGTGTATAATGAAGATAATTTCTTTTGTAAAGGCTTGTTCATATTATATATTACTCATCGCGTTTTGTGAGATTCTGTTCTTTCATTTTCTTTCTTTCACCTCTAATGACCTGTCTTTCTGTAACGAAGCGGATTTTGCCCGCTCGAAAATCGACATCCATACTTTACATCGTACTCGAATGCCGTAGATTCGACCGTTCAAATCCGAGTCGCCGGAGCTTATAACACAGTTAAGTAAATAACACAGCGGAAGAAAAAGAATATAGATATACAACATCTAATACAATATCCAGATACAATGATGATACAATGAATATCTATATACATTAGAGATATGATACAACAAATAGCAGCGGAAAAGAAAACGATAACATCAGCAGTTGATAATCTTCATCTCCAAAGCACCAATCCAGAAATAGCTCGAACTCCCAATAACGATGCACAAAGATAAGCAAGTGCAGTCCTGAACTCCAAATACTAAACTAGCTCCAGATAATCTACTAAACCTGACTATCTGAAAAGAAACCCAACTCTAGACTGCCCGTGTGGAAAATAATGGGCACCCAGAGTTTAGGAAGGGAACAATAAACTCCAGGTCAGTCATGAGACTGGTGTGAGCAACAAAAACAGTTTATCTTTAAAACAACAACAAAAGAACTTTAAACATTGAAAACCTCAATGCTTTTGGAAAATGAAACTACCATAAGGCCTCCCGCACACACACACAATGCAAACGCAGAATCGGAGGAGATTTCTCCTTATGATAGTCAAAGATGCTTACTACGCAAAATCAAATCATTTGATATTATTACTAGTGCATAGTGCAGAAAACATTTCAAAAGTATAATATTAATCTTAGCCAACATACGACCAGTATCGTATGCCTACTATAGCTACTATGTTCAATAGCAGGTTACCGCCACATTCCATAGCAGGTTATACAACTAAAACCGTACAAGGCTCGTATTGTTTCTTTGGATTTTCCAACAAATGGTCAGGCTAAGGAACTTCCTTCCGCCGCATGGGATCGCCTCTGGCTGGACGTCCCGAGAGACAAACTGCTCTCTACCAACACAAGGCCGGGTTACCCCTATAACAGTTAACTCACGAATATGCCACCTCTCGGTCCTTTGGGACCTTTATCCGAGGCCTCGATAACCAACATCACACATAATAATAAAGTGTGTCCACATGAGTAAGTATCTGGGCTCCATACCATGATACCACCCTTTTACAGAAGGAAATGACATACCCTAAAGGGCGTGACCCTCATAACCTTACCGCATATTCCTGTTTCGACCATTTCCGGGTTGTGAGGTATGACGAAGTCTCGTCCACAAAGCTACGCTTTGTCACAAAGCCATGCTTCGAGTCAAACAAATGATCAAAGTAATGATCACAAAGATAAATGATCAAACAAATGATCATATCATAAATGATCAAACAATGATCATTTCACAGCAACACTCAGCATGTCACATTACCAAATTAGGAACATATCGCTGATAAATTTCAACTACATAACCTCTGAGCTCGTACGTCTCAGAGAAGGGTGTTAAGCTAAGAGAATAAATTCTCCGCCACCAACAGAAATGTATTTGAAAGAAATCGGCTTGATATCTCAAAGTGTAATGTCAGACATGTAACCATACAAGTCTGTTCCGGGTTCGAACAGAACCGAAGGCACTTCTTACAAAGCCCTTGCAAATCCGGATAATTTTCTAATCACGTTCGGACTTCCCATCACAAAGGGTGATAAAATCTCTATATCGGGGCCAATCGATGCAGAGACATTCGACGAGTTGTCCTTTCGTTTTCGAAAATATCCGGTCTTCACCACCGGTCTTCAAATGCGATCCATATACGACGTATCACTACTCGGAATGGGTTATATGACACAAATGTCTTTTCCTGGCTAACTCGAATAATGAGCGCAATTAAAAATATATGGATATTGGGATTTCAGTTAAATCACAGCTTATTACCCAAAACATTTCATTCGAATGGTTAACACAAATTACCATTTTCAAATCTTTAAATAAAAAGATTTATTTCACAAAGTTCACCCAGTTTCAACAAAAATCCATTCACAGATTTCAAAACAATTTCCGTTTCAATTGGATTAACTCGTTAAATCTTTAAATTAAAGATTTAACTCATAGCTTTCAAAACAATTTCATTTCGAACGGGTTAAACAAATCATCATTTTAAATCTGTTAAAAATAAACATATTCAATTCATAGCTTTCAAAAAGAATTCATTCATAGCCTTTCAAAACATTTCAATTTCATTTTAAATTTGAAACCTTTCAACACAAATTGGAAGTTCACTTCTTATATGAAAGCTGTGATTATTAGAAAAACAAATAGTTTTCGTTTTAGAAAAATCCAGTTATATTTGCACGAGTTAAAGCCCTTGAATTATATTCACATTCCAAAATCAATACTTTTAAAATATTTTAACCCTTATATAACGGGTATAACATCTTTAATCCCTAGTTTCAAATCATAGAATTCAATTTCAAATCTTGAATTTGAGTTTAAATCAAATTATTTAAACTTCAAAACTTTATCAAATTATTCAAAAATAAGTCTTATCTTTGAAATTACATTTCAAAATCTTTTCACATTTAAACCCAAATTTCTAATTTCAAAATCAATTGAAATTAAAATTTCAATTTCAAAAACATCAAATTTAAATTATCTGTGACTTAACCAAAATCCACGTGAAATTCATATTTGTGTGTGTAAAAGTGTAGTCCAGGGGTTTCACACACAATAGTGCAACATCAATCATCACAGATATATCGATAAGCGGTATAATCGATAACGCTTATCTTCATTCACAGATTCATAGATAAAATAAATTTATCGGTCACAAAGATTCACAATTATAATTCGATGTGGGTTTCGGATAACCAACTGGAATCCGACTCCCTGTCGCATCAAAATTCAAGTGCCGTTTTACGGGCTAAGGGGTTGCATATTCACATAGTAATATATCACAGAAACAGAAATCACAGCTCAGCACAACATAAATCAGGGTATATCACAAATGATCATATATCAAGGATATCAAACAATTCACATTCAATAGAATTCAAACATTCATAAGTAAGGTCAAGTATTCAATAGTTACTTATAAGCAGAATCAATTAATCGTTTAATCCTGATTAATTCAATTTATTTCCAAGTAAATTAATTACTTATGAATTAATTATCAAATTCTGATTAATTTATTACAAATCATTTGGTATAAATAAATTTGTCAATCACCTTAATTAATTAAATTATTCTTGATTTATCATATCAATTAAATCAACCTTTTAAACCAGTTACATAATTAATTAACTTTAAATAAATCAAAATATCTAACATTAATTTCAATTAGTGATTAATCCTTATTAATTCAATTTCTTAATCACTTTCATTTATTTATTAACCTTTAATAAATAAATTCTTCTCAAATTATTTACTTTAATTAATGATTTAAACCTTTAAATTACTTATTAAATTCATCCAATTCGTTAATTAATTAAATGATTAAATTATCCATTTTAAATTTACATGTTAAAGTAATATTTTGTTATGAAAGAATTTTAAAAGAGTTAAAAATCAAATTCCTTTTTAATTCAACATTTTTTTCTTTTAGTTCTACTTAATTGCTTAAATCCTTTACATTATCAAAACAATTTGAATTTGTAAAACCTATTTCCAAATTAAATTTCAAAACTGAACTTGAATTTATATTTAGACCTTTGGTTTGAAACTTTAATTTAAACTTTGCTTTAAACTTGAATTTTTAATTCTCGAGTCAGTACTATATTGGCCTCGAGCCAACACTGGAAACCCCCGAGTAAAATACCCAAGTTACGCGAGTCAAATTCGCGTTTCCACGAGTCACTCACGAGAATTCAAGAAAACGACTTCGAGTTCAGCTCCTTCTTCTCCAATTCGTCCCTGCCGATATATCACCGTGCACGTGCACCGGAGATTGACGCCGCTCCGGTCATCGCTGAGGATATCCACAAGTCGACGATCACCTCCCCGAGCCCCCTGACCTCCCAGTTCGTCGAAATTGATAACAAATCAGAATCAAGCTAAAACAACTCATATACTGGAATGAACTCTGGCCACAAAACGACCCGCCGACGCCACTTCCGGTCCTCATCCTCCTCGCCATCATTCCTAAAGATGCGTAAGCCTTCCACGCGCATTCTCCCCCAGGTGCGATCAACCCAATCTCCTCAACAACGCCGCACGATTCAAATTTTTCGACATTGTTTCAAGCTAGGCTAAAACCCTAAATCGACATGGTCGGCTCTCCACGGTGAACTAAAATTCGAACGAACATTTTTCTGACAATCACCTATGCCCTAGCCTCCTCCACCATTGATCGCAACCTCCAACTCGTCGTTGTTGGATGGGATTTGACGAAAATACTAATTTTAGTAAATTCGAGATAACTCGCCAAATCCTTACTTATAAATCTTGAAATAATGATAAAAAATCATTGATTTGTGATTCGAATCCAATTGTGTAATCAAAAATGAAAATTAAAATACTTGAATTTTCTGATTATTTGAATCATTACTGTCTTTGATAAATTTTTGAAATGATTATTCAACACAAACACTCGTAATTATTTTTAAGATACATATTACTCCATCACTATCCTTTTTCATTTAGAAAACATCATATAAAAATGTTAATTAGGATGTTGATTTATTTATGTTGTTCAGGTTGTGGATGAGATAAACAGAGATGCCTGTATTCATAAACTTACTCATATAAACACCCAGATTCATTCATATGCAACAAACTTTTCACTGGCAAATAAACTCCCAAATTCACAAGCAACAAATAGATGACAGGAAGATTTTGTTTTCAGGGGTTTGTTCATAGGTTCATAGGCATTAGATTCAAAGAACTGGTAAAAAAATTTAAAGTTGCTCACAGTGTTGTTCCAGAGGAAGAAAACAGAGCTTGACTATTGGAAACAGACTTTGAAACTGGCAAGTTGAAATCTCCTTGATTTCTCTGGTTTGTATGAATTTGTTGTTTGAGTTGTAGTTTGTTTAAGCTTTGCAATGGCTTTGCTTTTCCAGGCTGAAGACATTGCCTTGTTTTGATGTTTGTTTTGAGATGTTTGTTTTGTTTACAAATGACATCATTTCAGATTTATTTTCTTAGCTTATGGACGAATTGAAATGAAGTTGGTTGATATGTAGGAAGAGTGTAGGTAGTGTGTTATCTGGTATTATTTTATTTTGTACAAACCATACCAGAGATCTTTTATTAAATAGGGTGGCTGAAAGGTAAGGTAGATTGTATGCTAAGGACATTTGCATTTATTACTTGGCTTCTATTATAAATATTTACCCTATCTTCCTCTGCAAGCTTGTCTCGGCTGATATGATGCAATGTAGTGTGCTATAAAATCATGCCTAAATTGCCTTGTACAAAATACATATTTATTTGTACAAAGATACTTTATGTAGATATTTCTTTTTTTTCCTTTGTTTGCTTTCATATATACACACTTGTTTGTATTTTGTTTTGCCTGGCATACTTACTTCTCATTTTTGTTTACAACTTCAAACAGTCTACATATTTACTTGTTTGTTATACTTATATTTTCATTTGTTTGCCTGGTTTGTTTTTATTTTGTCTTCTTTTACTTGCCTTAATTTGTTTAACAAGCTTAGTTATATCACTTTGTATTTTGTCTACATTTATTCATATTTAAATGTATTTCATTCCCTTTAAATCTTATTGTTTTGTAATAAAAAAAATTCCATTTTAATTTGTTGTTAGAAATTTAGCTAACGGGTTACTTTTATATTTTTAAACCATTTATTTACAATTTAAATTCAAAACAACATATATACATATATTTATAACTTCAAATCACTCACATATGTTCAAACACATATATATTCACATATATATAATATTTACAATATTTAAAATCAAAATGATTTAACATAGAATTTATTTGGATTCGGGGAAACTCGCTTCCATTTAAAATAAATTTTACAAATTTTTATTCAAAAATTTATTTAATTATCAATTTAAATTAAATTAAAATCTAGGGTCGTTACACTTTCGAACATTTAAATGATCGACAAATAAATACAAAGAATGTATTAAGTGTCGTCTTTAGGTGTAGGAAAGGTAGATCATTACAAAACTGCAAAAAATTTGTAGAAGAAGTTTTCATCAAACTATATATAATTATTATATTTGTTTGGATACACTTGCAGTAGATCTGTGTAATTTGGCCCCAAAGCTCGGTACATACAAACACCTAATATAGTCAGTTGGAATTGGATCCGTGAAACAATTTTGTGCATGTCGATAAAGTGAGAGGGCCAAACACGAATTCATGGTGGGAGATGTGTCAACAGTCAATTAGTGGGGTCATTTGTCAGATTTGATGGTCATATTGCTTGGAGCACACAACATGATTTGCTTCCAAGTTTTGTTTTTGATGTGGGGAATGTTTTTTCTCAGATGTTAAAACTCACAGAACCAACAATAATTAGTTGAGATGCTAGCTACACTATATTCTTTTTTTTTAATTACTGTAGAGAGTAGTTCCACCACTAACCGTTGCTGCGTTTAGTTGGAATGTTTGGATATAACAGAATTTAAGCACATATTAACGTAATTTGCTAAACTGTATAAACTATATACATATAGATATGATTCATATACATGTTATATCCAGGGCCGGGCTCCACACTTTTGGTTGCCCTAGGCAACCTATAGCTAAAGTTCAAAAATATCATAGAACAAAAGAATTTTGAAGCCACTCGGATTTGAACCCGAGATCTCATAGAAGACAGGCATGCAAACAACCAACTGCGCCATAGAACATTGTTGCAAATTATATATCAGAATCATTTCTTAATAAATTATTATTCATCATTGGCACATTTTTCCTTGGCGGTTGCCCCTGCCGAGGGGGGCTGCCCTAGGCGGCTGCCTGGCCAGCCTAGCCCTGGAGCCGGCCCTGGTTATATCTACAATGAATTTAAAATGAAAAGTTTGGTATCTTATCTTTGTACTATAAATAAATTTAAGGGCGTTTAATATTGCGACCCCTTCCTAAATTCTCAAAGTTTGAGAGTCTAATTTATGCACTTTGGGCCTCAATCTAGGAAAAAACATCAATAATTAACTAATATGGTTAGTAATGAAATGACTAGCAGAATACTGATAATTTTTTAGTTAATTCTTATCCAGGTTGTACATATTACAAATGATTGAATATATATTTATATGGTCTAATTAAAAAAAGATAAGATTAATATGATTTTACTTAATTAGCCAATAACTTTAACCAAAAAGACATGTTGACAATTTACAAGTTTAAATCTAGCAAATGAAAAGTTTGAAAGTGCATTGAACATGTGACAAAATTTCATGCTTATTAAAAAATCCATCAATTTACTGATTAAAAACAATTTGCATGTACCATGTGCGCCATAATCTTACGACTTGGGAAAAGATCGGCATACTTTAACTCTGTAGATAACATTTGTTATGCAAAGTTAGAAGACCATTGTCATAATCCTGGTCAAGATTACCTATAATTACTCTTAAAAATATGATTTGGGTTATCTTAATCAACCATAAGATAAAATTGAGAATTTTATTAATTATGGTTTCCAAATTAAAATGGATATCCTTTTGTGAAACTTGATTCTTATATTTGATAATGTAAGAATAATTCTATAAATTGTGATAATTAAATATATGATAATAGTTTGTATTGTAAAAATGTGAATTATAAAGTTTATTTCTCTTATTTATTATAAGTGGAGATTTGTGATAAAATATTTTCGTCTCAAATTTGTTTAAACTAATATCGTAAAATTTAGTAAAATGTCAATATTGAGATTTATTGTTTAAAATGAGGTTTTTATAATTAATAGTATATTTTTATATAAAATAATGAGAATAGTTTTTATTCTTAATGGCTATGATTAATTTTATAAAGTATCTCAATATTAATAGAAATGATGATTTTTAACTTCTGATTGTTTCGGTAAATTTTAAGAAATCAAAATAGGATAAATAAAACATTGTTTAGTGTAAAATGGTGATTTATAATAAGTAAAACAAAGGACATCATTAACACTTTTCCTTATTGAGTCTATACCATACCCTTATGGCCCATATAGGTGGTATTGGTAAGGAGGAAATAAGAATACATTCATTCCTTTCTCATTTTATCTCGAGCCAAAAATCTAAAGCTTCTTCCTCCCTAATTCAAATCCTAGAACATAAATAAATCCCCAAATCAGGTGCAAAGCAAAGGGATTTTGATTAATAATTGGAAATTTAAAGCTAAGGTAATCTCTACTACCGTACATTGGATATAATTTTGTTTTACTCTTAGTTTTCTTTTTAGTTAGTAATTGTGCTTTTGCCAATTTCTGAAATCAACCTAGGTCTAATTGTTGAAAGGTATTAGATCGGCCAAGATGAATTCAAGTTCTTAGCTTCAATTCAAGTCAATAAATGTGAGTTGGCACTCACACAACTTATCTCTAAATTCATATTGGATGCATGTGATTGTTGGTTGAATAGCTTGTATCTATAGTGAATGTAATCTCAATTTTATGTTGATTTTCTTGTCCTATGAACTTTGATTCTCTATTTGATGAAAACCCACGTCATTTGATCTTGAATAACACCCAAGTTTAGTTGTTTATATGCTTGAATGCTAGCTAAATCAGTGCTCCTATAGTCAAATTGATCAACGCCGGAGAAACAAGCATCAACAAATCGACGGAAGGCCATCGGCATTTCCTGGGGCTCTGCCCAAGCGTTGCCTCTGGTGGACAGGTCCCACCAAACCGGTGCACCGGTCATGTCCTGGGCTGAGTTCTGGGTCATGTCGCTTGGCCTCCCGTTCGCTCATTTGTTCGTCCGTTTGTTTCCTTGTTGATAATTTCATGTTTTTGATGTCTTATTTCATGCCGATTTCAATGTTATTATGGATTTTGATTCAGGAATTTATGAATTCATTCTGGAGTTTTAATACCATAGAGTTGTTCTACGGGCTCATGGCACAACAAAATTTTCGTCACGCACTACATGAGTTTTCAAAAGACTGATTTTCAAATCGAACCGCTTTCTCTAAAAAATTTAAGTATAAAATTATTTCTTTTATAATATATATATTATTTATGTAATAATAATGATTTTGAAATATAAACTAAGTAATTTCTAATCAAAGGCTTAAATATCTATATGGGTTTAGAAATATAAGTATTTGTGGTTTCTATAAAGTGAATGGACTTATATATACATGGATTTTGGAATAAGAATTATCAACTATGGATTTTGAAATAGAGATTTAAAATAACTATATATATATAAGTATTTTTGATATAAAAACTGGAATTATGGATTATTATATAAGGAAATATATGTATATAGTTGAGAAATAATTGAGTTTATCGAATTTTTAAAATTAATAGTTTGAAACTAATTATATAAATAAAGGGTTTTAGAAATCATTTTCTATATGTTAAATTATATTATTTATTTTCAAAACCATAAACTCTTATCGAATTTTTTATTGGATTTAACACTTGGTTATTAATATGCTATTTTGGCAATTCTGTGCGACTTTTAGATTTGGAGAAGATTTTAAAATAAAACAAAATGTTTTGAGAATCTTAATTCTATAATTTAGAGAATACTAATAATCGACTTAGTGTTATTAGTTGGTTTTAATGCTTTCAAGTAATGCTTTGTCGAATATTGTACAACTCATTGAATATCATGTTTGAGTGGTGCTTACTAGCCCATTAGCGAATACTTGAATTTCACCGGGTAGTGTGGGATGCCTTGGTTAAATTCTTGTGATTGCTATTATGAAGTATTTAACACTTTAGGATTGTATTCTCTTTTGGTATTCGGCGGGGCCGATAGATCCTTAAGGGAATATAGTTCAGTTTTTCAGTGGTATCCGTAATGAGTGAGATTTACTAGCTTCAAGTAAACACTTGAATTTCACTAGGCGGCATGTGAAGTTTTGGTTAAGTTCTCATGATTACTAAAGGTGATAGTATTTGACAGTTTAGAGTTTACTCTTTTGGTGTTCGGCGGGGCCGATAGATCCTTACGAAGTATATTCCTGGATTTTTATATGATCCTTGTGATCAAAATGGGTTATATCTTCTCCAGTCTAGTTTTCATGGATTTTTGAGATTCTGTATTCACGGTATGGACGATTATTGGCATTTTATCTGTATGAATGATACCACCTTTTATTTTTTCACAGTATGAGACGATCAATGAGATCATTATGGATGTGGTTTTCTTGGATTTTGAGATAGTATTCTTTGTTTTGGAATTTCTTGATTTTTGATTTATTCCATGTTGTGATTGAAATATATCTGTGTCTTAGGATGGGTTTTGATGATCATGTTTTAATTTGTGTTCTTGGATTTAATATTTTCGCGTCTTGTGATGTAATTAGAGTTGGACTATTCATGTGACTTGTTATATATTTATATGTCATATATCCTTGTGTTATATCTTGTTCTCACCCCCTTTTGGATATTTAGAGATAGTCTAACCCATTTACTTTATAATACTCGAGTCAGGCCGAGACTTTTTAGGTTATAGGACGAGTAGACTTTCGGATGGATGTGCTAGCAAGTAGATAAACAATTTTGACTTTTTAGTTTATCTCATTTAGGATTTTTATGTATGTATATAAGATGTATATTTGTGATAGTGATTTTTATTGGGTGTATATTATGCAAGTCTAGTATTTCCTCTGTAGACTTACAACATGTATTTGTATAAGCTTTATTTTATTCTGGTGTGATCTGTGACTATTGTTTATATGCTACACTGTTCTGGTTCTACGAAAAAGTTGTGGATATTACTTTGGATTGAGACTGAGCACGTTAAATTTTATTCCAGAGATTAAGCAAAACTGTAAGTATGACGTTTATATGTTAGTTTAATGATATATTCACACTCGGTCGCCCTTAACAAGCTGTATTCTTCGTATTATTAGGAAACATTGTTTATAATGTTCTTTAATAGTATGAGTATAACGATGGATCGCTACAACCATCACTGTATTTTCATATATACCTTGGTGTGTTAAATTTGGGTTTCCAGATGAATACATAGACGCCACTGTACCTGTAAAACTGTATTTAACATTTTGAAGTACTGTTTTTTTTTCAATGTCGTTTTTTTCAAATTCAAGTCATTTAGAAGTAGAGCATGCAATACAATAACAAACTAATTGAAACACTTTTATTTAAACCAAAAATTTATTACATCTGCTTAATTTTTCTTTCAAATTTGTTTAAATTTTTTTTGTTTTTGAAATGATTTGTAGGAGCAAGAATTGAGTTACATAACCATAGATGGATTTGGTGATGCATCCATAAATTTGTGGTGTATCGCAGCATGGGTTACTAAGGTAATAAATATATTGACATTAGTATTATGTGAAATGTTGATTCTGTTGTAATTCAAATTGCTGAATCATATGACTATATAACTGTAGGTTTCTCATAGAACTCAACAATCTTATTATTTCTCATTACTAATAATATATAAAACATGCATCCTTGAGGGCTCTACTTGTGTTTATTTATAAGATATCTTATTAATAACTATATTTTTTGGTATGATTATTGACAAAATTTGCATACGGGGACTACATAAAGTTGGCGAGGAAGTTCTCAGGGAACTCTAAACCCTAGGCATTGTTACAAACAAAGGCATGGATGTTGGGATTTCATCTACAACCAACTTTTGAAGAGCAAACCATTGTGAAACCGATACATACATAATTATCATTTTAACAATATAAACATATTATGTTCCATAATGTATGTTATTTATTCTTTGTGCTTTGAAAACAATGTTAGAATGCCTTCGCACCTTAGCTTACATGTATGTAACAAACTTTATATGCGAATTGGGTGTGTAGGATATATTAGTAATTAATGCTTTCTTTAAATGTGGTTTGCATGTCATTTAACCTCAACACACGTTTTTGCTAAGCAAGCTAATAAGCTAGTATCAGTCGAGATCCAAAGCAAAATCTTAGTTCCAAAAAGAATAAGAAGCATGGATGCATTTTTTAGTGATGTCATGGCGATGGTAGAATTATAAAAAAATATGGTGTTATATGGCGTCACTAAATATGTAATGATGCCATAACGATGATTATTTCTAACAAATAGAAAGCGTCGCTATGGCATCACTAAAAATTTAGCTACGCTATAGCGATGACCGTTTTCTAGTAGACAGTAGGTGTCGCAATGGTGATGCCAAATTTTAGCGACGCTATAGTGACGTCCATCTTACGACGCCTTAGCGATGCCATAGCGATGCCAAATGTACGATAGAAAATCATAGATTTGTAGTAGTGTTGTATCGCAAGGGAATTTTATAAGAAATACATTCTTTAAATTGATATCATTCTAAATTATTAAAGATCATGAAATGTTAACAAGTTGCCCTCTATTGTTTATATACTAAAAGATTACTTGCATATGTATTGGTTGCTAAGCAAATTTAAGCCATTGTTTTTATGTGTAGTACCATTAATATATCTCTAGGCATGGTAAGATAAATGCTTATACTTTTTGAGCATACTCAAGGTATAAACATTCATGCACACATACACACACTCATATGCATATGATACACGTATATATATAATATATATTAAATTAAATATTACAAAATCATTTTATATATTTAAATAAAATAAAGATTTTATTTAAAATAAGTTTATAAATGTTCTAAATAAATTAGACTTTATGGACCCAACAAAAATCCAAAATGGTAAATTGAAATTCACTCATTACTTCCACTACCGGCTGGCCCAGTTTTAGCACACAACAACCATGGGTTATATATCGTCCAACATTTGGAGAGCATTATGTGCTCTAATCTCAATACTTGTATCGATATCCGATCTCGATACATCTTAACTATGAATATTTAAAATGATGTGTTCATTATATTGTGATAAATTGCTCATGATTACGACGCATTGTAACTACTATTATAAAAATACACTATTTAGGATTTTCTATTAAATACACTTAAATTAATTAGTTAATTAATATATCACATTATAACAAGTATATAATAGAAAGTAAAACATCTTTTATTTCAAACGAAATTTTATTAAAGAGTTAATAATTTACAATAAATTACAGAATTGCCCCTATGGCATACCCCTAAGGCATATCGAGAATTTGGTCAATGGATAAGACCTTTAATTATATATGTTGTTAATTGTGTAAGCTACATCAAAGTCCTTGGTTCAGTTCGATAACATTTATCGAAAACCTATTTATACTAGCCAAATATTTTGGATTAAGTTGAATACTGATTATGGTGATATTAATCTTCTACAATAAAGGAGACAAATCCTCTTTTGAGTAGTGTTTCAATTCAAATAGTTCAACATATACTTAACTATGGCCATAACAAAATTCTATGTCATGTGACTAACAATAATCAAAGTACAGTCTAGTTACTAAAGATATACGGTACTCTTAAGTCTAAAGATTATTATATGTCATTACATGAGATCTTTTATTTTAATTTAGTTGTATTAAACAATAGATTTCATTGAATCGCCTGTGATTGTTCCGAACAACCAAAAGACGATCATAAGTAATTCACCGTCCATCGTATAGAGAATGTGATGCAGATTATTCTTATTAGACGTATCGATAGAGTAAGAATTTAAATATTGTTCAACACTCGTGGTTACGAACACTTTTGCAACTGCAATCGATAAATACTTCTTCTAAGGAATTTCTCTTTATATATATCTAATGTGTACAAAACGTTCCTTATATCCAATATGATAAAATATATAATAGAAAAATAAACCAAAAACATACTTTATTTCCAACAAGGTTGTCTTACAAATGTTAAGTTATATAACAACTACATAATTACTCATAGGACACACCCTTAACTATATCAGTATCCCACTTGCATTTGGGGCCAAGTTTGGTGCCTTATGCCTATACCTTTAATCGACCATCCAAAACTAGACTGAGAAATGGCCTTAGTGAATGAATGTGCGATATTATTATTTTGCATCTACTTTTCAATTATACTTCCCCATTACTAATAAAATAATTTATCACGTGTTAATTACGAAGAACATATCTTGACCGCTTATCAAGCGATCAGTTTCCATTGTAATTTATATAGCATTACTACTATCATAATACGTTATTGGATTCTCAATGGTGGGAACCACCCTTAACTTTCTTATAAATTTGCGCATATTTACTGCTTTCATTGCGACACTACTCAAGATGGTGTACTTTACCTTTATAGTTGAATCTGCCACAACATCTCATTTGGAACATTTCTCACTCAAACCTCCTTAAGCAACTATGAACATGAATTTGAGATTGACTTACTATATTCAATATCACTTATGAAGTTAGAGTCTTAACTCTCCTTCTCAAGATATTCGTAATATCCACTAAAAGTTCTCTAGTATTTCATAATTACTCGAGAATAATCTTCACTGCCGTTTAGCAACTTTACATCAGATTTGATATTAGCTCAGTTCACCAAGTACATAAGCAAATTCCAATCTAATACATAACATAATATATAAGATGGTTCTTATTGCCAATGCAAAAAGAATCTATCTTATATGTCCCATATTAAACATTTTAATATGGTGTTTGTGTATATCGATTGGGACAACCCAACGATATCTTATACTAAGTATAAAGAACGTCTCTTTCAAATCCTTTATCGAGAGTTAAACAATTAAACTTTAACTAATTTTAACACGGGTATGTTGTTAACAATCGTTAGCATGTTGTTTACTTATAGCATTAGAAATGATTTAGTACCTTTGACTTTCTTTTTTTAGACACACGCTTTCTCTACATTTTGATCGGTAACGCACTATTTAATTTCTCTGTCAAAATACTTGCTCAACCTCTAAATTCTTGTTAAATATCATTGTTGTATCAGCTGTTAGATGATATTTATAAGCTACGTTATCACTCCCTTTGACTTTAAAACATTTTGGTTATTGTGTGCAAACATACTCTTGTAAATCATTATTTAGAAGGTTTGTTTCAACATGAATGTACCAAAACTCATAGTCATATTGTGCGATAATCTACGAGTAAAATCCTAATGGACTTAAGCACGTTGACCGGAAAAATTACTCCACTAGTTTTAGATTTTGAAATCGATGAAGTCATTTCCTATTAATGATGCTTTACACAATTCCAATTGCATTGATCTTCTTCTCAAAGACTCACTTGCGGCTAATAGATCATATCCTTTTAGGTACAAGTACCAAAATCATATTTTTTTTTTCAATTTACTTGGAATCCATTTCGAATTTAAGGCATCACACCATGTAGCAGAGTCTATACTCTCCATGGCCCGTCAACAACTGAGGAGACTAGTACTATTAACAATTCATTTTATCGATATTGAAAAGAAACTAATAGTTTCTCTTCAATGTATAAGAATTCTCATTAGACAGTCTAATGAGTTGTGTCCTCATTGAGCTTGGTTAAATTTACTTTATCAATGTAATCAGATTCTATGTTAGAATCTTAGATCATATCCAAGTCTGTCGCACTACCACTAATTTCTCTTAAAAGTAATTTGTTCGATAAAAAGGTGACATTACTTCAAACAACAATTTGTTTCTCGGTGCTATGGAATTGATGTTCAAAAACATTTTATGAATTGCATATAAACTTAAATAAAATAGATCTAATTTTGAGTTCGTGAAACTTACATTTACAAACTAGACAACCATGTACCTTAAGCTATTTAAGACTGGGCTTCCTTTCTAATTCATATCTCATATGAATTCCTGCTCTTTGATTTATATGAAATCAAATTTAACATTTGTGCTTACTCCTAACTACATACCCTTATAGAAAGATGTAACCCAACTTCACTCATTATTAATCGTATTTCTCCAACATGATCATATTATTCCTTATTAGTATACCGGTATCTACATATGGAGGAGTAACTTTAAGAGTGAATCTTATTAAAACAAAGGAATGTATGCCAAATTAACTGCAAAAACTAGAACACCGGATTTATAGTGGTTCGACGTAACTGCCTACGTCCACTTTGAGTTTTGTCTTTATTGCTTTTCCAAATAATTGAATACAGATACAATCCTTACACCAACAACTTGAATACAAGTTTGAACAGAAAATAAATGAGTCTTGAAAATGGCAGAGTCTCCCCGGAGTTCCTGAAAATAGGTCCATTTCACTGTGCCCCTGCCCTTCTATTTATAGGCGAAAATAGGCCGGACTTCCCCCGCGGGCCCAGGAACAAGATACTTCGACCGGTAGTAAGTGGATTTGGTGCACCGAGCCAGGGATGACGAACGAGGGATGCCGGTCGAGAACTGTCTGCAGCGATCATCAAGTGACTCAAGGTAAAGTTGTGCCGAACGTCCTTAGTTTGTTGTGGGCTTGACAGCTTGTTAACTCCTTTAGTATGCACCGAGCCAGAGATGCCGAATGATGACGTTAGGCATTAGGCCGAACGAAGCCGAGTGAAGCCGAGCGACGTTGGTCGAAATAGAGAACGCCGAACGAGGTATGCACGCCGAACGGCACTCGTATTCCGAGCGAGGCTTGCATGCCAGGCGAGGCTCTTAGGCCGAGCGACATGCCTATGCTGAGCGAGGCCCTTAGTGGCAAGCAAGGGATAAATGTCGAGCGACATGACCTGGCCGAGCGACACTTGGGCCGAGCGGCATGCCTATGAGGAGCGACCAAGTTCCTTGCCACCCTAGCCGAGCGCTGGTGGTCAAATGAGGAATGCCAAACGATGGCACTCAGGTCAATAACCGGTACCTTGTTCCCAAGACAAGTTACTGGGTAACATCTGCCCCCCAAAGCGTATTGTGTGAACCAGCACGATGCGCTTTGAACCACGAGCAATCCAAAATTTTCCTTTAAGCCCTTGCTCTGACTTCTCAATGGTGGATTCTTACGATCTCCTGAATGCCGAGCAAGGCCTGAATGCTGAGCTGGGCCTGAATGCCGAGCGAGGTCTTGTATGCTGAACCATCGAGATATCTTGACCGGTTCCACTGGTTGATGCCTGTTCACCTCCCCACTTTCCTATATAAGCTAATACTTCTCCTTTTTCTCCTTTTTACTTTTAATTCCCTTCCATAAGACTTTCTAACTCGTCTTCCTCCAAACTCCTGCTAACACCTCAATCTTCCTTTTCTTCTCGAGTCCAGTACGTTGCCTCACAACCTCTCCCAACAACGAACCTGAACGAGTTTCAATTCCAAATCCAGTATTTCCCTAAGCTTCGAGCCATTTCCTTAGGTATGAATTTTTCACCTATTCGACTCTCCCGATTAGGGTTTTTGCACGAGACTCGAATTCATAACTTTCTTTCAAACTACAAATAGTAGAAGTCGTCTAGATGAAGAGGATGAATCTAAGGTTTAAACATTCCTTAGGGTTAGATGGAGAGGAGGAAGGAAGAGGATGGCGCATGTTTTCAGGACGTAGGTTCCTGTTGGGTTCCTGACTGAGGGAAGAGGGAGCGTGGTTGGCTCAGTAGAAATTAGTGAGATTAGGAAGTGTTGGTTGAGCGCGGTGTACGGGTAGGAGTGACGTTTGACTGGCCACTTAGAAAGGTGTTTAGGTTACTCGAAGAAGTGGGTTGGAGTAGGACGTTTGGCTGTGGCTCGGTATCGTCCAGTGCGAAGGAGAGTGTAGGATTTAGTCTCTCGAGTGTTATGTTATGGCCTGGTTAAAGACCACGAGCCTGGTCCGGTATGCCGAACGAATGCATCTCGGTATGACTCCCGCATGCCGAACGGTGAAGAGAGAGTGTAGGAGAGAAGTGTGAGTCGGGTTCAGTGTGCCGAGCAGATGCGGCTCGGTGTCGAGGCTTTTGAGTGTCGCAGTAGGCAACAACAGTCAAAACCATCCCAACTCGAACATAGTTCATGTCGACTTTATTCATTTCCTATTCCTAAACACATGACAAAAAACAAGGACAAGGATTTAAGCAAACAAGCATATCGAACTAATTCGGACCGATAGCTTCCCAGTTTCAACAACTATAATCCTGAGTTTAATTCGAGTAAAACAAATAATAGCCTTCAACATACAGTGCCAATGCTGAGTTCAAAATTGAAACCATCATACAACAGGCTATCGGAGATGGTCAATGATGACGGTCTTCGAAGATGACAGTCCAAAGTTTAACTTTATTTTATCAGGTTCATGACTTTTAATTCTTTTATGCTTATACTCGAACAATTGCACTAGTCCACACACCACACGGGGGGAGCACTTTTGTCGTTATGTCTAATATTGATTGTCTTTCAAGTATAGTTCAAACAGGTGTTTAATCAAATTCAACATTCATTGAAGATTACTAGAAAGTCAGATAAACCCGGGCCGAGTTCTCAACAGGAAGTGGTTGGAACTTCAAATCCATCGACAACTACTGTATAAGATATTCCGAGTCCCACGATCGCATCTGTTAACCTTGCTCCCGATGCCCTAGATGCAGCGATCTTTCTAGACAATCCGGTCGATTCTCAAGCTTCGAGAGTTAATGAAAGCGCCCTTTGTCGTCTATGCTCGATACATGGAATTCCTTTTGACGATATACTGGTCCCATCAGGGCAAGATCGTCCCCACCTGCCCCCAGCCGGATATACTACCTGCAACAAATTTATGTGCTGGGTTGGTAGCGTGCCACCATTCAACTCCTTCCTCCATGACGTGCTGCAATATATGGAGATCGCTCCAGCACAGTTACATCCCAACAGTCATGCGTTTTTATATGGCACGTGCATTCTCTTCATGAGCATTCTATTCAGGCTCCCGACTCCTGGCGATATCCGCTACATTTACCATTTTAAGAGGCGGTCCGACAACCCATCCTTCGTATTCCTCGAGCCACATAGCAAGTGCCAAATCCTCACAGGGGCATGGAGCAAATTCGCCCAATATAAGCAAGAGTGGTTTTACGTGCGCTGCCCTCTGGTTTCACGAGGATATGGCTGGAAGGGAGTAAGTTCCTTTTTCTAGATCAATAGTCATACGAGTTAGGAAGTGCATTCTTTCTAAACCTTTTCTCGCTTTTCTACAGGCATCAGCCCGCGTCCTGAAGGCTCCAGGTACTCTAAGGCAGTTGAAGCTATTCGAGCTGTCCCCGCGGGAGATATGGACATCAAATCCATCATTTCCAATGAATCGCTCTCGAAATTTGGGCTGCTGACAGAAGGTCGCCGAATAAGTTTTCCTCACGACGCCACTTCAACTGGACCTGCCTTGGATAAAGGCAAAAGGCAAGCTGGGTCTTCATCACATGGTGCCCCTGACACACCTGAGGAGGGCGAGATTAGAGAAACTAAGGTGTCCGAAGCACCGGGTGAGAATGTTAGTCCTACTCTGGAACCGGTGGTTGAGGTACACGATATTGAACTAACGCCTCCTCCTTCAAAGGGAGAGAAGAAACTGGCTTACAAATTGAGGAAAAAGATAGTGGGCGGAACCTCAAAGGTCACAATCATTCCAGTAGAGAGAGAGCCTTCTCCTCAACATTTAGAGAGTTCATTGAAAGGCTTGTCTGACCTTACAATTCCTGATGATTTGCTCAACTATGGTTTCGACGACCCGGAAGCCATAAAACTTCATTCGCCGGCGAAATGCAGTGAAGGCATTCCAGGCCATCACTAAGGAGAAAGAACTCCGATAAGTAGAGCTAAAGAAACTGGTCCATTGGGGAAAAACGCTAGGACACACACGAACACTCGCACTTCACCTTGCACTTAAACTTCAACCGTCATGCCATTTTTGCTAACTTGTCATCACTTAACTTCTGCATAGGTGATATGGGACGCTCTCACGGATTCGACCGCCTTCGCGGCTCTTCGATTTTCCATCCTTCCGTCCGAGACTCTGGATATGGCAAATGCTGAGATAAAGGTGACGACAGCGACAGAGATTATCGCTCTCGAGATTCATCTTCTTGAAGGAAAATTCACAATCACTCATCGTACTCCAACGATCCTCCACCTCCACTGGATCAAGGCAGGGAGAAATCAGGTTAAAGGGGACCACCATCTGAAACTCCTCGCGACCAACACTCGGGTTCCCCAAGTACTAGGCAGTCTCGGGAGGTTCATAAGAAGTCCGTAGTTTCGACAAAGAAAACCTCCTCTACTCCTGCACCTGATCCGTCGATAGCGGAGAAACTTGTCGAGCTTAAAGCGACATTCCCAAAAATATGTTTTGATGGACTAAAATTTCTTCCAGCCATCCATCCTATTCTGGGGAATGTTAAGCAGAGTGCCCTTGCTTGCACCAATGATGTTTATGTCCAACACGACGCATTTGTTCACTTGGTAGAAAAAGTTTCTAAAGTTTCTATGGAATGCCAACATGAAATCGATCGTCTGAAGCTCGAGGCCATCCATGACAAAGACATCATTAGGTCCTAAGATAAAGAGCTTTCCACGTATAAATCTAATCTTGAGGCCGCCTAGAAGAACGCTAAAGATACTACAGAGGCAGTCAGTTGCCTGGAGGCCACATATAAAAAGGAGATCGATGAAGCTGTCCAACGTTGTAGCGCTTTAGCTTTGGAGAAAAACTCCGTTCAAAAGGAGAGAGATGCGTTCGCTCAGCAAGTCAAAGAGTTGGAAGAGCTACTTCTCAAAGAGAAAGAAGAAAAGGTTGCTGCTCAAGAGGAGTCGCAACGTTACTGCGATGAGATTGTTGCTACACGACTCCTGAAGACAAAGCTCGATGAAGAACTCTCCAAGGCCGAGACGCTGAAGGATGAAGCCCGCGAAGAGGGCAAAAGAATAGAGTTTACAGAGATGGACTCTCGCCTTGAGGCGGCCGCCGAAGCTGGTAGGGAGGAGATCAAATGCCATTTCGATCCGCTTATAGCCGAGTACAACGCTTGAGTCCTCATGCATCGTGACTTAACATTTCTCGGCAAGGGTTACCTCGAAACTATGGCCGAAGCATGGGAGACTTTGATAAAGATCAAAAAGGCTGAGTCGGGGACTGAAGAGGTTGACGAAGAAGCTTTAGCAAAGGAATTTATCCAGGGGAATGAGCCTTCGGACTTGTCTGCAGCGAAGGCTCTTTACAGCAGAGACTCCCCTGTATCAAAAGGAAAAGACGCTATTGCCGGTCCATCCAAAACCGAGTCTCTGGTTCCTCTCCCTATTCTGCCGTCCAGTCGTCCACCACTTGACCCCTTCAAGCAACACATTGGCTATAGCCCGGAGGACCCTGGACTTAATATTCACGTTCTATCTCCTATTCCAGAAGGTGAAACTCCTCGAATAGTTGAGAGTCAACCAGATACTGGTACATAAATTTTCCTCCAAAGTTCAAAGGGTTTTCGCTTTCAGCAAGTGATTAATGTATTTTAACATTTGTTTCTTACGATTCCGTGTAGGTCATCCTGATCCCGTACCTACTCCAAGGAGCGATGCCGCCACATAGAAGAAGGAGAAGACGGGAGAAACAACGCAAGCGGAAGAGACTCTCGGACCTGACGCTCAAGTGATTGAGGCGCTTAACGAAGACAAATCCGACAATCTGTCGCCCGTCGAGGAACATTACGAAGTTGAAATTACTGGCGCCTCCAAACACACTTCAAAGATGAGCATGAAGGAACAGGTCATTGAAGAGGGGAGAAAGAAAACCGAAATTAAGGCCAAGCCTCAAGTGGTAGAACTCGATGACCCACTGAACAGGCCTTTGAAGATTATTCTTCCAGGTCGGACCAGGCTGTTAGAAATTCCTCCTTCCTTTGACACCCTTTCTTTGGCGAGCAAAACGTCCAAGAGAAAACGCGTGGGGGAGGAGTCGTCTGAGAAATCGAAGAAGGAGAAGAAGCCAAAGAAGTAACTATCATGCTCGTTCAACGAAAATCAGCTTGGATTATGTAATTATTTTTATCTATTTTCATAGCCGTTATAGATAGACTTTTTGCCCCGAGTTTGGGAGAAGTTGCAGTAGGACTTCATTTTGAATTAATGAATAAAACTTCATTCTTTGTCTTTCCAATGACTTTTGTTGTTCAGCTCACTGTATAACTCGTAGTCGAAATCCGAAATCTTATGAGTTAAATAAGCCCTAGTTCACTTCCATATGACTCGGAGATTTTTTGGATCGCTTATACTCTGATCCGTACTCTGGGGACTTAGAGTATTCCAGTCCGCACTCAGGGGACTTTGGAGATTTCGAAGTTGTTTATACTCTAGTCAGCACTCTGGGGACTCAGAGTACTCCAGTCTGCACTTTGGGGACCTAGAGATTTTTCAAGTCGTTTATACTCTGATCCGCACTCCGGAGACTCAGAGTACTCCAGTCCGCGCTCATGGGACTTGGAGATTTTTTAATCGTTTATACTCTAGCCCACGCTCTGGGGACTCCGAGTACTCTAGTCCGCACTTTGGGGACTTAGAGATTTTTTAGTCGTTTATACTCTAGCCCACGCTCTGGGGAATCAGAGTATTCTAGTCCGCGCTCTGGAGACTTAGAGATTTTTTAGTCGTTTATACTCTAGTCCGCACTCTGGGGACTTAGAGATTTTTAGGTCGTTTATACTCTAGTCCGCGCTCTGGGGACTCCGAGTACTCTAGTCCGCACTCTGGGGACTTAGAGATTTTTTAGTCGTTTATACTCTAGCCTACGCTCTGGGGACTCAGAGTACTCTAGTCCGCACTCTGGGGACTTAGAGATTTTTTAAGTCGTTTATACTCTAGCCCGCACTCTGGGGACTCAGAGTACTCCAGACCGCACTCTGGGGACTTAGAGATTTTTCAAGTTTGGGTGTGCGTTCATACGCCAGACAGAATAACGCAATTTAATTTTCGTCATAGAATTGTACTATACGAAAACATCAATAGTTCATGGAAAAGACGGCTTCAAGCCTTTATTGATCATAACAAATGGAAACAAACTAAATTGTCTTATTGCATGCCAAAAACTAAAAACAGTGAAATGAACATACACTGGAAATAATTGCAACTAAAATGCAAAAAGAAATAGACTAGGTATAATAACGGCGCAAATGCTCGCTATTCCATGCGCGAGGAAGTGTCACGCCATCTACGGTCGCTAGCTTGAAAGTTCCTTCTCCAAGCCTCCGTTCGATGACATACGGACCTTCCCATGTGGGATTCAAATGTGATGGGGTCGGAAAAACTCGCTTCAAAACGAGATTACCCGCATTGAAAGTTCTCGGTCGGACTTTTTCATTATAATACCGAGCAACTCGGTGCCTATGTGCAGCCGCTCTTAAATCAGCTTCTTCACGTTTTTCGTCAACAAAGTCCAACGATTCCAATAGGAGATTCTGATTCTTCTTGGGATCATAATAAGTTATCCGATGAGAAGGAACTTCAAGTTCCATGGGTATCACAGCTTCAGTGCCGTATGCCAAGGTGAATGGAGTATGGCCAGTCGCGGACTTGTGGATGGTTCTGTAAGCCCAGAGCGCTGTCGGAAGCTCATCCACCCACTTGCCTCTAGCCTTTTCCAGTCGTTTCTTTAATGTTAGCTTGATTATTTTATTTACGGCTTCCACTTGTCCGTTCGCTTTAGGGTGAGCGACCGCCGAAAACCTTTTATCAATATGATATTCTGGAAAAATTCTTTGAATTCTCTACTTTCAAATTGAGTTCCATTGTCCGTGATGATAGTTCGCGGGAGGCCAAAACGGCATATGATGTTTCGTACATGAAATTAATTACTTTTTTGGTGGTGATCGTAGCTAAAGGCTCTGCTTCTGCCCACTTAGTAAAGTAATCAACAGCAAAAATTACATACTTTGCACCACCCCTGGAAATCGATAAGGAACTGATTAATCGATCCCCAAAATCGCAAATGGCCAGGGACTAACCATTTGTGTGAGTTCCGCTGGCGGAGCTCTCAGGATTTTCACAAACTTTTGACATCTGTTGTATTTTCTTATGTGGTCTGCAGCATCCCGATTTACAGTGGGCCAATAGTATCCACAGCGGAGGATCTTTTTTGCCAGTGTCTTGCCCCAAGTATGGTCGCTACATTCGCCCTCATGAACCTCTTTCAAGACCCATTTTATCTCGTCGTGGGTGATGCAATGAAGTAATGGAACCGAGAACCCTTTTCGATACATTATTCCATCCTACATCACATATCTTAAGGCTTTGCGTACGACTTGTTGTTTTTCGTTCCTCTTTTCAGGCAAAGCTCTGTGTAATAGGAACTGCTTGAATTGGGTTATCCATGACTCCTTTTCAATTTTTGCTTCTAGCAGAAAGTCTATTTCCATCTCGTTTATACTTGGAAATTGCAAAACTTCAACAGGAACTAAGCCCATCTGTTGTGCATCGCCAGTACTTGCGAATTTTTCTAATGAATCGGCTTCCCTGTTTTGTTCACGCGGGACATGCGAAATATCATAATACTCAAGGTCTGCCAAAAGTTCTTGAACCCGAGCAAGGTATGGAGCAAGCCTTTCCCCGTTTGCTTGATAATCTCCTCGCACTTGGTATACCACCAATTGAGAGTCACAAAAGATCTCAATCGTTTTTATTCCAAGCTCCCTGACAAGTTTTAAGCTAGCGAGCAATGCTTCGTACTCTGCTTCGTTATTCGTGGCTGGAAAACCAAGCTTCAACGCATAACAGATAGATCGGTTTTCAGGGGTCACTAGAATAACACCGGCTTCGGAACAACGGTCATTTGACGCCGCATCGGTGTATAACTTCCATCGAATGGGGGGAGTAATGTCTTCATTACTTTGCTCGACATGTATTGTGAATTCTGCAATAAAGTCTGATAACGTCTGTCCTTGGATAGCTCTCCATGGCAGGTAAGTAATATCGAATTGAGTTAACTCGATGTTCCACTTTAGCAACCTTCCAGAGGTTTCTGGTCGCTGGAGCACCTGTCGTAGAGGTTGATCGGTATAAACACTGATCGGGTGTGCTTGAAAGTACGGACGAAGCTTGCATGATGCAATCACCAAGCAGTAGGCTAGCTTCTCAATTTTAGGATAATTTCTTTCTGCCCCCGTTAAACGTTTGCTAACATAGTACACCGGCTTTTGAACTCAGTCCTCCTTGTGAACCAAAGCCGTACTGATGACATGTTGAGATACGGCCAAGTATACATATAATACTTCGTGGTCTATAAGCTTCGACAGCATCGGGGGACTTTCCAAATGTCTTACCAGAGCTCGGAATGCGTCCTCGCGGTTGGGCATCCATTCAAAATTCCTCTTTCCTTTCTTTATTACATCGAAGAAAGGAATGCACTTGTCAGTCGCTCTGGATATGAATCGACTCAGCGCAGCCACTTTCCCGTTCAAGCTTTGTACTTGCTTTATAGTTCTGGGCACTTGAATGTCTCGAATAGCCTGAATCTTCTCTGGGTTAGCTTCAATTCCTCGTGCGTTAACGATGAAACCCAGGAACTTCCCTGACGCAACGCCGAAGGAACAATTCAGAGGATTGATTTTCATTTCGTAATACCTGAGTATATCAAACATTTCCGCTAAGTCTCGAATGTGGTCGTTTGACTGTCGTGACTTCACGAGCATGTCATCCACATAGACTTCCATCATCCTACTGATTTTTTCTTTAAACATCCGATTCACCAGACGTTGATAGGTTGCTCCCGCATTTTTCAATCCGAAAGGCATCACTACGTGACAGTACAGTCCGACGTCCGTGACAAAACTAGTGTGTTCCTGATCCAGGATGTTCATCGGGATTTGATTGTATCCCGAATACGCGTCCATAAATGATAATAACTCATGTCCGGCCGTTGAATCGACCAGCTGATCAATTCTGGGTAAAGGGAAACTGTCCTTAGGGCAAGCCTTGTTCAAGTCTGAGTAATCAACACAGGTCCTCCATTTCCCGTTCTCTTTTCTCACCAATACGGGGTTAGACACCCATTCAGGGTAGAGGGCGTCGCGGACGAACCCATTGGCTTTGAGTTTGTCCACCTCCTCTCTGAGAGCAGCGGACCTCTCCGGGTCCATCCCTCTCCTTTTTTGCTTTATTGGGACGTATTTTGGGTCTATGTTCAACATATGACTCGCAATGGCGGGAGAAATCCCGCACATATCAGAATGTGTCCAAGCGAAAACATCCAGATTCGCTCGGAGGAAATCAGTAAGATCCTCGATCATCGAGGGGTCAAGTTGTGATCCAATCTTAAGTGCTCGTGATGGGTCATCATGGCTGACTGGAATGTCAGTTGTCAATTCAGCCGGTGCTGCTTTTGCCTTCTTGGGTTCCTCATCGTCATCTCTCGGATCTATGTCTCTATAGATCTGACCATGTTGCCCGAGCCAAGGCTCGGGCACTACTTGTCAATCTTTTGCAACTTGGATGCGGACAGAGCTGTCCACAACCTTTCCTTTCTCTCTTCGCTGAGCCTCTCTCAGCTCAGTCACATAACATGCATGACCAGTCGCTTGATCGCCATGCACTACACCAACTCCACTTTCTGTCGGAAATTTCAGAGTTAAACACCATGGGGCCAAAGCTGCCCTAAACTCTGCCAGGGCCGGTCGGCCCAAGAACACATTATATGGGGAGTCGACATCTAAAACTACGAATGGTAGGATCTGCACCCTCCTACGTTCACCTTCCCCAAGTTCAACTGGCAGTTCAACAAAGCTCATCGCGTCGGTAGCCACACCATTAAAGCCATGAATACGGGCTTTAGATGGTTTCAGGTCCTTTGTCTCCATCTTCATCTGATCATATGCATTTTTGAAGATGATATTAACAGAACTTCCACAGTCAATCAGTATCCTTCCTGCAAATGCTGGCCCGATAGTGGCCGAGATGACCATCGGGTCAATGGTAGGTGCCTCCACCTGATCGACATCTGTACTTCTAAACACTATATCATCCGTCATCATTCGCTGCTGCTTAGCCGGGTACCGTCTTCCGTGTTTGAATAACACTCGAAATCTGCGTGCTTCAGGGAACTAGTATAACGCTCCATATCTTGCCAACTCTTGTCTGCCGGGTGAGGCCCTCCGACTATCGTATTTATGATTAGTCTTCCTACGGTCCGAGCTGGTTCCTCAGGTCAATGCGGAGCCTGCCCGTGATTGGGATCGGATGCCCCATGTCCGCCTTCCTGTGGATTCTTAACGAACTCCTGCAACTTCTTTTGTCGAATCAGCTTTTCAATCGCATCATGGAGGTGCCTACACTCCTCGATATTGTGCCTGTAAGTCTCGTGGAAGCGTCAATACTTCCCAGTCCGCTTTTGCTCTTCGGTGGACTCTTTTGGTCGTGGCTTTCGATATTGGAAAGTATTACAAGTCGACAAGTAAATATTCTCCAGAGATGCGTTCAGAGGAGTGTATTAGTTGTAAGTTGGGATCCTTGGTTTCCACTTTCCGGCTTCCCTCTTCTTTCCAAGATTTCCCTACCAGATCCTTTAGATTGTTCAGGATTGTTTTGGACATTGACTTTTACTTTTCCAGAGTTGTCGCCGGATTGTTTTACAGCAACGTTGCTCTGCATTGTCTCCTTGCCAGGTACAGGTGCATTGTCTCGCCTTGTACATCTAGCTTCCTCCCTTCTTATAAATTGGTGTGCCTTTGAATAAAAAAGTTCCAGCGTAGTCGGAGGCTTTCCCACCAGCCAATCTCCAAATTCTGAATTCGGATTTACCCCTCGCATCATGGCCATTAAAATAGCATGGTCGTTGGGGTTGCTAACTTCAGTTGTGGTAACATGGAACCTTTGTAAGTAATCTTTCAAAGACTCCCCTGGAGCCTGAATTACACTGGACAAGGACATCACGTCCTTGGGACGAGTGGCATGAATCCTAAATTGTTCCACAAATTTCGTCCCCAACTCATCAAAGTTAGAGATAGTCCGCGGAGGAAGTCGGGTGAACCATATGGTAGCGATCCCAGACAAAGTTATTGGGAAACATCTACAATTGGTTGCATCGTTCGCTCTAGCCGAGTCCATCATCCATTCATATCTAATCACATGCTGTCGGGGATTAGCCTTTCCTTCGTAGGCCGGAATAGTCGGCATGTTAAACTTCCTGGGGTACTCGGCCTGTAAGATAACATCTGTGAACGGAGTATGACTCCTGGATATCCCCTAATCATCATTTGATAAGCCTGGATTCTCTCTCATCAGCTGTCTGACCATAGCTGATAGGTCTGAGGTTTGTATGGAAGATGGCAGGTTGGTGTCTGTCCTACGAGACCGTTTTGGTCGGTGTCTCCTCTGTTGGTGATCTACCAAGTGTGTGTCCTGGGGACCAGCATCATTAGGACCTTGGTGTGCCGGCTGTCCGGCTTCCACTCGTACTCCAGATCCTAAGTTTCCCGTTCCAGCTTGAGTGTGATTTTCTTGGTGTAGTGAGGGGCCATTGCTCCAGGTAGAGAACCCAGACCATCCCTGGTTGATCGATCAGCAGCACCTGCTTGCGTTGTTTCTGTTCTATGACGTCTACGCCGAGGAGGTTCATCAGACGAAGAAGAGCTGTCGGATGAGGAGTAAGGAGCGGGGATTCCTCCGGCATTCTGATGCTGTTGTTGAGTAAGCTGAGTCATAAGGTTGGCGTTAGCTTGGATCTGTTCGCTAAGTTGTCTCCTGCTCTCCATGAGTTCTCTCATCAGCTCGTTGAACTCTGTCCTAGCGACAGCTTCCATTTGATTTTGGGCAGTGACAATCTCTGCGCTCAGATTAATGATGCAGCCCAGAAAGATAGAGTCTTAGGTCGCGAGCAACCTAACGTGATGATAAGTCGCGTGCGACCTAGCGAGGAAGCTGACAAGCTAAAACTTTGGGAAAAGTCATGGGAAGTTGAAGTCTTAGGCCGTGTGCGACCTAACAGGTTCCAGGATGACGAGATAAAAGGCGAAGAAGCGAGTTATGCAAGAACAGGAAAGCCAACGACCTATGATAAGTCGCAAGGCCTTAGGTCGCGAGGCCTTAGATCGCTTACTTTAGGTCACTCCGATCTATCGAGTGAAGACTGTTTCGAGTTACGACCTATGATAGGTCACGGAGATGTTTTACGACCTATGTTAGGTCGCTAATGTAGATGCCGCTTTATTTTAGGTCGCTCGACCTTATGCACTGAAAAGATAGGTCGTCGCATGGTGTTTTCCTTAGGTCGCTCAAGTACCTTAGGTCGCTCAAATACCTTAGGTCGCTCCGGATGATATGTCGCTTGTACGTGTAAATTGTTAAGTCATGTACTGTGTTGTATTTGCTTTATGTTGTAATGTTTCGTTTGTATGTTAGGTCGTAGGTTGGCAAGGAGTTAGGTCGGCCATGAATGTTGTGTTGTAAATATTAGGTCGCGGGTTTGTTAGGTCATGAACGACCTATGTGTTGTACAGTTTTGTGTTGTGTGTTGTAAGCCTATAAATAGGCAGGTGGTATCATTTGTAACAGTTTAGTTGATTTTGAATAAAACTTTTGTTTGTTAGCTTTGTGCTTTCATTAAATTGGTAGTTGAGTGTAATCTCCTATCTCCACTTTCGGTTATTCGAGTGCGCTCGAATCAACAATCGTTGAAGCCGATTCGTAGAATCAAGTGCGCTTGATCAACGTCGAAGAATCGTAGATCTTTAAACACGGTATCGTGCGCGATCAACGTGTTTGGGATAGATAGATTCCGGCATCGTTGGATCAACGGAGTTGGGCATTTGGTATTCTTCAATCCACCGATTCCTACTTTTCACCGTTACATCATTTTTGTTATCCGCTGCTGCATCATTTGGTATCAGAGCTAGACTTAGCCTATCATAGCTAAGCCGAGTCTTGGAGCCAATTTTATTTGAAGAGTTTGAAGTCGAAGTGTTGGTTTGTGCAATTTAGATCAAGGCCGAGAGTTAGTTGAAGATTGGATTTGCATTTTTGAGAAGAATAGTGTTCATCGTGTTCATCATAAGTCACAACAAGTTTGAAGTTTTCGATCCATCTCATTTTGGATCTAAGGAGGAAAAGTGTTTGAAATTAGCGCGGGAAAGATTTTCGTGCCAAGGAGTTTGAATTGTTGAAGTGGTGGTGCGAGTTAGTGAGCAACGCGAGCCAAGTTAGGTCGTTCGAGCCGAGCGAGCTAAGTATTGGCCGAGTTAAATTGAAATTTTTTGAAGTTTGTGTGTTGAGTTTGTGAAGTATTCAATCATGCCGCCAAGAAGAGCTAATCGCCATCAAAATGTTGAAGCGTTGTATAGAAGAGAAGAAGCTGATGAGATGGAGCAAAGAATAAACGAAAACTTTAGTGAGAAGCTTAATGAAGGGATTGGTCGATTAGAGAAGATGATGTTGGAGATGAATCAAAATCAGAGAAGGGTTTCACCTGAATCTAACCATGGGGGAAGTAGAGTTTCACCACATTCCAATCGAGAGAGAAGTGTTGATAGTGATCATAGAAGTATGAGTCGAGATTGTCATAGAAATGTTAATGATCGAAGTCGAGATAGGAATGTGAATGATCGTGATCGGAGGAATGTAGATGGAAGGGATGTGGGTGGAAGAAATGATGGTAGTAGAGATGTTGGTGGTTAGGATCGACATCGATATACATCAGATTTTGAAGAGGAGTTTGATGGTGGTAGTGTTCATGGACGAGGACGAGGACAAGGAAGAAATCAGTCGGAGTATGATCACAAGTGGGAGTCTGGGATGAAAACTGAAATACCGGAATTCAAGGGAGGTATGCAAGCCGAGGAGTTTCTTGATTGGTTAGCTTATGTTGAGGAAATTTTTGACTTCAAGGAGGTTCCGGAAGAACGAAAAATGAAGTTGGTTGCTACTAGGTTGAGGGGGAGAGCTATGGCGTGGTGGCAGCAAACCAAACTTACTAGAGAGCGGATGGGGAAGTCAAGGATTGTTGCTTGGGAAAAGATGAAGAAATTGATGAAGGCTACTTTCTTACCCTACAATTACCAATCACTAATGTATAAGAGATTACAGAACCTGAGGCAAGAGACGAAGGTTGTTACTGATTATGCAGATGAGTTCTACCAGTTGATTGCTCGAAATGACATTATGGAGACAGAAGAACAATTGACCGCTAGGTTTGCTGGTGGACTTAGAACACAGATCCAGGATATGGTGAACATGTTCGACCCTAGATCTGTGGCAGAAGCACATCAAAAGGCGTTGGCTTGGGAGAAACAAGGTAGACGTGGGGGAGGTGTGTTTCCAAGTTTTACAGGGCAGAACAAAGGAGCGGGTAGTAGTTCTAATGTTCCTAAAGTATCGAATAAGCCGGTTGTTCATGAAGTGGCTAAACCAAAAGTCAACACCAATTTCAAATGCTATAATTGTCAAGAAGTGGGTCACAAGAGCAGCGAATGTCCAAAACCGAAGAAGAGAACTATGATTGCTGAAGTGGAAGATGAGGATGCAGAGGCTGAATGTTCTAATTCACTACATGATGAGGAGGAAGAAAATGTGTCGGGAGATGAAGGGTATTCATTGATGATGAAGAGGTCGTGCTTGACACCAAAACAGGAGGAGGAAACTAGCTGGTTGAGGAGTAACATCTTTCAGTCAACGTGCACTATCTTGGGAAGGGTTTGCAAGTTTGTTATTGATGCAGGAAGTTGCGACAATATTATCTCTACAGAGGCTGTGAAGAAGTTAGCATTGAAAACAAAGAAGCATCCGAAACCTTACAAGTTGGCTTGGTTGAGGAAAGGTGGGGAAGTGAAGGTTGGACGAAGGGCTTGTGTGAATTTTTCAATTGAGAAGAAATACAAAGACGAAATTTGGTGTGATGTGGTTGACATGGATGTATGCCATCTGTTGTTGGAAAGACCATGGAAATACGATAGAGCGGTGCAACATGATGGTCGTACTAACAGTTATAGTTTCATGTTTGAAGGTACAAAAATCACTTTAATTCCTAAGAAGCGACAACACGAAGAAAGCAAGTCGGAAGAGATTGAAGAACTTAAAACTTTGCTATCTTTGAAGGAGTTTGTTAAGGAAGTAGAAGAGGAGCCCGAAGTGTTTTTGTTGATTGGACGTGAGAGTAATGAAGTGGTTGAGATTCCTGAAGAAGTAAAGCCAGTGCTGGGAGAATTTGACGATGTATTTCCTGAGGAGCTACCAACGGAGTTAGCACCGTTGAGAGACATTCAACATCAAATTGATCTTGTTCCAGGAGCTGTATTACCTCATAGACCATATTACAGAATGAGTCCAAAGGAACATGAAGAGTTGAGAAGGAAAGTGGAAGAGTTGCTTGAGCAGGGGCGTGTACAGGAAAGTTTAAGTCCTTGTGCGGTGCCAGATTTGTTAGTGCCGAAGAAGGATGGAACATGGAGGATGTGTACGGATAGCAGGGCACTCAATAAAATCACTGTCAGATACAGATTTCTGATGCCGAGGCTTGATGATTTGTTGGATCAGTTGAGCGGGGCTACTATATTTTTGAAGATTGATTTGAAGAGTGGTTATCATCAAATTCGAATCAGACCCGGGGATGAATGGAAGACAGTATTCAAGACGAGAGAAGGATTGTACGAATGGCTAGTTATGCCGTTTGGTCTTTCGAATGCACCGAGTACATTTATGCGGGTGATGAATCAAATTTTTAGACCATTTATTGGGAAATTCGTGGTGGTGTATTTTGATGATATACTGATATATAGTAGAAGCTCAGAAGAACACTTGTACCATTTGAGAGAAGTGTTAATGATACTGCGACAGGAACAATTTTATGCTGCAACGAAGAAATGCGTGTTCATGACGCATAGGATTTTATTCTTGGGATATGTTATTTCAGAAGAAGGTATACAGGTGGATCAGAATAAAGTTGAAGCAATCAGGAATTGGCCGCAACCTAGGATGATAACCGAAGTTAGAAGTTTTCATGGTTTAGCATCATTCTACCGAAGATTTATTCCACACTTCAGTAGCGCGATGGCACCAGTTACTGATTGTATGAAAGGGAAACAATTTTCATGGTCGGAGGAAGCAGGATTTGCTTTTGAGAGAATCAAGGAACTTTTGACGACAGCACCAATTCTAGTGTTGCCAGATTTTCAGTTGTTGTTTGAATTGCATACTGATGCATCGAAGGTTGGAATTGGAGGGGTGTTGAGTCAGAAAGGTTGTCCTATTGCATATTTCAGTGAGAAGCTATCGGAAGCAAAGATGAGATATAATACATATGATGTGGAATTTTATGCTATCGTGCAAGCTATAAAACATTGGAGACACTATTTGTTCCATAAAGAATTTGTTTTATATACTGATCATGAAGCGTTGAAGCATTTGCAGGGACAGGACAAAATTGCAGCTAGGCATGCTTCGTGGATTGCATACCTGCAACAGTTTACATTTGTTGTGAAACATAAGTCGGGGATTACGAATCGCGTAGCAGATGCATTGAGCAGGAGGAATCATTTGTTGACTACAATGAAAATTGAAGTGACAGGGTTTGATGTGTTGCCAGAATTATTTGTTGATGATCCTTACTTTGCAAAGATGGTAGATGAAGTCAATAAAGAGAAGACGGATGAGTTTGTGTTGGTGGATGGTTTTCTGTTTAAAGGACATCGATTATGCATACCAGAATGCAGCTTACGAATGAAGATTGTGAAGGAGTTGCATGAGGAAGGACATGTGGGAAGAGACCGTACATTGCAGTTGATTTCACAATCTTATTTTTGTCCTTCTATGAAGAAAGAGGTGGGGAGATTTGTGGAAAGATGCCATATCTGTCAAGTTTCGAAGGGGACCGCTACAAATGCAAGATTATATATGCCATTACCTGTGCCTACTAGACCGTGGGTGGATGTGAGCATGGACTTTGTTTTGGGTTTGCCTAGAACTCAAAGGGGAAATGATTCTATATTCGTTGTGGTGGACAGGTTTTCGAAAATGGCACATTTCATAGCTTGTAAGAAGACAGCTGATGCCTTTTTTGTTGCTCAATTATTCTTTAAAGAGGTGTATCGATTGCATGGGCTGCCTGAATCTATCGTTTCTGATCGGGATACTAGATTTCTAAGCCATTTTTGGTTAAGTTTGTGGAAGATGGTTGGAACGAAGCTGAATTTTAGTAGCGCCTATCATCCGCAGACAGATGGGCAAACGGAAGTGGTGAACAGATCGTTGGGAAATTTGTTGCGGTGCCTTGTGAAGGATAATCTGAAGAGTTGGGATGTGAAGTTATGTCAAGCAGAATTTGCTCATAATCATGTTATAAACCATAGTACGGGTTTCAGTCCATTTCAGATAGTGTATTCAAGTTTACCAAAGGGGCCGTTGGATTTGACGATAGTATCACAACCAAAGGGGACAGTTAAACGGGCTGTTGATTTTGTTGATGGATTGGCAGAATGTCATAAAATCATTCAGAAACGATTGGAGAAAATGAATGAAAAGTATAAACGATCTGCGGATTTGAAACGAAGGAATGTTGAATTTAATGAAGGAGATTTAGTATATGCTGTACTAACAAAAGATCGTTTTCCAGTGGGAACATATAATAAACCTAAAGCTCGAAAGATTGGTCCTGTAACGATTGTGAAACGGATCAATGAAAACGCTTATAAGTTGAAGCTGCCGGAGGATGTGTACACTTCTGACGGGTTTAATGTTAAACATCTTATACCATATCATGGAGATGAGCTTGTTGTGGAAGAGGAGGGCGCAAATTCGAGGACGAATTTTTCCCAACCAGGGGAGGATGATGCAGCCCAGAAAGATAGAGTCTTAGGTCGCGAGCGACCTAACGTGATGATAAGTCGCGTGCGACCTAACGAGGAAGCTGACAAGCTAAAACTTTGGGAAACGTCGTGGGAAGTTGAAGTCTTAGGTCGTGTGTGACCTAACAGGTTCCAGGATGACGAGATAAAAGGCGAAGAAGCGAGTTATGCAAGAACAGGAAAGCCAACGACCTATGATAAGTCGCAAGGCCTTAGGTCGCGAGGCCTTAGATCGCTTACTTTAGGTCGCTCCGATCTATCGAGTGAAGACTGTTTCGAGTTACGACCTATGATAGGTCACAGAGATGTTTTACGACCTATGTTAGGTCGCTAATGTGGATGCCGCTTTATTTTAGGTCGCTCGACCTTATGCATTGAAAAGATAGGTCGTCGCATGGTGTTTTCCTTAGGTCGCTCAAGTACCTTAGGTCGCTCAAATACCTTAGGTCGCTCCGGATGATATGTCGCTTGTATGTGTAAATTGTTAAGTCATGTACTGTGTTGTATTTGCTTTATGTTGTAACATTTCGTTTGTATGTTAGGTCGTAGTTTGGCAAGGAGTTAGGTCGGCCATGAATGTTGTGTTGTAAATATTAGGTCGCGGGTTTGTTAGGTCATGAACGACCTATGTGTTGTACAGTTTTGTGTTGTGTGTTGTAAGCCTATAAATAGGCAGGTGGTATCATTTGTAACAGTTTAGTTGATTTTGAATAAAACTTTTGTTTGTTAGCTTTGTGCTTTCATTAAATTGGTAGTTGAGTGTAATCTCCTATCTCCACTTTCGGTTATTCGAGTGCGCTCGAATCAACGATCGTTGAAGCCGATTCGTGGAATCAAGTGTGCTTGATCAACGTCGAAGAATCGTAGATCTATAAACACGGTATCGTGCGCGATCAACGTGTTTGGGATAGCTAGATTCCGGCATCATTGGATCAACGGAGTTGGGCATTTGGTATTCTTCAATCCACTGATTCCTACTTTTCACTGTTACATTATTTTTGTTATCCACTGCTGCATCAATTAATCTGTTGATTGCTGGGTCCTACTTGTTGCACACTAGCAGTATCGTTGACATCTGCGTTGTGGGAGGCTGATCTAGTACGTGGTCTTCCCATTGTAGAGTTATCGGTAGAAACTCTGAGTAGAATCAACGGATTTTCTGTGAATGACTTGGATCTCCTTCGGGAGATTTCTTCAATCCAGTAGCTACAAAGTAGATCCTAATGGCCTGAGAATGGCTCTCAATGAAAGCACCAAAATGTTAGCACCAAAATTGGTCACTAACACCCGAGAAAAGATTTGTGTAGAGAGATTAATGAAGATAGAAAATTAAAACAGAGGAATGTATGCCAAATTAACTGCAAAAACTAGAACATCGGATTTATAGTGGTTCGGCGTAACTGCCTACGTCCACTTTGAGTTTTGTCTTTATTGCTTTTCCAAATAATTGAATACAGATACAATCCGTACACCAAAAACTTGAATACAAGTTTGAACAGAAAATAAATAAGTCTTCAAAATGGCAGAGTCTCCCCGGAGTTCCCGATAAAAGGTCCATTTCACTGTGCCCCTGCCCTTCTATTTATAGGCGAAGATAGGCCAGACTTCCACCGCGGGCCCAGGAACAAGATAATTCGGCCCGTAGTAAGTGGCTTTCGTGCACCGAGCCAGGGATGTCGAACGAGGGATGCCGGCCGAGAACTGTCTACAGTGATCATCAGCTGACTCAAGGTAAAGTTGTGTCGAACGTCCTCAGTTTGTTGTGGACTTGACAGCTTGTTAACTCCTGTAGTATGCATCGAGCCAGAGATGTCGAACGATGACATTAGTCATTAGGCCGAACGAAGACGAGTGATGCCGAGCGACATTGGTCAAAACAGAGAACGCTGAACGAGGTACGCACGCCGAACGACACTCGTATGCCGAGCGAGGCTTGTACGCCGGGCGAGGCTCTTAGGTCGAGCGGCATGCCTATGCCAAGCGAGGCCCTTAGTGGCGAGCCAGGGATAAATGTCGAGCGACATGATCTGGCCGAGCGACACTTGGGCCGAGCGGCATGCCTATGCCGAGCGACCAAGTGCTGAGCCACCCTAGTCGAGCACTGGTGGTCGAATGAGGGATGCCAAACGATGGCACTCAAGTCAATAATCGGTACCTCGTTCCCAAGACAAGTTACTGGGTAACACCAGTATCTACATATGGAGGAGTAACTTTAAGAGGGAATCTTATTTGCTTTCAAGTATCATTAGAACCCTTATCAAAGATACTCACATATTTAATCAAATCGAATTGTTTTATTTCCTTTGCATGGTAAAGTTTCTATTTTTGTTTTATATTTTATGAACTTATCATAGGTATCTAACTTGTGTATCAAATACACATATTCATATCTATGATAAATCATCGGTGAATTTAACAAGGTAAGTTGATCCGGTTTTGGTATCATTAGACCCTTGACTGCATACATCTGTATATATCAATCCAAAGAGTTCGTTAACTCTTTTGGTCACTCCCAGTGAATAGTGTGTTCTCCTTAATAGTCCGAGATACAATATACAAGTACCATATTATTCATCATATAACTAAAGAATTAATTCTTAAAGATATGGCTTGGTCCATAATTTGAAAAATAATTGTGAAATGTTTAAGATGCTACTGTATTTTTTGTATCTAACACATCACCATTGTAATGAAAATAAATACCATCATCGATGTGCCAAAATAGATTTAATTTATAACGAACATTCATATTAAAACAAACATGCATCTATGTTCAGTTAAAATCGAAAATAGTTATCATTTCATAAATAATATTTGGCATATACGAAAGTAACCATTCAAAACTTGATGCCTCCTCTAGCAAGTGTCATATGGTATCTCCTACTATTCTGCTATGACAATAATAACGTTTGAAATAGAAGCTCCATTCAACCACTTAATATGAGCTATATATTTCTTTTCTATAACTAATTTATAGTCGAGAGTTTCGAACCAAATATCTCAACCAGCATGTACCAGATTAAATAAGTGAATTTCAAAAAAAAAACAAAAAAAAATCTTTTTTGGATCTTGTTGGGCTTATGAAGTCTAAATTAATTTAGATCTAATCTAAATAAATTTAAAGTAAAATCATTATTTCATTCAACTGATTAATTTAAAAAATTTATTTGTTTATATATATATATATATCTCTGTTATTAATCATGTAAATTTAACCAATAAAATTTCCAGCAATTCTCTTTGAGATTTCAAAAATACCCTACATAACATCCCTCTTGATTGTCCATCAATGAAATCTCACCATCAATATGCAGCCTCCACCACCTTCCCCTCTCATTGACTATCCATCAACGGCATTTTACTATCAATTTGCAGTTTTCACCACCAATAAAACCGTTTAAAATAAATGTGTTTCTTTTTTGTTTCCCCTCTCCCAAAATTTCTCCTCTTCACCATAATCACGATACGTATTCTCCTTTGACAGTTTCCCTTTCCCTTCCGTTTTATCTGCGAACGTATTCTCCTTTGATAGTTTCCCTTTCGTTTTATCTGCGAACGTATTTTCCTTTGACAGTTTCCCTTTCCCTTCCATTTTATCTGCGAACGTATTCTCCTTTGACAGTTTCCTTCTGTTTTATCTGCGAATTGACAAATTTCCATCCTTTTTCTCTGTTCCTAAACCAAATAAAACCCTAATCAGTGCCAGAGATTGTTCGACCACGCCTCTTCTAACTCGGTTGCTTGCAATCATCCCTGATTTTCTAGCTCAAATCGATTATATGTGAGTTTGAAGGTAACATGCCTCTTCTATCTCGGTTGCTCGCAATCATCTCTGATTTTCTAGCTCAAATCGATTCTATGTGAATTTGCAGGTAATGAACTTTGTCAACTATTTACTATTGTGAACTTGCATATCTTATTCAATGTGTTGTTCGGTCTATACGACTGTTGGAAGATACATCTTAATCATACATAGTATGATACTATTCCTGATTTGGAGTCCCTTTCGACATGCATCATATTTATAAGATAGAATAGTATGTTTCTTATTCACTGGGCGGATCCATAATTTTATCAAGGGGGGCCAAAACATTTTCTTTAAGTGCTCATTGCAGGAAGAAATCAAATATAAGTTAATACTGATAGTTGAGAATTTGTTACTTATAGTTTGGTAGTGCTGAATCTTAGATGTAGCAGAACTCCAATGCATACTGCAGAATGCCAAAATATTGAGCACATTTCTCTCTTTTTTTATTTTTATTTTAAAATACACAACAAATTTATAGAGGAAAGACAAATCAGTATATTGAATCTGGAAAATGCCCATAAAAAGTTTTCAAAACAAAACTGCCTTATAACAGCTGATTGCCAATTCTGCAAACTTGATGTGTGTTTTGGACTGCAGGTTTGTTCACAGGTAGTTTCACAGCTTTATTTAGTGTGTATGCAACACTGGCACCGATCTCTGATATCTTCTCATCATGGTCATTTCAATCTGGCTACATTGAAATTGTTTATCCTGTTTTTAGGTGAAATTATTTCCATCTTAGTCTTGGACTCTTAAATTTTGCAACCACCTTCAGTTTAGTTTCAATATTTCAGAATAAAAAACTTGATAACATGTGCGTATATTATACGTTAGTTGTGTCTTTAGAAAAACAAAATCATGGGTTACTTGTTTAAGTTGTCTTTGATGTGCTAGAAATCCTGAGCCTGAACACCCTTGAAATTCAAATTATAAACGATCATTATAGTATGAACTGTCATTTTATTTCTATAACGATTTCATAAAACTAAAAGCAGTAGATACAACTCAGCAACCACGTTCACACGAGCACAGGTTTTTTTCCTTTACCTAAAAAGGATACCTGAAGGAAAGTCTTGTGTTCTGGTAACTTAGGAACATAAATGTAATAAAGATTATAGTTGCATAGCATCTGTAGACTGCTCTATTCTGCACTCAAAATTTATAACATTATGTTTCTCATATTCATGTACAACATGAATAAAAGGTATAAATAAAAAGTCCTGCTAAATACCCCGCGTTACAAGCTCCATTTTATCGACAATATACTTCCAAACATCAACAAGAACCAAGTCAGTACCTTACAACATCTTTTCATTCTACTATTATAATGATAATGATATTATTTTGGAGGTGTGATGTGGAAGCACTCATTTTTTGAGCTGCTAAATTCCTAAAGCATATATTGACAAACATTTATTTTATGTGTATGATGATAATCAGCTTTAACAAACTTTGTATTCCTTATCTTGTTTGTTTCCTCTTTTGATGAACATATTTTCTTCTACACTTTTACTTACCAGATCATTTACAGATGGTATAGTTAACTCGTTGAAATTAGTTTTATGGAAATCTCTTTCACACACAGAGACATCTTTTGGCATAAATACCTTAAATATTAAGAAAATAGTTTTTTTTTTTCACTTTTCGTATCCTTCTTTGACGGGATTTAGAAGCTTCATGCGAAATTCTAAACATCATAAATGAATTACGATCCTCATTCAATGATTTAAATTGGTTTTCTTAAGTCTGGAGTATAGAGATGGAACTTTAAATAAGAGGCATGTAATAAAATTCAGTTTGTGAATTCTTATGTTCCCAGTTTACAACAATTATTTCAAAAAGAGAAGTCAAGGACCTGTTAGAAGAGTCTATTGCTGGTCCTTCTTTTTTGATGGCGCATGCTCGGACTATTTATAAATTAGGCACCTATTTTTACTGTCTTTGTTCATACTCTGTTTACTACAGTTTGTATTTAATAATAAAAAAACTTACACTTTTGTTGTTTTGTTGTTTTGTTGTTTTGTAAATCTAAAGTTGGTGCCTACATGATGCGTATAGTATACTATAATATTCAATCCTTTTATATATGTACAATTTTACTAATTTTATATTAAATCCTTTCTATAGCCGAGCTAGCCATGCTGAAGATGTTATAAGGATGTTATCAATATACAGTTTACCAAATAGCTTTAAATTGAATCAAAATGCTTCTCAATATCGAGATACTACTCATTACCTTGTTAATTACCTCTTATGTTTGATTTCAGAACTAGAGATAATTAATTATTTAACTTTGTTTTGAAACTGGGTGTTAAATGAACCGAATCAGGTGCTCTGCAAGCTCAAATTATAATATGATCGAATTTTACATACTTTCATGATTATTGAAAGTTTGTTTAAGATATATTATGAAATTCTATACTATTACAATGGCAGCTAATATAACATTATGAAAGAGATCTTTTGACTGAAGTTCAAAATTTACACCCCTCTAAGATTAGATGTGAATTGCTTAAATCCCATATTTCTTGCTACGTGGCCGATGTACATAAAACGTTGTCCGATTTTTTTCCAAGCTTAGCTTAATTTTATCAAGGGAGCAAAAACATTTTTTAAGTGATTTGCTCATTGCAGGAAGAAATCAAATATAAGTTAATACTGATAGTTGAGAATTTGTTACTTACATTTTGGTAGTGCTGAATCTTAGATGTAGCAGAACTCCAATGCATACTGCAAAATGCCAAAATATTGAGCATTCTTTTTTTTTTTCTAAAAAAAGTTACACAACAAATTTATAGAGGAAAGACAAATTAGTATATTGAATCTGGAAAATGCCCATAAAAAGTGTTCAAAACAAAACTGCCTAATAACAGCTGATTGCCAATTGTTATCCCATTTTTGGTCAAAACTGGAATGTCTGTGTGGGGTGCGTTTCCTCCACAACCGAATCAAGAAGAAGCAGCCAGCAAGCGTATCATCATCAAGGTCATTCGGCAGTCATCATGCGGCACTCAGGATGCCTTGGTACATCCGGCATTCCCAGTACAAAAGCTCATTCGGCATCACCTCATTCGGCACCACCTCATTCGGCATCCTCACAACTGCCGAACCAAACTATTTCGACCTCATCACCACCACCGGTCCAAGACCCATCACCGAACCGAGCCCCTACCACCGGTCCAACTCCATCCCTAAGCCTCGCCGAACCACAACTCCAACAACCCACTACCGGATGAGAACCAACACCGGACCACCCTACACCGAACCAGGTGACCACCGAACCCAAGCTTCTCCATCCTTCTCTCCAAGCACGGCCGAACCAAGGAACGCCTAAACAGATTGCTTCAGCCCAAGCCCACCAGCAGCTATAAACATCCAAGACCTCTGCCCCCTACCTCACTCTATAAATAGAGGGGTAGGGGTACAACAATGGAGGACAAGTTTGAGAGCTCAAGCACGGAAGGAACTTTCAAACACTTTTAGATACTTGTACCAAAGCTTTGTACTTGTAATCTGAGATCTAAAGGAGAAATAACATATAAAGTGGACGTAGGCACGTTCTGGCCGAACCACTATAAATCTGTGTATCTTTTTACAGTTTAGCCCCTGCTTTTCATATATTTGCATAAGTCACCCAAATCACTAAGAACAACATAAGATCTATTAAATCATACAACTTTGAGGTGTTTGTCCATTTTTTGTGTAAACACCAATTCTGCAAACTTGATGTGTGTTTTGGACTGCAGGTTTGTTCACATGTAGTTTCACAGCTTTATTTAGTGTGTACGCAATACTGGCACATATTCTGATATCTTCTCATCATGGTCATTTCAATCTGGCTACATTGAAATTGTTTGTCATGTTTTCAGGTGAAATTATTCCCATCTTGGTCTTAGACTCTTAAATTTTGCAACCACCTTCAGTTTAGTTTCAATGTTTTAGAATAGAAAACTTGATAACCATGTGTGTGTATTATACGTTAGTTGTGTCTTTTAAAAAATAAAATCATGGCTTACTTGTTTAAGTTGTCTTTGATGTGCTAGAAATGCTGAGCCTGAACACCCTTGAAATTCAAATTATAAACGATCACTATAGTTTGAGCTATAAGTTTATTTCTATAACGATTTCATAAGACTAAAAGAAGTAGATACAACACAGCAACCACATTTCACACTAGCACCGGTTTTTTTCTTATAATTTTTTGATTGTTTTCCCTTTAACTAAAAAGGATACTTGAAGGAAAGTCTTGTGTTCTGGTAACTTAGGAACATAAATGTTCTGGTAACTTAGGAACATAAATGTAATAAAGATTATATTTGCATTGCATCTGTAGACTGCTCTATTCTGCACTCAAAATTCATAACATTGTGTTTCTCATATGCACGTACAACATGATAAAAGCTATAAATAAGAAGTCCTGCTAAATACCCCGCGTTACAAGCTCCATTTTACCGCTAGTATACTCCCAAACATCAACAAGAACCAAGTCAGTACCTTACAACATCTTTCCATTCTACTATTATAATGATAATGATATTATTCTGAAGGTGTGATGTAGAAGCACTCATTTTTTGAGCTGCTAAATTCCTAAAGCATATATTGACAAACATTTATTTTATGTGTATGATGATGATAATCAACGTTAACAAACTTTGTATTCCTTATCTTTTTTGTTTCCTCTTTTAATGAACATATTTACTTCTACACTTTTACTTACCAGATCATTTACATATGGTATAGTTATCAAGCTTTTCTTCGCGAATATGAACTTGGACCATCAAAATCCAAGAAACAAGGATGACCGCATATGGACTCTAGTATGCGATGTTTCGATTTATCTTCCTCTCTAGAGACTCGGATTCATTCTTCATTGTCCATCTAAAGGCCTCGACACCAACGATGTTGAAGTCAACATGGATGAAAGAGATGAGGTCTCTCAACGGTTTCTTTCCGATGACATGACCGTGCTGAAATCCGTCACCTTACGACCAAAGGCAAGGATCCTTCATCATGCTTTCATTCGATCAATCCAACCTCGTACTGGAAGCTACGAGAAGGTACACAAGCACGACTTCCAAGCACTTTATGCCATTTACTCATCCCAATATATCAATTGAGCCAAAGTCGTACTTGATGAGTTCCTCGGCATTTGCGACAAAGGAAGCTTCAAGATGATTTTCTATGGAGTATACATCATGTGGATTTTCCAAAATTTTGGTGTCCAAATCTCCGACTCCGACTTCATCACCGTCGGAGAGCTTAATTCTAAGACACTAAGTCTTATGGGCTTGCCGAAACGTCCACTGCCATAAGATATTATTAGCTTCCAAGAGTGGTCGGCTAATCAAGCCCAAGGAATCCCGCAACCTCATATGCCTCACATTGGCTCCTCCTCCTCTCAACCTTCCCGACAAGCTGAGGAAGAAGAAAGCGACGAAATAGTTGAGGTCCATGGTGATTTTCCTCCCAAACAGGGTCTTGTCACTATTTCCTGGAATCAACGAAAATTAAATCAACGATTGGTCAACGTTGAACATACCATCGCCAAAACCAACAAGAAGCTCAATTCCATCAAAGGCTTCTTGAATAAAATATGGGAAAAGATTTAATGCACCGGCTCAACTTCCACAACTATAGTCGAGAACCCTCCTGCTCCTTTCTCTTGGACCACTTCCTCAGAGGAAGAAGAGGAAGTGGAAGATTCTGAGAGTGATGAAGTGTAGTTTTATTTTTTCGTCTATGTATGTTTTTTCTTTGCTTTTGGTTGTTTGTTTTTGTTTTTAGTTCTTTGTATCAATGACAAATTGTTGTGCTTCAATGTTATATTGTTCTTATTTATCATATATTAATTGTTATGCTTCAAGTTCTCAATTATCTTGCAATTGTACATATGCTTGCTTTATGTAAACAATATTCATTTACACTATATTGCTTATACATCTTCAATTCCTTTCTGTCAATGATAAAGGGGGAGAAATATATAGATAACAGGTAGTTCATTAATTCACGGAGAGTTTTATTGTTTTTTTATAAATTTTATAGTCTCTTGAACTTACATAGTTGTCATAATCAAAAGGGGGAGAATGTTAGAACTTAGTATTTTGATGTTTTGATTGTGACAACTATATAAGTATATATTATATGAACTAACCAAAATTGCAGGAGAAAAACTAATTTACTCGACAATAGATCGAAGACCAAAAGATTTCGACGACAAGTTTCAACATTTTGATTTGGTTTGTCTATAGTCTAGTTAGTATTCAACAATTGTTAAAATCTCTCCTCGGTGGTATACACACACACAAGCCTTTAAAACCTACTCAAATTAATCTATACAAACTTGGTTTTAACTATATAAAGTTATAAAATAAACTTGAATTTAAAACTAAGTTTAATGGGCTTATAGTAACAGTTTCAGTCGACTGAATTGGGTAATCCAATCAACTGAAACATGCACAGATGCACAGAATGTTTGAGCATTCAGTCGACTAAACATCCCAGTTCAGTCAACTGAATGAAATGTCTTTTCAATATATTTTAAAATTTCAAATTAGTTTGAATGATCAGTCTACTTAATTCATATTTTCAGTCGACTGAATATTAATAACGGCTATTTTTCTGAAGGTCACCACTTTTCAACGAACAGAAACATCCGTTAATTCAACAGATGTTTCCATATCTCTTGGCTGAATCTTTGCACTAATAGTTACAACTATTTAACACTATAAATAACCTTGATTTCAGTTTTCCAAAACACAACATTATTCTCTGATTCTAATCTATCATCTTGCAAACTATTTTCTGCAATTTGCTTTCATAAACGCTCTCAAATCACTTGCACATTCAAGCACAAATTTATTTGTGATTACAATTACTTCCAATCTTCACGTACTACACGATATACCACAAAGGAGAAGATTATAGGAAGGTTGTACGTTATTGACTTATCAGTGCTATTCAAGAGCATACTCAGTCAAAAACAACTTTACTATTTGTATTGTATAAGTTCTGTTCGGTTACTCAGGCGGTAGAAGTCCTATTCGGTTGTCTAAGCGGCTGAAGTCCTGTTCAGTTGCTCAAGCAGTGTAATACCTGTTCCTCTGGGTTAAGAGAGGGTTACTAGTTAAATTCTAGAAGGAGTCTGGGACTGGACGTAGAACGGGAGTTCAAACCAGTATAAAAATCCTTGGTGTCATTTTTTACTGTTTACTTTTTGTACTCATATTCCACATTAGTAGATAACTTAGTTTACATTCCATATTATGATCCATAGCAGCACTTTCGACTTTAACACAACATGATCATTATTGAAATCAATCATATTGAATATACGATCTCACACTACAATTGCTTACTTTGAATGAACCAATTTCATTTATGTTTCATACATTATGAATCGTGACTTTTCACCATTATGTGATCGAATATGGATCAAGCATCTATATTATTGTATTGCTTTTAGAGTTCAAAATGCATAAAAGGCAATACACGGTCTTGGGCAAATAAATACGTAAGCAACCAAATTATGAACATAGTTAGTAGTTGTATAATAAGGTGCTTGCATGGGTCTTAAATTAACAATATGCACACATTTATTTGTACGTATATTTTATACTTCTATTTGTTAATCTTAATTTAGTTCACTTGTATATTTTAATTGATAAATATTTTATCGATTTTATTAGTTACACAAATTTATCGATGTAGATTATTTTAACTTTATATAGTATATGTTCTTAAAATGTTAGAAAGGTTAGATGTCATTTTATTTTTCTAATAAAGCTCCTACATGACTTTTATGTTTCTCAAAATCATAAGACGAAACATAGAAGTCTTTTGATTTCACTACTTAGTATTAGGACTCGATTTTGAGTTTGCTCAACAAATCTTAGACCTACAAACAATGGATAACTCCTTATCGTTGGTATCATATGCGACCCCTAACCCGTGGTTCCCTATCCTAATCCCATTACGACCTTGAGTTTGCTCAATAAATCAATAGAGATTACTCACTTGTATCTGCCATTTCGCGATGCCATAAGTATAGTATTTGTATCTTTTGAGTTTGCTCAACAATTGCATATAGTTATCTTGCCTTGTTTATTCTATATATTAATAATACTACACGTAACTTCTTTGGTTTGAGTTTTCTCGACAACTATAGAGTAAGCAAGTAATTTATTAGTATATATATGGTAGATGACAACTTTATAATAAAAATTCATAATATTTAATATATTTAGCTGAGTGATATTGACTTATCGAATAATGTAGTTCTTATGAAATACCCTCATGATTCAAGTGTCCAACACTTCAGAAATCTATACATATTTATTTATCCCTCAAGTCTATTTAGGACTTCTTATTGTTTCACCTTTAATTATTCATTCATATTATATAAGTTTTCATTATTATATGATGACTATTATAATTTAATTAACTTATATAATAGTCTTATGTATGACAATAAATTAATATCATTAATTAGATCTTATTTAATTAATTTAATTAGTTTAGTTAATTAACATTTTAATTAATTTTATATTATTCAATTAAACATTTATATTGAATATGTATACTACAACATTTATAGCTATACACACACAGATATATATATATATATATATATTACGCCTTAATTAACATATTTAATTAAATAATTTTAACTAATTTTTTAATTTCTTTTATATATACTTACATTATCTTAAACAATTCAAGATAATGCAACATATATCATTATATATGTTATATATATATATGTATGTATGTATGTTTAAATAATTAATTAACTATTTAATTAATTTAATAATGTAACGACCCGATATTTTGGACCATTCAAATCGACAATAAATCCACACATGTCTGACTTGAATAATTCAAAACAATAGATTGTTAATTAAAAGTTGGAAAAACTCAACATATACAGTAAATAAATCAATCACAGAATCACAGACACAGAGTAATACAATAATACGCAACGGAATAGATAAAATAGTAGTTCATGAAGCTACTATAAAAACATCAGAGTTAAAAATAAAATACAACAGAATATCTCAAATACAGTGAAGTCTTCAGTACGAATAGATGACCTCTCTGAACAAATCAACTGGAAAAGCTAAAAGCTGAAACGATAGTTGGATCTCCAAATGAAGCTCCAAACTCCAAGAGTGAGTCTCAAATGCTGTATCACTCGGTCTGACCCGAGCGTAAAGCAAAACACAAAACACTCGAGTCAGGATTAACATTCTTATATCAATAAATCCAACTCAAGTGAAATATCAACTGAAATACAAGTAACTTAAAGAATGTTTGGGATAACCATCCTCTAAGGATCTGCGGAACTATCTACAAGGTAGAAATATACACTATAACACCGTGGTCATTTCAAATAAATTTATACTTCAAAACCAAAATATCATTTTCATTTCAAAAATATCTATTTTCCAAAATAGTGTATATGCATTAAATAATTTATAAAGTAAAGTATTTATAATTTCCTCAAGTCTCACAAATCGATTCAAATTAACTCAAATTCCAAATTCAAATTTATTCAAAGCTCAATTCATTAATTCAATTCAGTTCTCAATAGACCATTTAAATTTTTAATATATTTCAAGGCTTTAATATTCAATATTTTCAAAGTTAAATTTAACAGTTTCATATAGCTCTTGATTTAACTTCATTATTATTTAATCAGGGAATATTCACTTAATAAATTCAATATCATTTAACTAGCCTTAAATTTCATTTTTACTAAATATTTCCTTAAATTTATTTAAACAAGAATTTTTTTCATTAAATTATTTAAATCAAACCCGAGTTATAAATCCTATCTTAAATCTCAATTTCAATAAGTTTCAAATCAGTTTAATCAAATAAAATTCTTTAATGAATACAATTTCAACTAAATTCAAATTATCTTCCCAACCTTAACTTATTCAAATTATTGCCAAAATCTATTTTGAAATATAATTTTTTTTTACTTAACATATTATATGTATTAAATCCATCTTAATTAAATTAAATATCATTATTAAATCTATATATATCATTACCATTTATATATAAAAATTTAAGAATCAACATTTATTAAAACCATATGTTTCTTTCCAAAACCATAGAATTTATTTTCAAAATATTTATATATGGACCAACAGTGTCTGTATATAATTTCCTATCTATGGTCAAGTGATACGGATATTTATCATTTTAATCCGTAAATTTAAATACATACAGGTAGATATCATTTCGACCCGTAATCCCAAATTCAATTCAAATAAAAATCGCTTGGGTCTATCATTCCAACCCATAACGAAATTCTCCTATTCTAAAGTCCGTTCGGGTATGTATCATTTCAATCCATAGTGAATTCTAAACTACAGGGAACTTGCAGAGTGATAACAGATAATAATAATAATATAATAGAATATGATAATAATATAACAACAGACATATATCAACAGTAATTAAATAAAGTACAAACAATAGGATATGGTGTCATATTCCATAGGTGAACAGTTTACAGATAATAGCATATATAACAGATTTACTAACTTCAGTAGTATATTTCAATTGTCGTTTCAATTGAAACCAAATTTAATAAATAAAAGAACGTTAATCGTGAGTGATTGCTCACTTTCGAGGCTAGAGAAGATAGACAACACAACAAGCTACGAATTTCAAAGCAACGCTAGATTGGCACGAATTCAACAAAGCTGAGAGATAAGAATTTTGGTGAAAATGAATTAGAACCATCTTGATATGACAGAAAATGATGTATATAATTTTATTATTTATTATTAGAGATCAATTTAATCATATATCTCAAATTAAAATTTAATTCAACACTTCGAACAAAGTCTCCATATATTTATATCTTTTAAAACCAATTAATGTATACTCATATAGACATTTGCGAACAAAATTTTATATTATATATACACATATATATAAAGTTATATAAACTTAAATAGAAAATATACAACGCGATTGTATTACAACTTTCCAACAATATATATTTTCCGTTTTAAAATATTAGGAATACTACAAACCATAATATATTATAACTAACATATAACTTAAAATATAATTAACAAATATATATATACAAACGTATATAAGGTATAAATATATACATATGTATACTCAGTGACCCTATCTAACCCAATAGGTAAAATCCAAACTAATATAAATTAATTTTTTTTTTAAAAAAAACTTATAAACACTGTCTATATCATACTAAAACAAAATCAATATATATTACTGTAAATATATAAACAGTATAACAAATATTCATTGTCGAACCAGATTTTCCAATTTCTATAATATATAAAAATAGATCATATAATTGTTTATATAAAATCAGTATTTACGTAATTATAATATCAATAAACCCATGCTTTATCTGTACAAATCCACTTATATTCTTATACAACATATAACTTTATATATGTGTACCTTATACCCTATAACACTTATATATTTTAAAACAAAACAGAGAATATAGTGTGTAATATATACATATTTTATTTCATAAACATACAGCAACGTATATATATAAGCATATAAACTAATGTACACAGTATATATTATAATATACCATAGGTATATATAAAATATATATATATACTTACGCAAAAGAAGGAGTACACGGTCTAAGTGGCTACGGAGGAGCACGAGGGGTGGAAGATCAAGGAGGAGCTACGGAGTGATGGTTTTGAGAAGCTAATAGAGGGGAAAAAAAAGAAGAAACAGAGAAGAGAAGTAAAGGCCACAGAGAAATATAAGGGAGGAGCTCAATATTTAAAAGCTGGAATAAGAAACGTAAAATTAAATGAGAAAAATGAATGCAAAAAGTATATAAGTTTGATATTTGAATGACGGTCATAAAAGTGGAAATTTGGGTATAGGTAACGGCTGGCTACAATCAAATATTCATGTTTTGATAGATTGCTTTCCTTTAAGCAATAAAGACAGGGAGTGAAAGAATAGATAAATGCAACAAATCTATCAATCAAAGAAAATGGAAAAGTTTGAACTTGTACGCAAATAAATAGATAGAGAACGATGTAGGTGAGTTGGCTGCTCTGGGTAAAATGCTTAACAATTTTTATGAACCAAATAGGCATGAACAGACTACAACATGCAATTAACTAATTGATTATTTGTAACCGTGCAAGCAAGAAATGAGATAATAATTAAAGGTTTTTTTATTATTATTTTTTTGATTGCCGAAGGAAAGAAGGAAAGGCAGACCAATAGGCTGAGAATCATACCATAATTACCCTAGTGAACGGAGGAAAGAAATTTAAAACAAAAATATAGATAAAGGTTGAGTTAATGGAAACGGTCACCTGCATGAATCACGTGAAATAATTAAAGCAAATGAAGTGGCTACAGGAAACGAATGATTTCTTCCTATTTTTGAATTAATGTTTACGTAGCCAAATTTTAAGCAAAAAGGAAACGTACAACAAATGATAAATTGAAATGACCGTTGATTCAGCAACGTTATTAATGCAATTTATTATATTGCTTGGGCTGCACGGTGAAGATTTGGAAGAGACGTGTTTCACAATGCAACCGTTTTTAAGAAATAAATATATTACTTTAAAACAGAAGAACTGACCAAAAATGAACGTAAACGTATATAATTTATAGGTTTTGATATTCAAAATAATTATAGGATGGCAACAGTCACCCTAAGATTTAGTTGAGAAATTAAAGCAATAAATCGCTGATTGGACAACACGTTCCATATTTGAAACGTAAAGGAAAAAGATAAGTATGGAATGGAAGGATACGTTATAAAGGCAAAATGAACCGTTTGGAAAAAAAAATGATGGCAAATAAAACAGCTGTGCCTTGAATTTCCCAAAATAAATTATTAGAGCAATTGATGGGTTGATTGGACAGTGTGTTTCAAAACTTCAAGGAAATGAGTAATATATTTGAAAATACTAACATAACCTATATATACATACCTACTAGAACTCACACAAAAATTAATGGACCCTATACCCAAACTAAACTTTCCGTGTATATATGTATATTATGACCAAATTTTTCTTTGAATCAAAAATCCATACTTGCTTTCAAAACTAAATTTCAAAACCACCATTTGATGTATAAACAGAACATAATATTTTTCCTTTTTTTCTTCTTTTTATTAACAATAAATCAAACATTATTTAATAATTACACATAACTCAACATATCCATTAGTTACCAATTTTAGTTCATTTGTTAGAGGTTAACTTATTTGAATTACAACAATACAATTAAACTATTGTTTCCTCTTAAATTTTATTCAATAGATCAATATTTACAATTAACAATTATTATTAAATTCTTTTTTTTTAAATGCACGTGCTGATTTGATTTTTAACAGCTAAGATATGAAATAAAAGAGTGCGTACAATAGGCGCAATAATTAAAACGAAGGGACATTTTACTAGAAGGACAAACTTTGCAGTACAATTAGTTTCTAGGACACACATCCATAGAAATTAATTTTAAGGCCAAAATCAGCAGTATAATTACTTTTAAGGACAAAGTTAGCAGTCCAATTACTTTCAAGGACATAATTTCATAGGTTTTTAGGCCTTGGAAACTAATTATTTTGCATTTTGTCCTTAAAAGTAATTATTTCAGTTGTGCGTCCTAGAAACTAATTGCACTAGTTAAAGAGGCCCTTGTGGCTAATTTCCACACGAACGTACGCCCAAATTAATTAACCAGTAACGTAATCTAAATTTATATGTTTTCTTATTTATTGACTACTTATATTTAATTATACGTAATCCAAACATTAAATTTTTTATTTCAAAATATTATTATTTAAAATTTCTCTAAAATTCAATTAAATACATTATTAAAAACCGTTTAAAATTTATGGGTTGTTACACTCTCCCCCACTCAAAACTTTTCATCCCCGAAAAGGAAGGAGGTAGGAGAATAGCAACAAACAGAAAGAAAAAATAGAGTGAAGTACAAGATAAACAATTAATTTAAAACTATACAAATTTTACTTGAAATATTCATTTAAAAACTTCATTTGAAATTTAATTTTCTTTAATACTTTAATACTTTTCAAAACTCCTTTGAAAACAATTATTTACATTATTACTTATATTTACAAAGAAGCTATTGAAAATTTTAAATCCAAAATTTATAAAAAAAAACTTTTTTATTTATCTCAAGATACTTCCAACATTATAATAAATTAATAACCATTCTCTTTAAATATGTTATAATTAATTAATAACTTCTGAAACACTAAAAAATTTCTGTTATACCATGTAGTATATAAATAAACAATATTTTAAAGGATATATTCAAAAGAAGGAAAGAAGGAAAGAAGATAGATTCAGAAAAGAGAATATAGGTGAATAAATAAAGCAGGGCAGATAAGGTAGATTTAAAAGAATAGTATCGGGCACGAATAATTAATTTAGAACCATAAGAATTTCAATTTCAAATATTAATACAGAATTCCTTTGTTGAAAATACTTTTATAATAAAATACTTTTATAACTCGATGTTTCAACAAGTTTATCCTTGTTCCTGTAGACTCTGGTAGTGCGTTGATCAGGCGCAAAACTAGAATTCTCTAGGTACTTAGTAGACCTGTTTCAACACCTAGTGAAAATACTGGAAAACTTTTAAAAACAGATATGGAAAGTACAATCCAAAAAAAAGAAAAAAACAAACAAATCATGGATCGCAGATACACAATGGTTACGCCTGGGTCCCTCAGGAAACATCCGTACCTTTTAAGCATTCACTGCCTTGCGAATTTCGCCATGATAACAAAACTGTGGACCACAGGATACATAACAATGGTTACGCCTGGATCCCCCAGGAAACATCCATACCCTTTAAGTAATCTCTGCCTTGTGGATTACGCCACTAACACGACCATAGATCGCATATACACAATGGTTACGCCTGGATCCCCCAGGAAACATCCGTACCTTTTAAGCAATCACTGCCTTGCGAATTACGCTATGCAGTCGAGTTCGTAAGACCATGGGTAACGCCATGGAATTCGAAGGACACTCGAGTATCATATCCGGAAAACCAAAAATCAGAGAGAATAATATCGATAGAATGAATCCAAGATGTGGCCACAAATCGGATATCAAGCAGAAGGCACTTTCCATATCTTTACTTCAAAAATATGTATCATATAGTACCTTTCAAATTAATTTCAAATATCATACTTATATAAAGTCCATTGTATATAAGATTTCATTTTAAAATCAAATACTTTCCAAAATCAATAGTATATCAAATCACACTTATATAGACTTCGATTATATAAAATTCTCTTTCCAAATTTAGTACCTTTCAAATCAATAGATTTCAAATCAACTTCATACTTATACAAATCCATTTTATATAAGTTCGACCACTCCCAAATCAAGTACTTAATAATATAAGGTTCTATATTTCAAATTATTTTAATATCAATTCAGTTTCAAAATCATATATGATTTCACCAAATTTTCGTCCAAATTAAATATCTCAATTTACCTTTCTGAAAACCATTATTTAAAACAAATTTTTTTTCAAAACTTTTCAAAACTAAATTCCCTATTAGTATAATTCAAAATAGTCATATTCATTTACTTAACAAAAGGTTTCAAACTTAAACATACAAAACTAAACTTATATGCTTTATCAAATATTTTATCCTCTTCGAAATTTCTTAGCTTTGAAAATTTAACCTCGATTTGGAAGTGTTCGAACATTCAAAATAGTTAGGGAAATCAAATTTCCAATTCAAGAGTTGGAAACCAACAACAAATCAGTAAATCAATTTCAACAGATTGGATTATACCAAATCAAATCCGAAACTCGAGGACTGAACACCGGTTCACTTCAAATCATTTCAAATATAAATACATATATCTTTCGAATATCAAATCGTACTTCGGCACTTGAAATCAAAATTTGTTTTCACAAAATCACTCGCATAGCAAAGCTATTAAAGTGGCCTCTCCCCCACTCTGAAACTCGAAAATCAATGTCGATGATGCGTGCACTCATCACCGAAATTATTTTCCAGCGACATAAGTGAGTTCTGGACTTCTATTTTCTTGAAAACTTCTTTTGAAACTCATTTGAAGTCATTTGAAACATTTCTCATTCAGAAAATACTTTCAAATCTTATTATTATATATTTCAAAATCTTAAACCAATTTTCAAAAATACAGGAGTCCAATCTCTCGAATTTCAAATTCAAAACCTTTCAGTTATAAATCATTTTTTTTATATAAATCAATTTTCTTATAAATTTTCAAAATTTCACATCCTTTCAAAATTTCAGACTTCCGTTTTTTTAAAAGATATATAATCCTTATCAAAAATATTTCACTTTTATATATAGAATAAAATCGTAGTTACCCAAATAAAATTTCGGTATATAAAACAATTTCAAAATACAAACAAACCCGATTTTCAAAGGATGATTCAAGAATGGATTTCAAACAAAGATAGAGATTTAAATTAAAGGAACTCTAATCAATAGAATCCTGATTCGAAGATAGACTCGATCGAAGATGAGATAATTAAATTACAAAATAGAAGATGGATATACTTCTATAAATCGCGGGCGAACTTAACCGGGTCAACCGTGACTTCAGGAACAAGATCGATGCAGAATTCCAAGAAAAATCAACATTCGATCGTAAGAGATAGCGGCATCTAAACCAAAGATATAGAAATCTCCGGTGAATCAATGCCAATTGTGAAGGAGTTTCACCCCTTCACAAATCATTCAAAGATTGGTGGGATCCTATTCTTATAGAGATCATTCGAAGTGGAGTTATGGGATACTCCAGAATCAAAAGAATACAAATAGGGAGAGACAAGAATGAATTTTGGAACCGCAAGAAACGATCCAAAGTTCAAAGGAAATCGAGTCAAACGGAAGAGATTCAAACTCGAACGAAAGTGATTCTGTAAATAAATTTACTATATATGCTAAGTTTTGCCTAGAGCCAAAGCTCTGATACCAACTGTAATGACCCGATATTTTGGACCATTCAAATCGACAATAAATCCACACATGTCTGACTTGAATAATTCAAAACAATACATTGTTAATTAAAAGTTGGCAAAACTCAACATATACAGTAAATAAATCAATCACAGAATCACAGACATAGAGTAATACAATAATACGCAGCGGAATAGATAAAATAGTAGTTCATGAAGCTACTATAAAAACATCAGAGTTAAAAATAAAATACAACAGAATATCTCAAATACAGTGAAGTCTTCAGTACGAATAGATGACCTCTCTGAACAAATCAACTGGAAAAGCTAAAAGCTGAAACGATAGTTGGATCTCCAAATGAAGCTCCAAACTCCAAGAGTGAGTCTCAAATGCTGTATCACTCGGTCTGACCCGAGCGTAAAGCAAAACACAAAACACTCGAGTCAGAATTAACATTCTTATATCAATAAATCCAACTCAAGTGAAATATCAACTGAAATACAAGTAACTTAAAGGATGTTTGGGATAACCATCCTCTAAGGATCTGCGGAACTATCTACAAGGTAGAAATATACACTATAACACCATGGTCATTTCAAATAAATTTATACTTCAAAACCAAAATATCATTTTCATTTCAAAAATATCTATTTTCCAAAATAGTGTATATACATTAAATAATTTATAAAGTAAAGTATTTATAATTTCCTCAAGTCTCACAAATCGATTCAAATTAACTCAAATTCCAAATTCAAATTTATTCAAAGCTCAATTCATCAATTCAATTCAGTTCTCAATAGACCATTAAAATTTTTAATATATTTCAAGGCTTTAATATTCAATATTTTCAAAGTTAAATTTAACAGTTTCATATAGTTCTTGATTTAACTTCATTATTATTTAATCAGGGAATATTCACTTAATAAATTCAATATCATTTAACTAGCCTTAAATTTCATTTTTACTAAATATTTACTTAAATTTATTTAAACAAGAATTTTTTTCATTAAATTATTTAAATCAAACCCGAGTTATAAATCCTATCTTAAATCTCAATTTCAATAAGTTTCAAATCGGTTTAATTAAATAAAATTCTTTAATGAATACAATTTCAACTAAATTCAAATTATCTTCCCAACCTTAACTTATTCAAATTATTGCCAAAATCTATTTTGAAATATAAATTTTTTTTTACTTAACATATTATATGTATTAAATCCATCTTAATTAAATTAAATATCATTATTAAATCTATATATATCATTACCATTTATATATAAAAATTTAAGAATCAACATTTATTAAAACCATATATTTCTTTCCAAAACCATAGAATTTATTTTCAAAATATTTATATATGGACCAACGGTGTCTGTATATATAATTTCCTATATATGGTCAAGTGATACGGATATTTATCATTTCAATCTGTAAATTTAAATACATACGGGTAGATATCATTTCGACCCGTAATCCCAAATTCAATTCAAATAAAAATCGCTTGGGTCTATCATTTCAACCCATAACGAAATTCTCCTATTCTAAAGTCCGTTCGGGTATGTATCATTTCAACCCATAGTGAATTCTAAACTACAGGGAACTTGCAGAGTGATAACAGATAATAATAATAATATAACAGGATATGATAATAATATAACAACAGGCATATGTCAACAGTAATTAAATAAAGTATAAACAATAGGATATGGTGTCATATTCCATAGGCGAACAGTTTACAGATAATAGCATATATAATAGATTTACTAACTTCAGTAGTATATTTCAATTGTCGTTTCAATTGAAACCAAATTTAATAAATAAAAGAACGTTAATTGTGAGTGATTGCTCACCTTTCGAGGCTAGAGAAGATAGACAACACAACAAGCTACGAATTTCAAAGCAACGCTAGATTGGCACGAATTCAACAAAGCTGAGAGATAAGAATTTTGGTGAAAATGAATTAGAACAATCTTGATATGACAGAAAATGATGTATATAATTTTATTATTTATTATTAAAAATCAATTTAATCATATATCTCAAATTAAAATTTAATTCAACACTTCGAACAAAGTCTCCATATATTTATATCTTTTAAAACCAATTAATGTATACTCATATAGACATTTGCGAACAAAATTTTATATTATATATACACATATATATAAAGTTATATAAACTTAAATAGAAAATATACAACGCGATTGTATTACAAGTTTCCAACAATATATATTTTCCGTTTTAAAATATTAGGAATACTACAAACCATAATATATTATAACTAACATATAACTTAAAATATAATTAACAAATATATATATACAAACGTATATAAGGTATAAATATATACATATGTATACTCAGTGACCCTATCTAACCCAACAGGTAAAATCCAAACTAATATAAATTATTTTTTTTTTTAAAAAAACTTATAAACACTGTCTATATCATACTAAAACAAAATCAATATATATTACTGTAAATATATAAACAGTATAACATATATTCATTGTCGAACCAGATTTTCCAATTTCTATAATATATAAAAATAGATCATATAATTGTTTATATAAAATCAGTATTTACGTAATTATAATATCAATAAACCCATGCTTTATCTGTACAAATCCACTTATATTCTTATACAACATATAACTTTATATATGTGTACCTTATACCCTATAACACTTATATATTTTAAAACAAAACAGAGAATATAGTGTGTAATATATACATATTTTCTTTCATAAACATACAGCAACGTATATATAAGCATATAAACTAACGTACACAGTATATATTATAATATACCATAGGTATGTATAAAAAATATATATATACTTATGCAAAAGAAGGAGTACACGGTCTAAGTGGCTACGGAGGAGCACGAGGGGTGGAAGATCAGGGAGGGGCTACGGAGTGATGGTTTTGAGAAGCTAATAGAGGGGAAAAAAGAAGAAACAGAGAAGAGAAGTAAAGGCCACAGAGAAATATAAGGGAGGAGCTCAATATTTAAAAGCTGGAATAAGAAACGTAAAATTAAATGAGCAAAATGAATGCAAAAAGTATATAAGTTTGATATTTGAATGACGGTCATAAAAGTGGAAATTTGGGTATAGGTAACGGCTGGCTACAATCAAATATTCATGTTTTGATAGATTGCTTTCCTTTAAGCAATAAAGACAGGTAGAGAAAGAATAGATAAAGGCAACAAATCTATCAATCAAAGAAAATGGAAAAGTTTGAACTTGTACGCAAATAAATAGATAGAGAACGATGTAGGTGAGTTGGCTGCTCTGGGTAAAATGCTTAATAATTTTTATGAACCAAATAGGCATGAACAGACTACAACATGCAATTAACTAATTGATTATTTGTAACCGTGCAAGCAAGAAATGAGATAATAATTAAAGGTTTTATTATTATTATTTTTTTTGATTGCCGAAGGAAAGAAGGAAAGGCGGACCAATAGGCTGAGAATCATACCATAATTACCCTAGTGAACAGAGGAAACAAATTTAAAACAAAAATATAGATAAAGGTTGAGTGAATGGAAATGGTCACCTGCATGAATCACGTGAAATAATTAAAGCAAATGAAGTGGCTACAGGAAACGAATGATTTCTTCCTATTTTTGAATTAATGTTTACGTAGCCAAATTTTAAGCAAAAAGGAAACGTACAACAAATGATAAATTGAAATTACCGTTGATTCAGCAACGTTATTAAAGCAATTTATTATATTGCTTGGGCTGCACGGTGAAGATTTGGAAGAGACGTGTTTCACAATGCAACCGTTTTTAAGAAATAAATATATTACTTTAAAACAGAAGAACTGACCAAAAATGAACGTAAACGTATACAATTTATATGTTTTGATATTCAAAATAATTATAGGATGGCAACAGTCACCCTAAGATTTAGTTGAGAAACTAAAGCAATAAATCGCTGATTGGACAACACTTTCCATATTTGAAACGTAAAGGAAAAAGATAAGTATGGAATGGAAGGATACGTTATAAAGGCAAAATGAACCGTTTGGAAAAAAAAATGATGGCAAATAAAACAGCTGTGCCTTGAATTTCCCAAAATAAATTATTAGAGCAATTGATGGGTTGATTGGACAGTGTGTTTCAAAACTTCAAGGAAATGAGTAATATATTTGAAAATACTAACATAACCTATATATACATACCTACTAGAACTCACACAAAAATTAATGGACCTTATACCCAAACTAAACTTTCCGTGTATATATGTATTTTATGACCAAATTTTTCTTTGAATCAAAAATCCATACTTGCTTTCAAAACTAAATTTCAAAACCACCATTTGATGTATAAACAGAACATAATATTTTTCCTTTTCTTCTTCTTTTTATTAACAATAAATCAAACATTATTTAATAATTACACATAACTCAACATATCCATTAGATACCAATTTTAGTTCATTTGTTTGAGGTTAACTTATTTGAATTACAACAATACAATTAAACTATTGTTTCCTCTTAAATTTTATTCAATAGATCAATATTTACAATTAACAATTATTATTAAATTCTTTTTTTTTAAATGCACGTGGTGATTTGATTTTTAACAGCTAAGATATGAAATAAAAGAGTGCGTACAATAGGCGCAATAATTAAAACGAACGTACGCCCAAATTAATTAACCAGTAACGTAATCTAAATTTTTATGTTTTCTTATTTATTGACTACTTATATTTAATTATACGTAATCCAAACATTAAATTTTTTATTTCAAAATATTATTATTTAAAATTTCTCTAAAATTCAATTAAATACGTTATTAAAAACCGTTTAAAATTTATGGGTTGTTACAAATTATCTAATTAATATTTTGAAATTTTTGAAATATGTTTATAATAATTTCAAAACACTTTTGAAAATCATATTATAACATCTATAATATATTTCTTATTTTAAATTTAACTTTAGAATTTTGTTTTAATATCAAAATTATTTTCAAAATTAACACAAGGTCCAAATTCAAATTGGGTCTTTTCTATTGGTGATAACATTAGGGCTCACTTCCCTTTCGGGCTAAGCCAATAGCCAGGTAGGACAGGGTACTTGATTCTCCAAACTCAGCCTAGATACTACTTTTCTAGACACCCTACTTAATAGGTAAGCTTAATTAATTAGCCCCGACATGACTAATTTAGGCCGCATAGGCTATTGAGCTCTTATATTATTATTGGAATTAGGCCAACACACAATGGGTTAAATGGGTAAATTTCAAAAAATTGCTATTGGATCTTATTGGGTATATAAAGTATAAATTTATTTAGATCTGATCTAAATTATTTTTATACAAAATCATTATTATATTTATTCATTAATAAAAGGAATTTATTTAATGTTTTATATTGTATATATAGTATGTATATATGTATCAAATATACTTGTGTGTGTACGTACACGTGCAACATATACAGTCTGCATAGTTTAACATGCCCATACAAAGTGTTGGGATTTACTCCGCAATGAACATGTTAGCCCCTCCATCTACATATATGTTGTCCAATATATATATATAATATTTTTATTTGAAATATATATATATATATATATATATTTGTAAAAGTACACATATGTCCACATAAAATGATATTTATAAATATACGAGTATATATTTTAAATTCAAATTCAAAAATTGAAATTGAAATTTAAAATTAAGATCTAGATTTGAAAATATCTATTAAATTCAAATTCTAAATTTAATTTTGTAAATGATTTATATAAATACAAAATATATGTAAATATTTACGGAAATAAAATTATTTTTTGTTTGAAAACATGTATATATATATATATCGTAAAATAATTTATAATTAAATATTGTATAATTATATATATATATATATATTCCTTTCGGCCAATATTATTATTTCACAAAATATAGTTTTTTATTTTAAAACTATCCAGATTTTAATATATATATATATATTATTTTTTTATTAAAATACTTCGTAATCTTTAAAATTATATATATTTATTTAAAAGGGAATTAGTTTGAAGGAAAAACATGAGAACAATTATAGTCTAAAGGACACATTTTTTAAAATTTAGTCTGAAGGACACAAAATGTTATATTTATGTAGCATTACATATATAAAATGTTATATTCATATAGCATTACACATATATAATGTTATGTGTCTAATTTGTTTTATGGAAAAAAAAGTATTTAAGCCGAGAGATAATTATTTGATATTAGATAACATAAATTTTTTGTTTTGTTTATTTGTAGAGCTTATGAATCCATAGAATAATTTGACAAATAGCTTTACTGAAGCAATTCTTACTGAAGCTTTATTAAATTGTGCAGAATAGTTCTGCTAACTAGCACAGCTTTATCAAGGCCTTGATCTCTACATAGACTAAAACTCAAATAAGCAAAGTTGGTATAAAAAAAAGGTAGTCCAAGCTGCATATATGTATATACTTTTAGATTACAAGAAAAGATTTATAAGCCACACTTTCTAGATGCATAAGGTTTCATATACTTCGCCCAGTTTTCATAAAGTTGCTCAAATCTCCTTATTTAAATTATTATTTGATTGTTGTTCACAAAAGCATCTGGACATATGTAATAAAGGAGTTAGATATCTACTTTTAGAAAACTAAGTGTATTTTGTTCTTTCTCAAAGCATTCTCTTATCCTCTCACGGCGTAATCATCAAAATAAATAACCATATGAATTTTTTAAACAGTAAATCAATAATGTATTAACTTGGCATTACATACGTGTAATGCTGCATGAATGCAGCATTCTCTATGTGTAATGCTATATGAATATAGCATTCTCTATATGTAATGCCGAATATAGCATTTTGTTGCCCTTCAGACTAAATTTTAAAATTCATGTCCTTCTTATATAATTTATTTCAGACATTTATCTTTGTTTAGATTATAATAATAACAACTTTTATTAGAACAACAAATAATAAATGATAATAATCAAATATTATCATTCACTAACTACCAAACACGCCTTATATAGCTGTAATAATTTTTGAAAAATTATTCTTATATATATATATATAATATAATTTAGGTAAATTATTTCATTACCAATTCTCAAAACAATATTGTGTCGGCTTGCCTTGTTTAAGCATTTAGAAACCTATATCGATATCGGGCGTCCCACGCATCGACCAGAATTCATAAGCTACTTAATAGATAAATTAACACAATATAAAACATTTTTATATCACTAACAAATATGCTCTCCTATATATAATACACTTAAAACACATAATAAGGCATCCCTTACCTTGTCTCTTAATGAGTTGCCCTCCAAAGCCAAGATTCTCGCTTAACCTTCAGCTCTGATACTAGCTGTAATAACCCGCCACTCCGTACAATTCAAGCTGACAATACACCACACATGTCCAATCCAAATTGAACGGAAAGACTGATAGTTATGGGAATGAAAGAAGAAAGAAGAAGAGAAAAGAAATTAAAAACAACACAGAATCTCACAACCGCAACGGAAACTATATATAATATAATATCAATGATCTTTACCATAGAGAAACTGTTACATACTTACATCCATCAGAGTACAATAACAAATCACAATCATTAGCCTGGGCATTTATAACAACATGTCCTCACAAATGCTAATGATTCCAACAACAAAGCAGTGAAATAAACCATATATGTGAATACGACATGAAGGCCTCCAGTTCGTCTCCTGAGCTCCCATGCATCCACGGCAATCTGAAAATATGCTCGATCTGACCCGAGCATTATAATAAAATGACACCGGAGTCAGTCTGGAAAACCAGCGTGAGAAAAAACACCCAACTAGATTTTTAAGTTCAAGAAAACCTTTGAAAATCAAAAGTATCTCGTAAGACCACGCCGCACATAAACAGAGACGGGGTTTTACCTTACGATAACCAAAACATTTCATATGAAGTTCTTTGATATTATAATAGTGTCTAAGATACAAATAATTATTAATCTTAGCCGAAATTGTAACATTAATCAAATTCCAACAGAATAGGTATACAACTAAATATCATAAAGGCTCATATTAGAGAATGGATTCTATACTATGATAAGGTAAGGAACTACCTTCTTAAGGTACATCTCCAGATAAAATGCATCGGGGTCTGACAAGAACATCTTGTACCCCTGCCATACAGGACCGGCCTACCACTTAACTAGTAGTACCAAATATGATCACCCCTACTCGTTAATGGGCCACGAAGTATACATGCATAGATGATAATCGATCTAGATTTGGAATGACCATACCCCGATGGGAGCGACCCACTTGGCCCTGCTACATGCCTGATTTTTGTCATTTCTCGGTTGATGAGGCTCGAGGAAATGTGTTACCTTTATATAGCACTTCCAACTTGGAATGCTAACACTGCCCTCCAGGCAAGAATGCAATACCATCATTCATCCATACAAATTGGTTTTGGGATTGAATGAAACACTTAAGAGCTCCATCTTCAATTCAATCATCTTCTAAACATCTTCACTTTGAAACGCTTGAGTTCGATCGAAGTGGTTTTCAGATAACTTATCTGATCCCGGTCTCCTCGAAACAACTTTCAATACTTTTCGATAAACTCAACCCTAGTTCTTTAGGAAATAAACAATCAAAGATAAGTGCAGAGATCACCTTCTAACCATTAGTGGATGGATTTCCTTACTATTGTCCTAAGAGAAAAAATGAGATTTATATGCACAGTACAGCATCAACGGAGATGACCGTGCCATATAACTCATGTGTTTCTCCTAGACATTTACGCAGTTACGCTTTGGGTCCAAATTTGACAGTCGGTTATTTAACTATCAATAACACACATCCAAATTAGCGATTTATTTAATAGAAGCAACCAACATTGGTTAAGCACATAAGCAACCACTAACCTCCTTAATTAATCTTTTATTTTGAATTCACTTTGTAAATACTTGAATCAAAATTCTTTTTACAAAGATATTTATATTTATATATATATCCACTATGACAACCCGGGAGATTTTCGACCCCGAAAAGATTTTCGACACTAATACGTTCATTGTATAGAGTGCTGAGCAATCGAGTGCCGGAAACTCCAGACTGTGGGTTAAGAAGAAAAAGGGGTAGAAGAAGAAACAGAAAACAATAGCACAGAATCTCACAATCGCAGCGGAATAAAATATAATATACAAATAACAGCATTTTTATACAATGAAAAGCTGTAACTGTCAATATATATACAAGACATCAGAGTACAACAAAAACTGGACAGTTGTAACAACTTATCCTCAACTGCTGTCTATACAGCCCTAATGTACAGCGGAAAATAATCATTACGTCTATGCCATTCAGCTCGTCCCATGAGCTCCAAACGTTCCAACCTGAAAATCTGTAATACTCGGTCTGACCCGTGTATTACAATAAAGTAACACCCGAGTCAGGCTGGAAACCAGCGTGAGAAAACCTCTTTAATTTGAAATACTAAAGTTGTAAAAACGCCTTTAAAAATCATGGTAACTCGTCCAACATTACGAGTTCTTACCTTTTATATCGAACACTTTGTTGTTAAGTCCATTATTTAAAATAACCTTTAAATGCAGTTACTTATTCAAAATAGTCGAATTTATTTTATTTAATTCCAGCCTATTTGATTCTACGAATCAAACTCGTAAAGATTGAAGTACTTATTAAATCGAAGTGGTTCCGGATATTACAGATATCCGATCCCGGTCTCTTCGAATCCAAACGCTATCTTTAAGCCCAGTTGTTTTTAACAAACAATTCAAATTTCAGAATGCCAACCTTTCCATAAAAATCCCCACCGTGAATTTATAATCCCAAATTATCCACTGATAAATATTTCACTTTATTTATAAACCCCATTTATAGATTCCATAATCTCCTTCTCTTTTTAATCATTATTTTCAAAACACTTAATCGATTTTCAAACCGATTCTCTGCATTAAATTTCCTTCAGAGTTTATTTCTCGATTTATCTAAATTTATTTCAAAATCAGTTAATTCTAGGTTTACTCCTTTATTATGATTTAAAATCTTATTTAAACTGAAATACCAATTTCATGCTTCTTTCAAGATCCCCTTTTATTTTCTCCAACTCATTCTTGAATTTAAAAATAAATCCTTTTCTTTAAAACCGTATCTCTTAAGTCCTCAAACTCTTTTATTCCCATTCATTAAAAATCTTTATTATTATTATTATTATTATTATTCACACTCGGACTTTATTTAATAAAATCTTTAAATCAAACTTTTATTCTTTTCCAAATTTAATCTTTACTTTTATCCAAATTTACTATAATTATTCTACTTAAAATTTTCTCTTTTATTTTCCTTCAAAAATCCAATCTTTATATTTTTGATACCTTAATATACCCAAAATATATTCTGTCAAACCCAACATTCAATATTTTCCATTACCAATATAATCTATCACAGATTACTAATTAAATCATATCAAAGAATATGAGATAATTCAACGTTTTGAGGAATCTAATTAGATCCCTCCAACCTGTTTTTTCCTACATCCACAGATATTAGCACAATATAAAAATACCAATCCCACTTCGAGGGGGATATCGCGGTATATAGGGTCATCCGCTATTATGTGGGGCTCATAGGGTCTCATCCGCTATATAATGCGGGAATATCAACCACTCCAATATATATATATACTACTATATATAATATCACATCCAAACAGATAATAAATTATCAATTCAAACAATCAACCAATAATTTAATTAAACTAATTAAATTTATCAGTAATTCAATTTGAGTGAGATTAACTCACCTTTGATTTTGTTTGCAACCCATTTCCATCTCGACTTATTTCCCTCACGATCTTTGACCTTGTACAAACATTATACTGTTTATTAACATTTTAAACAATCCAACAATAAATTACCATTTATTAAATTTAATTAACTAATATTTTATCTAAACTAATTCCTTTTAATAAAATATTCTTAGTGACTAAAATGATTAAATAAGTTTATTAAACAAATTAATTTCCATAATACATTATTTTAAAATTAAACTAGTAAATTTAAAATGTACATGTGTATATTTATTTTTTTCTTTTTGAACTACATACATATTTAAAAAATAGCCTATGGAGATCCCAAAATCTAATTTTATATAAATTCCTTAAAAAAATTCCTATCTTTATCCCAAAATCCTATATATTTTTAAATTGAAACATGTATGTGCATTTAGATATATATATATATATATTCTGTTTGCTAATCTACATATATATATATACACACACACATTAAAATTAAATTAAAACCAAAAGAAGATATACCTCACTGCAACTAACATCGATTCCAATCTGCCACCGATCGGCCTTCACCACCGATCGCACGCACATCTCCTCCAGGAACCCTAGCTCGACCACCTAACGACACTCGAATCGCATCGATCCCTACAAAGCCCCCCCTCCATCAGTACACTCACGACCCACCCCTTCGTCGATGCCAACCACCGCTGAATCCAATCGCCTTGCCTTCGCGCGCTCACCACAGCTCACTTAGTTGCGAATCGCGATCGCGATCTCGATCGCCCTCGATCGAGATCAAGTTCTCCAAAAAATTGCAACTTGCGATACTTCAATCACAGCTTGGATCTAGCTTAAATGGAATCGCGAATGCAATCCATGCACGCAGCGAACTGGAATCGTGACTCAATCGCGGTCAATTTCGAGTTTTAGAAGAGGAACGAAGTGATTTCGCAGGCCATCTATTTATGATTTTACTGAGAGGAGGGAAGAAGAAGAATGAAGGCGTTCCTGAGTTTGGCCATTTTCTCTTTTTTTTTTGTTTGAAATGTTTGAAATTCGGCTCGACTTGTTGAACTTAGGAAAAGGGAGAAGGTCGCGTGATATAGTAGAAGGAGAGGAGGCAAGACATGATGTTGAGGTGGCATGCAAAAGAAGGCTACAGTGCTCTGAAAAGCAAAAGCTGACGTGAAGGAAAAAGGTTTGATGTGGATATAATTTCAGCTGATGAGAATAATTTAACTGGTCAACTTATATATATGTATTTAAATTTTAACCGTCTCGAACTCGTAGCTTAAAATCTCGAGCTCCTATCGAGGCGTGTCGCCGGGCATTTATAATGTTATACCTTTATTCCGAATGCAATGGAAAAGGTTTCGAGTCCTAACTCGATCATATGGAGAAGATAGCTTTTTGGACCCAGTTATATTGAATTTTCGATATAGATTTCGGCGTGTTTATATTCCGTATGCTCACACGATAACTCCAAATACTACGAAAATTGAAATCCGCTCATAATACACTATTACGGATCCAATGGAACTGGTTTCGTCGAATTCCGAGAGTGCGCCTCGGAAGGCTATTTTTAAATGTAAATTTAAACGATATATTTTTAAAACTAGACAAAACACTTTTAAATCCAATTTTAAAAGTTCTATTATCTTCAGTATTATCAATATAAATTTTATAAGCCTTCAAATTATTTTTAACAAGCTCGAAACTCCCGATTTCATATTTTACCCAATTTTCAATTATTTAATTCAATAATTTAATTAACCAATAAATAGTGATATTTGAAATTCAAGTTAAAACTAACTTTTCAAATATTTAAAATCAATTAAATATTCAAGTTTCAAATATCAAAATTTCTAGGTCGTCACATTCCTCCCCCCTTAAAAGAATTTTGTCCCCGAAATTTCTAGTTAAGAAGAATGGTCCGAACCCACTAACTATTTGCCAAAAACCACGCAATTTTAACTACTTTCCAAAGCAATCTTTTTATTAAAGACACATTATTACCCTTACTACTATCCAAACCCACCCATAGGTTCCCGATAATATTATCCCCTCGATAATTCAAATTATAGTTTAAACCAAATTTTTAAACTTATCAAAATTTTCTCAAAATTTTTCTAACTCCGTAATTTTCGAAAAATTTCGCCAGCGTCTCCTTTGCGCGGCTAGCTCAGAACAACTACAAAATGCCTCTATGGGCCTCAAACTTTCCAAAGAAAACAAAAGCCTAGTGGCTAGATCAGAAAATCATCAGATTTCATATGGAAATTTAAACACATACCTTTTAGTCGGGCAACTCAAAATTTATCTTCTGAAATTAAAATACCAATTTCCTTTTTCTTTTAAATACTTGTATCCTACTTAGCAATAATATCCAATCACAAAATACAAAATCATTTTATTCATTTCTTTACAAAATTTCCAATATCTATTTCATTCAAGCCCGTACGATGTCCGTATATCATTCGTATGCAAATATCAAATCCGATCGCTCACTCGATCATAAATTTCACTTCCGGGCTAGTATTGTAACGACCCTAGATTTTAATTTAATTTAAATTGATAATTAAATGAATTTTTGAATAAAAATTGTAAAATTAATTATAAGTAGAAGTGAGTTTCCCCGATTCAAATAGAAAATATATAAAGTCATATGGATTTGAAAATTTGTATATATGTGTATATTGGATTTGAAATAAAATCTTAAAATAAATGGTTTTAAAAATAAATATAGAGTTAAATAATAATAGATGTTAAACTGGAAATAAAAATATATATAAGATAACTATAAAGTATATAAATTAGATAAGATTTAACAACAAAATTAAATCTAGAAATTCATCTATATTTTGAAATGAATATATATAGTTTTATAAAATATAAAGTAAGTAAATAAACCTTAACATCATAGTACGAATATTAACAAACAAAATAATCAAAGCAAATGTATATTCAAGCACAAACAAATGAAGAGAAGATGAATTGTGTAAAGTAAAACTAATAACAAATATAAAAGTTAGAAATAGAAATTGATTTATATCACCACAAAGTAATAAAGCTTAAGACAAAGAAAAATAAAATAAAATAAGGCAAAATAAGAAACAAGTTAACTGTTTCCATCTTTGCCAGGCAAGTAAAAATGCAGCATCACTTTAGCCACCAAAATATGTAAGTGTAACTTGCAAAATAGGTAAGGTGGAAAAGCATAAGGTACATAGGCATTAAATGCAAGTATCTCTAGCCCATAACTAACATCATCTTCAGCCATGCCCTGTACAAAATTAATACATCACCTTGTACAAAATAATATAAACCTATAAACTCAGTGTGTATACATCAACCAACCTCATTTCATTTCGTTCATCTCAAACCAAAACAAGAAGAAAAAAAACTGAAGCATCATCTTTTAAACTTAAACAACATCATTTTCTTCAATCTGGAATTATTACTGCATGCAAATCTAAACAACAAAGCAACTCAAGTTTTATCAAAAACAAAGAAGATTTGGCCTTTCAGTTTCAAGTTTTCAAAGTAAAGGCTCTGTTCTCATTTGTTTCAGGTGAGTAACAATTTTACTTGAAAACTTAAGTAGGATTTTGTTGCATGATCTATATCTGGAGATATATATTGTGTGAATATATATATATATAAGTATCTTGGTCTGGGTATATACAAGTGAATGCATGTATCAGTGATACCCTGTTATGGTTGTCAAGCTCAAAATTTTGGTTCAAAGAAAGTCATATCCTCTTAAACCAATTGCTGTTAGAACTCGGATTTAAAACAAAAGTTGTTTATGGGATCATAGACTAATGTTCAGAATTTTAATTAAATTAAAATTTAACTTGAATGTCTCTGGGATTCAAGAATAACAGAGCAAACCCATATATGAGTGGAAATTCAAACTTAGTAATTTATTTTCTCAGTGATATAGATCAAATCAATAAACTAAAATATGATTTTTAACGCCAAAATCAGAATTTTTAGAAATAAAATGAAGGTGAAGTTTGGGTTTAAATAGAAATTGGGTTTTAACCAATTTCAGGCGACCCACATCGATCTGGGCGTCGAGATTAAGGGTGAAGGAAGCTGGCGAATAGGCAGGTTTGGGAAAAATGTTCGATCGAATTTCAGACTCACGTGGATGGAGAACGAGGCGAATTTAGGGTTTAAAACCCAGTTTTACTCGACAAAGTTTTAGAGGCGATTCCACTGTCGATGGCGAATCGGACGAGGCCGGTACGGGGGGAAAGGATGCTAGAGGCTCTGGCGAATGTCTGTTCGAAGTGGCGTGATTTCTGGTGGTCGGAGGTGGCTACACGAGGCATTTCTAGTTGATCAGATTGGTTCCAGTTTTAGTTCGAACATCTCGATTTCGAATCACGGCGAACTTGAGGGTGTTAGTTGGTCGGTGTGGTCGAGAGGGTCACCAGTGACTTGTCGACGGTCTTTGCGATGATCGGAGTCGCTCCGATGTGGTGTGCACGTGCACCTGGTATCTTCTATATCTGGTGTGGTTGGAAATCGAGGAAGACGAAGGTGGCTCGGGTTCGACGCGAGGTTGTTTCATGATTTTCTCGAAGCAAGGTGGTTTGCGTGATTACTCGAGAGTGTCTCGGGATTTTTTGATGTTTTACTCGGGTCTGGAAAGTTTGTGTTGAAAACAGCTTTTAAATTTTTAAAAATCTGAACAAGTTTCGAATTTCAGTTTAAATCAAGATTTTAAAGATTTGATCTTTAAGTTAAAGTATGTTTGTGACGTCCCGGCTTTCCACTTCCGGAAAATCGAATCGCTAATAAGAAAGAAAGGGATAGAAGAAGAAAAGAAAGAAAGAAGAAAGAACAACAACATCAGAAACTCACAGCGGAACGAATGAAATATAATATATCATATAAAATATTACATAGTATCATATACATCAGAGTTACACAACTTATACAACACATATTAGACAGTTATAAACATCTGTCTAATTCATACAACTCAAGTATCACAGATACAGACACAACATATACACAGCGGAATCATCATATATCTACACGGTGAAGCCTCCTGCTCCAAATCTCCTCCAGAATTCGTCAAAGCTAACCTGAATCCCTCGACTACTCAATACAATATTGAGTACCCAAGAGTTTAATAAAACAGAAAATAAAAAGTTGGGTCAGACATGGGTCTGGTGTGAGTAAACGGTTAGATTGCTTAACTTTGAAAACCTTTGAAAACAAAAGTATCACGTAAGACTTCCCACAAATAAACATGGGTAAGTTTTTACCTTACGCTAACTAAAACATTTGATAGGAAATCCGATTGTATTATAATAGGGTCTAGGGTTTTCAAGTAAAATACAGAAATAGCTGAAATGCTTACATCTCACATTCCAACATAGTTGGGCACAACTAATACGTACGGCACTTATTGGAGTTTGGATTCCATAAATCTTTAAGTTAAAGTATGTTTAAATTTGGTTTGAGTTTGAAAACAAAATGGTATCGGAATGATTATTTTTAAAAGTTTAAATAATAATTAAAGTAAAATAAATGGTTTATCTTAAGTTTATTAAGACCTTGAGGAATTAAAGATTAACTTATTATGTGATTAATTAAAGGTTAATTAAAGATTGATTAAGGTTAAGTTAATTACATGATTAAGGTTAATTGATAAATTAAGGTAATTAATTCAAGGACAATTAATTAAGAATTAATTAAATTATGTGATTTATTAAAGGTTGATTTATAAATTAAGATAAATTAATATAAGTAGTTAAAGGTAATTAATTACGTGAAGATAATTACTTAATTAAAAGTGATTAAATAATTAAAGTTGATTAATTTATCAAATGATTAGTGAAAGGATAATTAATATGGTTAATAAATTAAAGCAATTAATTTGAAGATAATTAATCAAAGATTAATTAATTAATGTAAGTGGTTAGGGATGATCACTTATTGAAATTTTATTAATTAAGTGGTAATTAATTAATTAAGGGTAATTTATTAATTAAAGATAATTAATTAAATGGTGAATTAAATAATTAAAGGTTAATTATTTAATAATTAAAGGTTGATGAATTATAATTAAAGGTTAATTAATTTATTATAAATGGTTAATTAATAAATGATTAAAGAATAATTTATCAAAATGATTTGTAAATTATTGATGTTAATTAACCAGGATTAGTAATTTATTCATAATAAATTAATCTGATTTGAATTAATCAGACAATTAACTGACCTTACTTATGAATGTTTGGGTTCTATTGGATGATTTGATTGTTTGATATCCCTGATATATGATGCTTTGTGATACATCCTGATTTATGTTGTGATCTGTAATTTACTTATCTGTGATATATATCTGTGATCTGTGAATGAACGATAAGCGTGATAGTTAATACCGCTTATCAACTATATTTCTGTATTCTGATCTGTGATGATTGTATGACGTTGCACTATTGTGTGTGAAACCCCTGGACTACACTCTTACACACACAAATATGGATTTCACGTGGAAATCGGTTAAGTCACAGATAATTTAAATTTGATGTTTCTGAAATTGAAATTTTAATTTCAATTGATTTTGAAATAGGAAATTTGGGTTTAAAGTGAAAAGCTTTTGAAATGGAATTTCAAAGATAAAAATTATTTTCGAATAACTTGATTAAGTTTTGAAAATTTAAATAATTTGATTAAAAATTGAATTCAAGTTTGAAATTAAATCCTATGATTTGAAACTAGGGATTAAAGATGATGTACAAGTTATATATGGGTTAAACCATTTTAAAGGTTTTTGATTTGGGAATTTGAATTTGATTCAAGGGTTTTAACTCGTGTAAATATAACTGGATTTTTCCAAAACGAAAACTACTTGTTTTCAAATAATAATAGCTTTCATTTTAAGAAAGGATTTCTAAATTGTGTTGAAAGGTTTCAAGTTTGAAATTAAAATTGAAATGTTTTGAAAACTATGAAATGAGTGTTTGATTCAAAGACCAAATGAGTTAATCCAACTTGAAATAAAAATTGTTTTGAAAGGCTATGAATGAATCTTTGGAAACGAGTTTTGAAAGCTATAAGTTAAATCTTGACTTAAAGATTTAACGAGTTAATTCAATTGAAATAGAAATTGTTTTGAAATCCATAAATGGATCTTTGTGAATGGAGTTAACTTTGTGAATTGAATCTTTTTGTTTAAAAGATTGGAAATGGTAATTTGTTTTAACCATTCGAATGAAAAGTTTTGGGTTTTAAGCTGTGATTTAACTGAGACCCCAGTATCCATATGATTTTTAAATTGCGCTCGTTATTCGGGTTAGCCGGGAAAAGACATTTGCGTCATATAACCCATTCCGAATAATGATACGACGTATATGGATAGCATTTGAAGACCGGTGGTGAAGACCGGATATTTTCGAAAACGAAAGGACAACTCGTCGAATGTCTCTACATCGGCTGATCTCCGATATAGAGATTTTAGCACCCTTTGTGATGGGAAGTCCGGACGTGACTAGAAATTATCCGGATTTGCAAGGGCTTCTTCGGAAGTGCCTTCGGTTCTGTTTCAAAACCCAGAACAGACTTGTATGGTTGTATGTATGACACTACACTTTGAGATATAAAGCAGATTTCTTTCAAATACATTTCTGTTTGGTGGCGGAGAATTTATTCTCTTAGCTTAACACCCTTCTCTGAGACGTACGAGCTCAGAGGTTATGTAGTTGAAGGTTATCAGCGATATACTCCCAATTTGGTAATGTGGCATGCTGAGTGTTGTTGTGTGATGATCATTTATTTGATCATTTGTGATCAAAGCGTGGTTTTGTGAAAAAGCGTAGCTTTGTGGACGAGACTTCGTCAGAGCCTCACAACCCGGAAATGGTCGAAACAGGAAAGATGCAGCAAGGTTTCAGGGGTAGCTTCCCTAGGGTATGGCCATTCCTTCTGGAAAAGGGTAGTATCATGGTATGGAGCCCAGATACTTACTCATGTGGACACACTATATTTATTACTGTATGATGTTGGTGACGAGCGCTCGTTTAAAGGTCCCAAAGGACCGGGGGTGGCATATCTGAGGTTTTATTCCCCAGGAAGGGGGGTAGCCGGCTTTGTGTTGGCAGAGAGCAGGTTGTCTCTCGGAGCGTCCCGCCATAGGCGTTCCTTCATGGCATAGGAAGTTCCTTAGCCTGACCATTTGTTGGAAATCCATCTTCCAATACGAACCTTGTACGGTATTAGTTGTAGAAAATGCCATTTACTTATGGTGGCGCCCCACTGTTTAGATGGTAGCTATAGTAGGCATAGTGTGAAATGCCTATGCTAGCTAAGATTTATATTATACTTTCAAAATGTTTCCCACTATGCACTAGTAATAATATCAAAAGAGTTTTGCTTGCGTAGTAAGCATGTTTGACTATCATAAGAAGAAATCTCCTCCAATTCTGCGTTTGCATTGTGTGTGTGGCGGGAGGTCTTATGGTAGTTTCATTTTCTAAAAGCATTGCGAATTGACTTTAAAATTCTCTTGCTATTTGTTTTTAAACATAAACTGTTTTTGTTGCTCACACCAGTCCCATGACTGATCCGGAGTTTATTGTTTCTTTCCTAAACTCTGGATGCTCAAAATTTTTCTACACGGGCAGTCTAGAGTTGGGTTTTTCAGATAGTCAGGTTTAGTAGATTATCTGGAGCTAGTTCAGTCTTTGGATATGGACTGCACTTGCTTATCGTTGTGCATCGTGATGTTGGATCAAGCTACTGCTCTTGGAGTTCTCTTTTGAAGACTATCTTAGAGTTATATTGTTCCGCTGCTGGTGTTAGCTATTTTCTTTTCCGCTGCTATTCTCTTGTATCATATCTCTGATGTATATTGATCTCTATTGTATCATCTGTTGTATCAGATATTGTATCAATGTTGTATATTAATGTATTATTCTTTTTATTCCGCTGTGTTGTTATACTTAACTGTGTTATAAGCTCCGGCGAATCGGATTTGAACGGTCGAATCTACGGCATTCGAATACGATGTGAAGTATGGATGTCGATTTTCGAGCGCGAAAAATCCGATACGTTACAAGTATCGTTCACCCGACTCTCTAGTGCGGACTCAGATTTGGCTTCTTGATCAGAACCCGTCATCCTCCTTGCATAGCCATATACTATGATAGATAATTTCAAGATCAATCAAAAATCCATATCCAGGGTTCGCCGTCGAAAATCGAATGAAAAATCCCAACTCGGATCGATATAAATATCTTGAAATTCTGTGCCCGAATCTGGATCAAATCGCTATGCGGATAAAATAATATATGTACATCCTACGTATTAATTTCCAGTTGATTATTATTTATATCAATTTTTTTTTTCCACATTTATTTTGATTTCTGTTCACTTATTCACAATTTCCCTTTTTACCCAACTTTTATTAATTCTTCATTCACATATTAACTTAGTATATTTCTAATACCAATTTAGTTAAGAATTTCACCATCCATTTCTTTAGTCCAGTATAAATATATTATATGCTTCTTATATTTATTTTCACTTTACCACTTAAGCTTTTATATCTATTTTCATTTAACTTAAATTTCCAATTCTATTTGAATTCAATTTACCCTTTCATTTTTATTCATCACCAAAACTATCTTTATAAAAATACTTTTTATAACTCGGTGTCTCAACAAGTCCATCATTGTTCTCATAGAAATTCAGTCAAACGTTGGCCAAGCGCAGGACTGAAAATCTATAAGTACTTAGTAAACCCGTTTTCAACACCCAGTGAAAATACTTGAAAAAAAACTTTTGTGAAAACGGAGAAAACATTTTTTTTCTCCTTTTTGTGAGAATGCCCTGGAAATCATCATCCCCTCCATGGATCGCAATTAGCCCGATGATTACGTCGCCATCCCGGCGAAAACCATAGAAAACTGTAGGCATCTGCACCCCTCGATTTCACCATGGAACCACCACTGATCGCAGCTACACCCAGGGTTACGTTGGCATCACGGCAAAAACCATGTAACTGTAGGCATCAGCGCCCTCGAATTTCGCTGACAAATGAAACTTCACCACATAGATCGTAGACTACATCAGTCAAGTCCCAATGTAGCCTGTAGGCACTCACTGCCACACGACTTCCGCTATGTCCTCATAGATCGCAATCTACCGATGTTACGTCGCTCTCCCAGCGAAATCAAACGTAGACTTTAGGCAATCGCTGCCCCTCGACTTACGCTATGGAACGCAGTAGATTGCAGTTACACTGCCGTCACAGCATAACCCTAATGTCTCTGTAGGCATCAGCGCCCTCGACTTTCGCTACCCCAATCACAATCCACAGGAACTACAGTTTAGTCCGGACCTCCTCTGGGATCAAAATTTAGAACCCCCCTTAGGGCTTAAGGCAAAACCACCCAGTGGATCTCCTACTATAAGTTTCAACTCTAAATGGGAGCGCCTTTTTCCCCATAGCATTCTCAAAACATTTTATACTATACACATATAGTATCTTTCAAAACATACTCTTTATATGTCTCACATATAAACTTCAAAATTGATATCTCAAAATCGATAATTCTCAAACTTGGCTTTCCCACTTCTCAAAATTGATTTTTTCCCAAAATCAAAGCCTTTCAAAATCAATTGGTCCCATTCTGACCAGTTTGAAATTTAGAAAATAGTTTGAATAGTTTAAAATAGTTAAGTAGTGGTAAAATAGTAATTTGTTGTAAAATAGTTGTAAAATGGTTAAATAGCTAATATAAGATATTTTGAGTTTTTAAAAAAGAAAGGTTGTATCATAAATGGCTTGGAAAAATAGATTTAAAACAGTTTATATGAAAATAATTTGTTTGAAAATTGTTTCAGAGTCAAACTGGTTCAATTTCCCAATCTCCTTCTCAATTTAATTTTCAATTTAAATCTCCATTCCATTTAAATTGATTCAATTCCAATTCAATTTGAATTAACTTCGATTCTCATTCTAATTCAATCAATTCCCATTTCGATTTCAAATTGATTCACTTCGATTACAATTCTAACTAATTCAATTCAATTTCAAATTAATCTCAATCCCATTCTCAATTTCCAATCATCTAGATTTATATAAATTCAAGTTCAATTTCAAAATACCGATTAAATTACTTAAATCAAGTTAACCTTTAACATTTAATTTCACGACCCAAGTCTTTAAAACAATTTAATTCTGAGTCCAAATTTCTAATATTCATTTAAATTATCTTTACTTAACTTATTTCAAGGTTCGAGTGAGAGTTAAAATCTTCTTAAGCAAATCAATTCTCAGAATTCAATTGATTGCCCAATCCCTTTAAACAATTCCGGTTACTTTTTTAACATTTCAATCTTAAGTCTAACGTGATTCCATTTTCCTAAGTTCACTTTTTATAAAAATCAAAATCATTTAAGTAGTTTCAAAATAAAGTTTTAATTCTATTTAATTTCAACCATGGATATATATCATTTCAATCCACTTCTTAATTCATTCAAATAATCCAATTTACATAATTTGAAATCCATTTGAGACCATACATAACTCTCCTTTCAATTTGACCCATTTAACTTCCTTAAGTTAAATCTCAATTGCATCTTGAAATTTTCCAACTTCACTTGATAGGTCCAAACTTATTTAACTTCTCCTAAGTTAAATTTCAATTCATTTAATCCATTCAACTCTACTCAATTTAAATTCTCCCTTCAAATTTAAATTTTCTATCGACATTACTATTTATTTCAAATCAATTTTGAAATCACATGTATCCGTATATATATACATTTTATCCCATTGTCATCTCAAGTCAAAATTCCAATTTTAAACCATTCTTGGTTTTCAATTTAAAACAACTTCATTTCCAAACACCTCTTGTCTTAAAACAAGATTCATATGTTCAAAATAAACAATATTACTTATTTTTATTTTATTTTTCTTTAATCCCTTTGAAACAATTTCAAAATTCCTTTGGCTTAAATTTAAAGCTTCACAATTTAAATCTATCTTTAATTTATAAGTCACATTTTATACATTAAACTTATTCAATTTTACTTTCTTAAAACATTTCACTCTGTTTCGTTGTTGTTTATCCTCAGTAATATTACTTATTATATCTTTTAACACTTCTATAAATTTTCAAAAATTTAAAACTCAGGTTTGAGTCTATTTTTAACTTAACATATTTTGTATAATTTATTCTTACCCCAACTTTTTATTTGGTTATACATATGTTTTACTTAGGTCCCATTTAATTTTAATAACAACAACCAATTACCCAAATATACTATAATAATTTGAAAAACTATTACTTTATATATCAAAATATAAGCTTATATCAAAATCATTTTTAAAATCATTATATAAGAAAATAACAAGTACGCTCTCATATAATACACCCAACTCATTCTAGGGTACTACTGATCCTATCTCTAATGAGTAATCCCCACCAGAGCCAAGGTTCTCGCTTAACCTTTCAGCTCTGATACCACTATGACAGCCCGAGAGATTTTCGACCCCGAAAATATTTTCGACACTAATACGTTCACTATATAGAGTGCCGAGCAATCGAGTGCCGGAAACTCCAGACTGTGGGTTAAGAATAAAAAGAGGTAGAAGAAGAAATAGAAAACAATAGCACAGAATCTCACAATCACAGCGGAATAAAATATAATATACAAATAACAGCATTTTTATACAATGAAAAGCTGTAACTGTCAATATATATACAAGACATCAGAGTACAACAAAAACTGGACAGTTGTAACAACTTATCCTCAACTGCTGTCTATACAGCCCTAATATACAGTGGAAAATAATCAATACGTCTCTGCCATCCAGCTCGTCCCCTGAGCCCCAAATGTTCCAACCTGAAAATCTATAATACTCGGTCTGACCCGAGCATTACAATAAAGTAACATCTGAGTCAGGCTGGAAACCATCGTGAGAAAACCTCTTTAATTTGAAATACTAAAGTTGTAAAAACGCCTTTAAAAATCATGGTAACTCGTCCAACATTACGAGTTCTTACCTTTCATATCGAACACTTTGTTGTTAAGTCCATTATTTAAAATAACCTTTAAATACAGTTACTTATTCAAAATAGTCGAATTTATTTTATTTAATTCCAGCCTATTTGATTCTACGAATCAAACCCATAAAGATTGAAGTACTTATTAAATCGAAGTGGTTCCGGATATTACAGATATCCGATCCCGGTCTCTTCGAATCCAAATGCTATCTTTAAGCCCAGTTGTTTTTAACAAACAATTCAAATTTCAAAATGCCAACCTTTCCATAAAAATCCCCACCGTGAATTTATAATCCCAAATTATCCACTGATAAATATTTCACTTTATTTATAAACCCCGTTTATAGATTCCATAATCTCCTTCTCTTTTTAATCATTATTTTCAAAACACTTAATCGATTTTCAAACCGATTCTCTGCATTAAATTTCCTTCAGAGTTTATTTCTCGATTTATCTAAATTTATTTCAAAATCAGTTAATTCCAGGTTTACTCCTTTATTATGATTTAAAATCTTATTTAAACTGAAATACCAATTTCATGCTTCTTTCAAGATCCCCTTTTATTTTCTCCAACTCATTCTTGAATTTAAAAATAAATCCTTTTCTTTAAAACTGTATCTCTTAAGTCCTCAAACTCTTTTATTCCCATTCATTAAAAATATTTTTTTTTTATTATTATTATTCACGCTCGGACTTTATTTAATAAAATCTTTAAATCAAACTTTTATTCTTTTCCAAATTTAATCTTTACTTTTATCCAAATTTACTATAATTATTCTACTTAAAATTTTCTCTTTTATTTTCCTTCAAAAATCCAATCTTTATATTTTTGATACCTTAATATACCCAAAATATATTCCGTCAAACCCAACATTCAATATTTTCAATTACCAATATAATCTATCACAGATTACTAATTAAATCATATCACAGAATATGAGATAACTCAACGTTTTGAGGAATCCAGTTGGATCCCTCCAACCTGTTTTTCCCTGCATCCATAGATATTAGCACAATATAAATATACCAATCCCACTTCAAGGGGGATATCGCGGTATATAGGGTCATCCGCTATTATGCGGGGCGCATAGGGTCTCATCCACTATATAATGCGGGAATATCAATCACTCCATATATATATATATACTACTATATATAATATCACATCCAGACAGATAATAAATTATCAATTCAAACAATCAACCAATAATTTAATTTAACTAATTAAATTTATCAGTAATTCAATTTGAGTGAGATTAACCCACCTTTGATTTTGTTTGCAACCCATTTCCATCTCGACTTATTTCCCTCATGATCTTTGACCTTGTACAAACATTATACTGTTTATTAACATTTTAAACAATCCAACAATAAATTACCATTTATTAAATTTAATTAACTAATATTTTATCTAAACTAATTCCTTTTAATAAAATATTCTTAGTGACTAAAATGATTAAATAAGTTTATTAAACAAATTAATTTCCATAATACATTATTTTAAAATTAAACTAGTAAATTTAAAATGTACATGTGTATATTTATTTTTTTCTTTTTGAACTACATATATATTTATAAAATAGCCTATAGATATCCCAAAATCTGATTTTATATAAATTCCTTAAAAAATTCCTATCTTTATCCCAAAATCCTATATATTTTTAAATTGAAACATGTATGTGCATTTAGATATATATATATATTCTGTTTGCTAATCTACATATATATATATATATACACACATTAAAATTAAATTAAAACCAAAAGCAGATATACCTCACTGCAACTAACATCGATTCCAGTCTGCCACCGATCGGCCATCACCACCGATCGCACGCGCATCTCCTCCAGGAACCCTAGCTCGACCACCTAACGACACTCAAATCGCATCGATCCCCGCAAAGCCCCCCCTCCATCAGTACACTCGCGACTCACCCCTTCGTCGACGCCAACCACCATCGATTCCAATCGCCTCGCCCTCGCGCGCTCACCGCAGCTCACTTAGTTGCGACTCGCTCTCGCGATCGCCCTCGATCGAGATTGATTTCTCCAAAACAATCGCAACTTGCGATACTTCGATCACAACCTGGATCTAGCTGAACTGGAATCGCGAATGCAATCCACGCACGCAGCCAACTGGAATCGTGACTCAATCGCGGTTCGATTTCGAGTTTTAGAAGAGGAACGAAGTGATTTCGCAGGCCATCTGAGGGGAGGGAAGAAGAAGAATAAAGGCGTTCTTGAGTTCGGCCATTTTCTCTTTTTTTTCGTTTGAAATGTTTGAAATTCGGCTCGACTTGTTGAACTGAGGAAAAGGGAGAAGGTCGCGTGATATAGAAGAAGGAGAGGAGGCAAGACGTGATGTTGAGGTGGCATGCAAAAGAAGGCTACAGTGCTCTGAAAAGCAAAAGCTGACGTGAAGGAAAAAGGTTTGATGTGGATATAATTTCAGCTGATGAGAATAATTTGACTAGTCAACTTATATATATGTATTTAAATTTTAACCGTCTCGAACTCATAGCTTAAAATCTCGATCTCCTATCGAGGCATGCCGCCAGGCGTTTATAATGTTATACCTCTATTCCGAGCGCAATGGAAAAGGTTTCGAGTCCTAACTCGATCGTATGGAGAAGATAGCTTTTTGGACCTAGTTATATTGAATTTTCGATATAGATTTCAGCGTGTTTATATCCCGTATGCTCACACGATAACTCCAAATGCTACGAAAATTGAAATATGCTCATAATACACTATTACGGATCCAATGGAACTGGTTTCGTCGAATTCCGAGACTGCGCCTCGGAAGACTATTTTTAAATGTAAATTTAAACGATATATTTTTAAAACAGGACAAAACACTTTTAAATCCAATTTTAAAAGTTCTATTATCTTCAGTATTATCAATATAAATTTTATAAGCCTTCAAATTATTTTTAACAAGCTCGAAACTCCCGATTTCATATTTTACCCAATTTTCAATTATTTAATTCAATAATTTAATTAACCAATAAATAGTGATATTTGAAATTCAAGTTAAAACTAACTTTTCAAATATTTTAAATCAATTAAATATTCAAGATTCAAATATCAAAATTTCTGGGTCGTCACATCCACAAATCCTTATATTTCAAAACTTGGAAAATATCCATATACTTATCTTAGTGTATAAGTATATTCACCAACATTGAGGAAGATTTTCTTTTTATGCAATTCTAAATCATTTGTAACTCCATTATAAATTTCTAAACCATTTACAAACCATTTCTTAAATCTTAGAGAATCATGTATACTCTCTTTAATCAATTTAAATCAATTATACATTCTTTTTATACACTTCTAAAATCATTTTTAAACCCTTATTAGATCCTTAATACCATTTATAAAAATCCCATTTCTAAATTCATTTTTAAACAACTAACCACTTATTAAACTCTTTTTACCCTTTTTCAATCTTCCTTTATGTTTTTCCCAAACCATGTTATATGATTCCTCTTATAGAACTCACATCCGTTTATAAACCCTATTTATAAATCTCGAAAACATTTATAAATATATCTGAATCATTTACTTAAAACACTATCATATAAAAGTAAACATTATAAATAAATATTAACTTTAAAACATGTTAAAATAATAATTAATAAATTCCAAAACATCCTAAATAAAACAATAATAGTTTATCTTCAACATTTTTATAAATACTAATAATTAATTTCAAAAACTTTATAACTAAATAATTATATTTAATTTCAAACCATATTAATATTTTAAACAATTAACTTTTCAAAATATAAAAATATTTATAAACAACTTTAAAACAATATTAATATAAATAACTAACTTTTAAAACATAAATATATTTTCTTGATAAAAAAGTTTTCAACAAAATCATTCCCATATTTATAAAATTATATTTTATAAATCTCCTTCTATTTCATAAACTTCCTTTCATAAACCCCATTTATTAATGAACTCCATTTATAGCTCTATTTCCTTTATAAATCTCACTTATTCATAAACCACATTTAAAAACATCAATCACCATCCATTTTTAATGTTGCCTCCATATGGATAAATTCCTTTTATAAATTTCTTTCTATTTATAAAACATCGTTTAACATTCTTAAATTTGCCTTCGCCTTCAATTTCCAAAATAAAATCAAATATTACCTAAAACATCATTCCACATCTTATAATAAATCCACCGTTTGATTATTTCACCAATCTATTAAATGATACTAGTTTTCTTTTAATTTATAAAACCCCGTTTGTAAATCTATCCCTCCATAAAGAAAATATGATTTTACAAATCTTCACATTATTTATAAATCGTCACTTTGTACATTATTATCTTTATAAAATTTCATATTTATAAATAAATCTTATATTTGTATATAATGTATATAAATCACTTTATATAAAACGGCTAATAAATATTTACCAAATATTTCCATTTTCTTTTTAAAACCATATTCCTTTATTATAATACACGTACTTATTTTTAAGATTTTAAAAATCTTTATTCACAGTTCAAAATCTCTATTTAAATTATTTTATAAAACTATAAATTTATAATCTCAAAACAATCATACATTTTAGTTTAGAATATAAAAAAAATTATACAATTCAAGAATAATTATTGAAAACATTTATGGTTCACGGGATCGCTTGTAATCCCTTTTAAATCAAATTCATTATTTTCTAATATTTTAAAATATCTAACTAAGGCCCGGTGCTACCAAAGCATTAAATAGGGAAAATCAACCACGACATCAATTTTGGCATCCAACATATCATATATCAAAGTATATGAAAAAAATAAAATCAACAGTATGAGGAATCTTATTGGATCCCTCCAACCTATCCTCCTGCATCACATAGAGTATATAATCAAATAATATAAAAATCAACCGCTTCGAGGCAGGATCGTATACAAAGGGTCATTCGCTCTTACATGGGAACGTAATAGGGTCTCATCCACTCCAGGGGCGGGAATATATCCAAATCAACAATATAAATTAGTAAATCATTCAAACAGTCAATAATAGTAACAATGAAATATTCACACATTCAATCAAAAATATTATCAACTAAAAATATTTTGGGTTAACGAAAAAGGTGATATTAACTCACATTGATTTTAGTTTCGTCAAAACATTCAAGTTTGAATTAAAATTGAACAGCGTTCAATTTTAACCTAAATTCCTACTAACTCTAATTCCATCCAATCCAACTCCATGGTGACGTACTCATTGATACAATCATAACACAACTCGTCGCGTTCAAATCCGACCTCATATGGGAAAGTTATAAATTAATTAACTTTTGAAATAATTAAATAAAATTAACTAAACTTAGTTAATAAAAATTTAAACCTTAATCTTCTCTCTTCCATGTTTCCAGGCTACGCATGAGAATAACGCGACTTCGAGCTTCGACTTATCGTGTCGTACATCCATACACCGCCACATCACCAAGGGAGGAGCCCCAAACCCTAGCGCCTCCATTGACATCGAATTTGCCACCGTTCGTCACCACCAGCGCCAGAACGACGAAATTTTTCATCGTCATTCATCGAGAAAATCCCGTCTGTACAGTCCCTCATTCGATGATCCAACCTCATAAATGAACTCCTCACCCCTCACCTAACTTTCTTTAGTTGGTCGTTTGGCCTGAATCAGCCACGATTTCCACGAACATCTCTGGCGTTGGATTTGGGGTTGGTTTAAACAAAAAAAAGGGGCAGATTTCTCTTTTTTGTTCTTTTATGGTTGTGACGACCGCCCATGACCCCTGCACCGAACCTAGAGATAATGCGCTATAAAGTATGCTAGGCGACCATGGACGATTGTCAGGGTAAATTAAAACAGCAGAATCTATCGTATTACTCACAGCGCATGGACAAAATACAATAGAATATATATATAGTGAAGCTTCAAAGAATAGAATCTCATCAATAAAACTCCATAATAGTTGAATACAAACATCTGAATAGTCAATACAACAAGCCTCACTACATATCACTCAGAGAATATACAAGCAGCGGAACATCCAGTACATATAGTAAGAAATAATATGCAAGCCTCCAGCTCGTCTTCGACATCAGCATCATGGGAAGCAAGAACAACACCTGTCACCTGCTACCTAGTCTGCCCGTCCCAAAATGGACGAACAGCCCAAGGCAATAAGAGTTAAAACATAAAGCCTTGAGTCAGACAACAGTCTTAGTGAGCAGTAAATTAACTAACAACATACCAAAAGAGCATAAAGGAAAAGGAATAGGAATCCAACCCTCCCACTCCACCTCTTTCTACAGTGATAGCCCCCAGACACACACTAAGCAGAAGCAAACATAGCAGAGCATACAATTTAAAGTAAAGCACTTATCACTCGAGTCAAGGGCGATGTTTTCCAAGTACAAACCCCCAAGGCCTAAACCAAGATCAGATAAGCACCCAGAAAATACCGCTCTTGAGACCGAATGACGATACAACCAAACATCCATGACTCTGGCTATCACTGTTATCATTGCTTCGATATCATCGTTAGTTGAATGATCGGCACCTTCTTTCAGCCGTCAGTCAAGGGCTAATGGAAACCCCGGTTCTAGACATTACTCCTGCACGTCGTCGTGACCCGTGCCTAGGATTATCGAATCTACCCAGAGTACTCGACCATCAACGGTTAGTCTTTTGGGCGTCCCCATGTACTCTTGCTTGGAGCATGCTAGAACCTTCAACAACGATGAGATCTCAGCCTTCTAGTCATCCTCCTCGACGACTATTTCCATACTAGCTCAAGCGCCTCTCGAGCAAACCATTATCCTCAAACTCGAACATTTCACCGAGTTATCAATCTGCTTGGAATGATCATGTCTGGATTAGACCAAGGCTATCTCATATCATGCCTCGCTTCATCACATCCTCGCAAAGCCTCATCTCAACATCATCATCATCAAATCTATGCATAAGAGCTTCATCATCCGCTACATATGCCATGAGCAGCTTTCCCAATTCAAGAGCCTTTCTCTTAGCTTTTGAATCATCTTCGGTCTAAATCAAATCATTAATCATCTAATTCATAATAATCAATCAAGTCAAACATTAATCCAAGTAATCAAGCATTCAAATATGATCTAAATAGACAATTATAACAATAATGGCAATTTCGTAATTAAAGAGTCGAAAGTCTAACAAGCATGAAAACATGAACAATATCTCTATAATCTTGATGAATGAACTTGCATAGGTTAACATGTAGTAAAATGGATGTCAAATCATCATGAACAATGCATCTATATGGATCTTCACATATGATTAGGAAAATGCATGGAAATCTCTACTTTAACACCAAATCAAGCCAACGATCCGATATACTCCTTTGGATCCGTGTGAGAGATAATCACCACTCACCAAATCACCTAAACAACCCAAAAGCAACACACTTCAGATCTGGACAGCGAAGGATCTAACTCGATCTATCACCAATCCGCTTCAAACGATGAAATCTCTCTTCGAAGAATGTAGATCTTCAATCTAAGCTCTTCGATCTTCGATTTGGATGGAAGGAATCACAAGATTATAGTGGAGAAAAGAAGTGAAGAAGTGTAGAAGTCGAGCTCTCAAAATGGTAGCACTTTGTCGCTTCAAAATCCGGATCCCAAAAAGTGAGAAAAACCCTCCTATTTATAGGCTGAAATCCTCCTTAAGTCGTCCCCTCGGAGTTAGGTCGTCCACGACTTACGACCTAAAACCCCACCGACCTAAAATCTTCGACCTAACAACCTCCGACTCAACAACCCCAAGCCTCTACAACTTATGACCTAACAATACCAACCTACGACTTAAGCCATAGCACATGCGCGCGCGAACCAGGACTCAACGAGATACGACTTAGCAACTTAACTCCTAGGTCGCTCGCGACTTAACACATGCGCTTCCACGCGATCTACGACCTAACACACCTATGACCTAACAGATGCGCTTCCATGCGACCTAACAATCCAACGACCTACGCGCATCCGCGACCTACGACCTAACAGATCCAACGACTTAAAACAATACGCGACCTAACTACTTAATACACACACGCGACCTAACTCTTAGCCAGGATACGACCTAATTCCTTAGGTCGTCTACCGACCTAACTATGCACTAGGTCGCTAAATACTGAAGGTTACTAACCCTTAGGTCGCTAACTCCTATAGGTCGCTTATTTCCTATAGGTCGCTCACTTCCTATAGGTCACTCACTTCTATAGGTCGCTGCTTGTCCTTAAGTCGCTCCAATCTCCTAGGTCGCTCACCCAACCTAACCTATCCCACGACCTAAGCTATCATACGTCCTAACCCCAGAATCCTTAGGTCGCCAACTTCAACTTCCTTAGGTCGCCTATCCTTCTTAAGTCGGTCAAATTCCCTAAGTCGCTCACGATCTAATTTCTACTCGACTTAAGCTTCGAACGACTTAAACCCTAAACGACTTAACAACATTACGACCTAATGATAATAGTTTTACGATGTTTCGATCCGTAAAAATACGGGTCGTTACAATGGTTGACGCAAATGTTAAAAGAAAGGGGAGGTGTGGTTTAGAACGTGGGTGGGTATGGCCTATATGGGGTTGGGTATGGGATAAAGCATTAGTGAATATAAGGAATACACACACATATATACATATATATATATAATTTAATTTTAAAATATTCATCTTTAAACGTTCGAAAATCTCGAACTCCAAACGAGGCATGCCGCCTGGTGTTCTATATGTTATACGCCTATTTCGAACACAGTAGAATTATTATCGAGACCTAATTCGATCATATACGGAAGGTAGCTTTTCAAACCCAATTATTATATAAATTATCTAAAATAAATTTCTACGCATTTTGATCTCGCACTCCCAAATGATAAATCCAATCGTCAGAAATTCAACAACATAGAATAATTCACTATTACTGATTCAATGAAACTGGTTTCGTCGAAATCCGAGACAGTGCCCCGAAAGGCTATTTTGACACGTTAATTAAAATGGATTATTATTAAAACCAAATAATCATTTTTACATCTAAATTAGAAGTTTACTACCTCCATTCTTATCTAAATAGAATTTTAATTCAATTTTCGAAATCATATTCATTCATATTCAATTTAAGATTTAATTATCTAAACAATTCCAAATATTCAATTTAACAATTTAATTACCCAATAAATCGATATATTTGAAATTCAAGTTATTTAACTTGTAAAAATAACTTTCTAATATTTAAAATTAATAAAATCCTTCAAATTCAAATGACTAAAATTCTAGGTCGTTATAACAATTATATTAAATACATTCTTTCATTTAAAACATTATATGATTATTTTAAATTTCGAAGAGAAAATAAATCCATTTTTTTATTTCAGGTCATGAATGATATATATATTTATACACACATGTCTATATATATCTGTATGTGTGTGTGTGTATGTATATATATGTATGTAAAAGAAATTAACATACGGATACAAATTCTTGGCATATACCATATCAATATATGGATTCGTGATAAAGAACTAGTCTAACTACATATGATAACTTGGTAAAATGAATATGTAAATATGTATATTACATCTACTATAGCCTTGAATGACACCTTGAATGTTGAATCGATTGACTCTGTTTGAATATGAAGTCAAATCCTTCCAAAAAGAGCTACTCGACTAAAATATCTACACATGGTTGTTAAAATTTGATTGATCTTGTGTTTTTGAAGCTTCAATTGATGGAGGAAGTAGGGTTATAGTTTCGACCAGAGGTAGGGAGGTAAAGAGCTAAAAGAAAGAGCCTAAAAGTGAGGAGTTAGAAGTGTTTGCAAAGGAGAGAAAGGTAGGAGCAAATTATGGATTCGAATCCATTATTTTCTCCACCATTTCAAATCCCACTCAAACCAAATCAAATAAAATTTTATATTTAATATTTTGAAAATATTAATTATTTAATTGATTTATAACAATTATATTTGATTAAATCAGGTGGTTGTCGGAGTATTTAACGTTTCAGTTGTGTGACTCTTAGGTGTAAATTCGGTCAGCGATTAATATCAAACAATTTGAATATCAAAGTTCACACGTCAGCTTAGCTAGTGATGTGACATTATGGACAAATTTGTTGCTTATATAGTTTTGGTAAAATTAAAATTTACTTATTTTAAATATTACCAAGTAGTGACAACTATTTACACCAATTTTCTTCATCAAAACTATATCGCATTAGGACTTATGGAATTTGGTAATGGTCAAAATATCAATATTGTCCACTTTCAAGTATAGTCCAAACACAAAGTCCTTGGTTCAATAATAATAATTATTATTAGCTGACCTGCTCTAGCCAAAGATTTTGACTTTGAGTTTACTTCAGTTAACCGTGATACTAACCTCATATAACCGAGGAGATGAATTCTCTAATGAATAGTATTTCACTTCCAATATTCCACTCGACCCAACTGTAGTCATTCGATGGACGCCATGCCATGATTTAACTATAATAAAAGCGGAATTTCCATATTGAAACTCAATCCCAAATCAAGAGAATTGGACAACGGTGTGTGATACCAATATTTTATGTTGGACTTGAGTTATATTAACCAATAGAAAACTATCGTCTGAGTTATTCCATATTTATCTAATAACTATCAGTATGTAACCCCTTGGTGCCCTCAGCGGCCATGAGTAACACACTGTTCAAAATTTGGATAGCTTTACATACTATAGTCTTAATGGATGTATCGATATCCAAACTCAATACATCTTGACTAGAAATATTTAAAATGATGTATTTATTATATTATGATAAATTGCTTATGATTACAACATATTGTAATTACTACCACAAAAACACACCATTTATGGATTTCCATTAAATATACTTTTAATTAAATAAATAATTAATATAACACCTTATATCAAGTATATACCAAAGAAAAAACACCTTTTATTTCGAAAGAGATTTTATTAGAGTTAATAATTTAATATAAATTACAGAATTGTCCCTAGGACATATCCCTAACTCTATCACCACTATTTATGTTATACTCACTTTGATAGCCTCTATCAACAGCCTCAAAATATCATATACTTATTATTAGTACATATAGTATTGATGCATTAAATTATTAACCAGTGTTTCCCGATATTCTCTAGACTAAATTATACATTATTTAGAAGGAACTAAAGCATAAAATATTGAGTTGTTTTAATGTTTCGCTGAATGTAGCTACAATTAAAAGAAGCAACTACAACTAAAAGTTCAATCATTAAATCTAGGTAAAATAAAATTATCATAGGATAAAAAGACTTAAACGTAGGAGAAAACAAATTAGAAATAAACTAATTAGTATACCATATTACCGAACTCCATTCCTATATATCATTTACAAAAATACTGAATAATTATATAAATTCTTATGAAATAAACTATTTCAACATGATCGACTTTATGATGAAGCTCAAAAGTTGATGAATAATGTAACAATCGCCTTTTCGACCCTCGAATGTTGACACTAATACATCCATGGTATTCACATGTCGAGCACCCAAGTGTCAAAAAGATATAACATTAGGGTAAAAAAAAAGAGGAAAATGAAAGAGGGGAACAAAAACATCTGAATCTGACAACGGAATGATAACATATAATATCAAAATGATCTTTTACGAAGAAAACTGTATGGATACAATAATCAGAGCAATTTAACCTATCATCAGCCTGGACAATCATAACGCATGTCCTTACAGTTGCGGATATATAAACATAGTAATGCAGCAAAAATAAAAAAACTACAGTAGGTAATCATCAAGCTCCTCTCTAAGAGCACCAATGAACATCAATGAAATCTAGAAATATACATAGGGCTGTCCCGAGCATTATAAGAAAATAATACCCGAATTAGTCTGGTAAACCAGCGTAAGAATTGAATTATTTAATGTTATAAAATCTTTTAAAATAAAGGTATCTCATAAGACCACACCGCAAACAAACCGAATGGGTTTTTACCTTATGATAACCAAACCATTTCATAAGAAAATCTATTGATATTATAGTAAAGTCCAAAGTTGAAAATGCATAAGAAATAGCTGTGTTGTGAGTGAGTGTACAACACAACAATAATAGGTATACAAATCAAATTGTTAAGACGCATTCGCTAATTGTGTAGGATTCCACGGAGACACCGTCATTGCTACGAGGTGGATCTCTTGCACAAGGATCAGAGATAGCCTTCTGAGCAGCATATATCTCTAGTGATGTACCATAAGGTTAACACAACTGGTCCCAATTCCAAAACAATATTGTGAACTACGCTGCCACTAGATATCAACAACTACAGGCTCGAAAATCGAAAGCATGCTCAAGATAAATGAGCTGATGATATCCTCTGGGTTAGCAAGACCCCGGATTGTACCTCCTTACTCTGGTTTTGTCAATACCGATGATAAGGCTACGTTTGGAATTCCAACGTATGATCCAAAACTCGAATAGATCTTGAAACCACACATGGATTCCCATATCTCAATAGGTCTTGGAATCACACATGGATTCTCACATATCAAAATAGATCATGAACAACTACATGTGTTCGAGCATCTTAAACAGATCTCTAATCTCATTTATATATATATGAGTCTCTCGAACCAATCACAAACCTCTTCGAAAGCATAGAACACATTTATGGTTTTTGGAGTGGTAATGGTTTCAAGTCATCTCATATAAGTACACTCCCTCGCTTACCGATGCTCCAAAACCAATTAATAGTTTTCGGTGATCTCAACCCCAGTTCTATGGGAAATAAATAGATAATACATAGGAGCAGAGATCACCTCTTAAGTGGACGGGTTTCCTCATCATTTTCCTAGAAGAACAAAACGGGTTTATATGTACAGTATAGCATCATTGAAAATAATTGTACCATATAATTTTCGTGTTTCTTCTAGATATTTTTAGATTATATTTGTCAAGATTTGATAATCGGTTATTTAACTTTCAAATAAAAATAAACAATCAATTCAGAGGTTTAATTTCATAAGAATCCAAGCATGGTTAAACACATAATCTCAATCAAGTCATATAAACAACTTTCAATCCTTTTTAATTAATTTTTCTTTTATTAATTAAAAACCTCTTTTATTAGTAATACCAACTTTTACTCAATAAACCTCTTTATTAATGAAACTCCCTCTATTAATTAATATTTCTTTATTAATTAAAACTTCCTTTATATATATATTTAATTTCTTTTTATAAAAGATATATACTTGTATTCTACTATTTCACTATTCACTTATACTCTTTTACTTACATAAAAAGTATTCATATACTTATCTTAATGGTACAAGTATATTCACAAATCAGTTAACAAGTTTTACTTACTTAAAATATAATCAAAGCGGTTAAAAACAAATGTGACTAAAACATTGTTACTATAAACCCCTTCTCTTTTATAAATTAAACATATAACTTTTTCTATCTTTTTATAAAAGATTTCAATACTTGTAATTATTTTTAAAATCCAATTATTAAAGATCTAATTATATTTATAATAATTTTCCACTTTACAATATAATCTAAGGGTTTGAATTTAATATTACTAAAACATTGTTACTCCAAACCTAAAACATTTATTAAATTATTATCTTTAAAGCTCTCTTTTAAAGGTTTAATTGCATTTATAAGGGTACTCAGACATTGTCATAACAAACCCAAATCATTTCAGACTTAAAAACATTTCTCTTTTAAACTTGCTTTTAAGATTTAATTATACTTAAGGGTTTAAGACAAGTGTTATCTAAAATATTGCCACAACAAACCCTAAACATTTATTGAACACTTAAGTATTCATTATTAATGCCTAATTTTATCCCTAAGTATAATTAAAGCTAAGGGTTAAAACAAATGTTACTAAAACATTGTTTACTACAACAGAAACCATTTTTATGCTTATCATAAACTTTAAACATTTATTTAAAGATCAAAGCATATCCACACTTATTAATTATGGTAATATACTTTTAACAAATTTCACAAAGCCATTTATTTTAACTTAAGTGTTAAAATCTAGACTTTCTTTTTTATTATTATGAAATACTTAACTTACTTTTTAAAACTGATATATATAGAAGTACCTTTGAAATATTTATTAATATATGAAAATACTTTTAAACTACTTTAAAATATATGATAATTATTTATATAGAAAGCTATATAAAAATAAGAAATTTTTAAATAAATGGAAAAACCAAAATAAATATATTTTATTTTTTAAAGCCGCTTACTTTGAAAATTCATAATTAATTGTTAAAAATATATTTAAACTCAAAACCAATTTTAAAACACTCAATTATAAGTTATTGTAACGACCCGATATTTTCAACCATTCGCATCCGCACATGTCAGACTTGAATTGCTCAAAATACCGCATTGTAAATAAAAATTTGGCAAAACTCAGAATATACAGTAAATAAATCACAAATCACAGACACAGAGTATATAATAATGCAGCGGAAACAAAGAAATAGTAGTTCAAGAAGCTACTATATAAATACATTAGAGTTAATTAAGATACAATAGGAATAACAGTATGATAATCAGGTATCAGGTACAACTCAGAATACAACTGAAATCAACTGGATAACAAAATGAATAGATATTTGGTTCTTCATAGCAAAACTCCAGCTCCAAAGGTGAGTCTCTAATGTTGTATCACTCAGTCTGACCCGAGCGTAAAGCAAACACAAAACACTTGAGTCAGGACATACATACTTATACAATGTAAACCAACTCAAGTGAACTGTAATAAAGGTACAAGTAACTCAAAGGATGCTTGGGATCGCCCATCCTCTAAGGATCCGTTAAACTATTTACTATGTAGTAATATTGCTTTATTATAATAATGTCTAATATAAAATAAACAAACTTTTTAATAGCGTCAAGGGGTTACCCATATAGCCCTTAACACGTAATAGTCCCAGTAGTCTATCCAGTATTAGCATACTCCCAAAATGGGGGCTACCCTCGATACTCCACAGGCTACGGGAGAAATCACAAATCGTAGTAAAGCTCGATATGGTAGATGACACGGCACAACAAGGCAATGCCAGGGTAGATATACCAATTACGCATCCGGGCTGGTGGAAATGCATAGCAGCCACTACCGCCCACCTCGAACAACACTACCAAATCAAGGGGTGCACCCAATCAATAACAAAGTAATAGAATGGTATCGAAGAAGTGTGTCCGATCAGAGGTGCTACCTCATTGGCCCGAGAATCGCTTCTGTTTTAGCCACCTTATGCCAACTCACGGGAGTTAGGTCCACGCATATACCTTAGGATCGTCGCCACCATCCTACTTCATTCTGGAAACTCCACCGCGTACACAGTTGTTAAAGTGGTTTTCGGTATCGACAGAGAGTATGTCCATATCCGATCCCGGTCTCTTTAACAACCAATCGTTATTATAACCCGTGGTTATAAATTTCAAAATAGTTTATGTTTCAAATCAAAATACATCCTTTAAACCATTTCAAAATCATATCATTTATTTCAAAATAATACATACTTTCAAACCTAAAACATATCCATTTCAAAACCAATTCAACAATATATCATTTCCATTTCAAACCAATTCAATAATATATCATTTCCATTTCAAAAATCAAAGCAATAATATATCATTCAAATTCCAAACTAAATCAATATATTTCTTTTAATTTATTTAACTTGAAATATTCTTTTAAATCATATTAAACCAAACCACCTTATAAAGTCATATCCTTGAATCTTCAATTTCAACAAGTTTCAAATTAATATATATTTAAAGACAATTCTTAATTAAATATAATTCCAATTAATTCCATTTCCAAACCATAGTACTTTCAATGTCATAACAATTCTGAAACCAAACTTTTTGAAACCAAAATACTTGGAAATCATAACACTTGAAATATTGTCATTAGGACCTCATAATACTTAGAAAAATCATAATACTTCTAAAATAATATTCATTACCAAAGTTATAACATTTTAAGTTCATTCATTCAATTATACCAATTCCAAAAATTGTATTAACTCATAAATTTCAAAGTGGTTTATATTCAAATCAAAATAATTCATTTACACCATTTAAATATGAAGTCATTATACTTACAAATCAAATATTCAATTCCCAAAATTTTAGCCTTTTCTGAGCTTATTTATTCACTTAAATACTTCAAACAATTTAAATTTCAGCTTTCGCAGCACTTAGAAAATGCTACGGTAAGTTACATTTGAAACAATTCAATTCAGCAACAGCATTTAAAAACTGCTGTAATAGTTCAGTTTTAGTTGAAAAATAGTTTAATTCAGCAAAGACAGCATTTACAAAGTGCTGCAGATTCATTTTGTTCAGATTTTAGTTATTATTCAGAAATGATAGCATTTCTGAAGTGCTATTAAAAGAATTTCCAGATTTTCAATAAAATTTCAGCAACAAATAAACTTCAATTTAAATCATTTTTAACATATAAAAATCATATTTTCCCACTTCAAAATGGTCATTTTATATACCCTTCAATCTTATGATTTTTATCAAGTGAATTTTTCAATAATTATCAATTTCTTTTCAATAATTCACTTATTAAATTCAAGTGTACAAATTTCCCATTTCTATGTTTACTTAACACTTATATTTAAATTTCTATTTCATAAATAAGTCTTAATTTCCATTTTTATTTTCTTTACTTAAAATTCCATTTTAAACCAAATCACAAATTTCCAAATTAGGTTATATTTCAAATCACAATTTTCCAAATTTAGTTATAATTAAATCATAATTTTCTATTCATTTATTTAACATTTTTAATTCATAGAAAATCATTTTCACTTTATTAAATCATTAAAAATTCAATTTAAATCAAATTATTATATTTTTACATTTTTAAATACTTAAATTTTTCCAGAAAAATATATAAAATAACCACGGGTCTGTATAATATTTTCTAGCCTAAGTCAAGTGATACGGATAATATATCATTTCAATCTGTAGTATACAAAGAAAAATCCGGGTTTTATCATTTCAAACCCGCAATCCCAAGTAAATAAAAATAAATAAAAATCGCTCAGGCTTATCATTTCAGCCCATAACGATCTTTCCCTATTCTAAAGTCCGTTCGAGTGTGTATCATTTCAACCCATAGTGATTCTATTCTACAGGGAACTTGTAGTGTGATTTAACAGAAATAAATAAATAGTAAAATAAAATAAAATATAACAGATGTTGTGACAAGTTAATAACAGGGTTTAACCTCGTATAATATACATCACGGGCAGGTATAGCATGATACAATAGTTTATAAACATTCACTTGTTGTCACTTCACAATTTATATAAGTATATATGGCGTGTGTGAATACACATCTTTCTACGCTGGAGTTTTCAAAACAAATACACAAACAGAAATCCGGAAAGCACGAAAGCACGACTAGATTTGGATAGAGAGAGAGCCAAGATGTTAATCTTGTATTCAACAACAAAACAAAGCAAAATATAAATATAAATACAATACCAAAGTTTAAATTGAAACAAATGGAAACTAGGCTAGACAAATACATCACCTAGCTTTTAACTCCAAATTGTTTGACCACAATTCAACTTTGCTCGACCACACAAGCATATAGGTTCGGCCATCATGGTTATTTGGTGAAAATAGATCTGGTTTGTGCTCATATGGGTACGGATAGCATGAGAAGAGGAAGAGGTAGGAGTTACAAAGCATAGAATACAAAGAGACAAGGTATAAGTGGAGGGTATGGTGAACCATAGGCTCGGCCTATGGCTTATAGGGGCTCGGCCATGCATGGTTAAGGTCAGGACAGAGGAGAGACTGATGGTTAAGGGTCAGGTCATGAAGGTGGTGGAGCTAGGGAAGGTGGCCAAGGCAAACTATGAAGGTGATGGTGGCATATAGGTCGGCTAAGCATTGTTTTATGGAGTTTTGCAATGTTTTTGTGGTGCTTTGTTCAAGGAATGGTCATGGCACTTTCAGGTCAGAGGAGGAGGATGTCAGGCCGCCTATGGTCAAAGGAGGAAGTGGTGGTGGTCATTGGATGAGATGGTGGAGGTGATAGGCCGAGCACATGTGATGAAGTCAAGGCAAAATCAAGGCAAAATTCAATGGAAAAACAAGGAAGAAAAGTAGAAAAAAGAGAAGGAGGCCATTACCAATATTTTTCAGAGATGATAGCCGAAAATTTTCTTAAATGAGAAGCTTTCTTTCATGTGAAAACAAATAAAACTCACGGCTAGCAATAAAGAAAGGAACGGCCAAAGAAAATGAAGAGACTAGGCAATGAAAAGTCATAGATTTAAAGCTTTTTGACTCTTAGAATTTCCAATATCTTTTATACAAAATAAACAAAATAAAACTCAGTAAATAAAATAAAAACAAACTAAAATAAAGTGGAAAAGAAAATAAATAACTTTTTTTTTAGGAAAATAGAAAAATAAATAAAGAAAATAGCTTATTATAATGAGACTAGCTTTAAAATTTGCAAGCAAAAATACACTTAACTTTGGAAAATTATAACTATACTTTTAAAAATGTTTTAAAAATAAAATATATATACATAACATGTCATGTTACACATGTAAACATAAATTAGAACATGACATGACAAACAAAAATATTATTTATATAAATTAAAATAAACAATTTTGTTAAATAATACAATTTACATACAATAGTTTAAAAAGCATAACTTTCACAATATTAATCAGATTTCAACGAAACGAAAAGCAGTATACTTAAAAATTTATTTACTTTCATAAAATAAAGATAAATTTCAAAAGTTCAAAATTTAAGTTTTTTTTAAAATTAAAAGTCAAAGTTTGACCACATTGACAAAATTCATATTTCTGGAAAACATTCTATTTATTCATGTTTGGAATTATAATTCACATAAAAATCAAAATTTATATTTAAAATAACAAAATGTATCCATTTTAATAAATAAAATAAAGTTTTTAAATCAGGAAATTCAATTTAAAATAATTACAAAATACAGTGTTGTTACACTCTCCCCCACTCAAAACTTTTCATCCCCGAAAAGGAATGAGGTACGGGAAAACAAAAAAAAAGATAGAATGAAATAGGATTAAGACAAGATGACAAAAAGATTGAAATTATACCTGATAACTGTTGTTATAGGTAAGTTTAACAAGGTGGAGATGATCTTCCCAAGATCCTCCAGAATCAAGAACACAAGCACGAAAAAGATCATCGAGAATCTGATTCACCCTTTCTGTTTGACCGTCGGTCTGTGGATGGTAAGCAGTGCTCAAATTCAGAATAGGGAGAAGTAAGAACCACAGAAGAGATAGAAAAGTTAAATGATGAAGGAAAAAGAGAAAGAAAGACTAGAACAAACTTATTAAGCACAATACGAAAAACACGATTCATCAAATCAACAAAGAGAGCATAAGCATTAGTCAAACCAAAAGGCATGACTAACTATTCATAGAAAAACCATTCTCAGTACGGAAAGCAGTCTCGGGAATACTTTCCTCAGCAACCCTGAGTTGGTGAAAATCAGAGGCAAGATCAAGCTGAAAGAGAACAGTAGCTCTAAGGCTAACCAATTCGAATTTGATTTCCTACTTAGAAGGTAGGAGAATGGAAACAACCAGAAAGAAAATAGATTGGAAAACAGAATAAGATAATAAATTTGAAACCATGAAAATTTCAACTTACATTAATAATTAATTTCATCCATTTGATTTCACTTGAGTTAAATAAATCTTAATTATTTTTAAATCTCATTATCTCATCATCAAATCAACAATTTATAAAGTCGTGAATTTGAACAATCATTTATTATATTCATCTTTGTTCATTAAACTTCATTCTTCTTTATTCCAAATTATTCTTAAATTTATTCCACTTAATATATCCAATCTTATATATTAATTTTATTTCACTTATTATAACTATTTCAATTTATTTATAATTTCCTTTAAATATCATTATATTGTAAATTATTCAATTAACCCTTTTTCTCTATTTACCTCTATTGATCCTTTATAAATAAAATTTAAGTGTATAACATTTATTATAACCACTTAAGTTTTATTTATAAAATTCTCTTTATTTTGTATATTATCCAATTACATATTCAACTTCTGAATAATTTAGGTACGTTATATTGGAATGTAATTGAGTATCATACAAATAATCTTTCTAATTCAATTATACAAGCTTAAATATTTATTAAAAATTTGGCTTCATATAAAATTTGAAATCATCCTTAAACATAAAATTAAGAATTAAATTTCCGATTAACTTCAAACTATTTAGAAATAAATATATATATATACATAATATATATCAAATCAAATTTAAATCATACATCAATATATTATAAGTCAAGTCATATATAGAAATTAAATCAATTTAAATTTCAAAGCAAAACTGTAGCAAAACTACAGAATGGTCTCTTCACTTCGAAACCCGAAAATGAATGTCGATGATGCTACAGTCATCACCGAAATTATTTTCCAGCGACAAAGAAAAGAGCACAGATTTACAAAATAAAATCCTTTGGAACAATTTACTAGAAATACTTTTAAATCATACATCGTTTAAAACTTTAAACACAAAGTTTGAAACCATCAGAAATTAAATTCTCAATTCTTGTTTTAAATTCATTTTAAATTTCCAAATAAATTTATAGCCCTGTTTAATTATTTATATATGAACTAAAGCCAATGGTTATAAAATACATACAAAGTCAATTATTATTTCTTAACATCCAATTCCATTAATTATCAAAATTCAGAAAATTATACTTATATATAATATAATTATACAAAATTTATTCATCAACTAAATTTGGAAACCATTTGTGTCAGTTCGCTCTGTTCAAGTGTTTTGGAGATCCTATCGATAGCGTTGATCAGACGAATCGATCGGAAACCCAAATCAACATCAACAACTCAAACAACACAATATATAAAACATTTTTAAATATTAAATTTTCAAATTCAAGATAAATTTTTTTCAAAATAAGGATAAAGATTCAAATTTGATGGTCTCAAGTCAAAGAGAATTCTGATTTGAAGATAAGTTGGAGACAAAAGATAAGATGATTAAATAACAGAATAGGAAGATGGATAAGCCTATATAAATCTCGGGCAACCTTAACCGGGTCAACCGTGACTTAACGAATAAGATCGATGTGGATTTTCTGAGGTAAATCTACATTCGATCCAAGAGATAGAATTTAGAATAATAAGAGATACCAGCATCTAAACCGAGGATATAGAAATCTTCGGTGAATCAATGCTGTTGTAAAGGAGTTTCGCCCCTTTACAAGTCATTAGAATATTGGTAGGGCCACCAATTCATTAGAAAGAATATTCGGAGTGGAGTTATGGGACACTCCAGAATAGAGAAGACACGTGTGACGACCGCCCATGACTCCTGCACCGAATCTAGAGATAGTGCGCTGTAAAGTGTGCCAGGCGACCATGGACGATTGTCAGGGTAGAATTAAAAATAGCAGAATCTATCGTATTACTCACAGCGCATGGACAAAATACAATAGAACATATGTATAGTGAAGCTTTACAGAATAAAATGCCATCATATAAAACTCCATAATAGTTGAATACAAGCATCCAAATAGTCAATACATCAAGCCTCACTACATAACCCTCAGAGATTATACAAACAGCGGAACATCCAGTACATATAAGAAGATAATATGCAACCCTCTAGCTCGTCTTCGATATCAGCATCGTGAGAAGAGAACAGCACATGTCACCTGTTACCTAGTCTGCCCGTCCCAAAATGGACGAACAGCCCAAGGCAATAAGAATTAAAACATAAAGCCTTGAGTCAGACAACAGTCTTAGTGAGCAGTAAATTAACTAACAACATACCAAAAGAGCATAAAGGAAAAGGAATAGGAATACAACCCTCCCACTCCAACCTCATTCTACAGTGATAGCCCCCAGACACACACTAAGCAGAAGCAAACATAGCAGAGCATACAATTTAAAGTAAAGAAGTTATCACTCGAGTCAAGGGCGATGTTTTCCAAGCACAAACCCCCAAGGCCTAAACCAAGATCAGATAAGCACCCAGAAAACACTGCTCTTGAGTCCGAATGACGATACAACCAAACATCCATGACTCTGGCTATCACTGTTATCGTTGCTTCGATATCACCATTAATTGAATGACCGGCACATTCTTTCAGCCGTCCGTCAAGGGCTAATGGAAACCCCGGTTCTAGACATAACTCCCGCACGTCGTCGCAGCCCGTGCCTAGGACTATCGAATCTGCCCAAAGTACTCGACCATCAACAGTTGGCCGTTGGGACTATCGAATCTGCCCAAACGTACTCTTGCTTAGAGCATGCTAGAACCTTCAACAACGATGCTATCCAAGCCTCCTAGTCATCCTCCTTGACGACTATTTCCATACTAGCTCAAGCGCCTCTCAAGCATCCATTACCCTTAACTCGAATCATATCACCGAGTTACCAACGTGCTTGGAATGATCCCGTCTGGATTAGACCAAGACTATCTCATATCATACTTCACTTCATCACATCCTCGCAAAGTCTCATCTCAACATCATCATCATCGAATCTATGCATAAGAGCTTCATCATCCCGCTACATATGCCACGAGCAGCTTTCTCAATTCAAGAGCTTTTCCCTTAGCTTTTGAATCATCTTCGGTCTAAAGCAAATCATCAATCATCTAATTCATAGCAATCAATCAAATCAAACATTAATCCAAGCAATCAAGCATTCAAATATGATCTAAGTAGACAATTATAACAATAATGGCATTTTCGTAATTAAAGAGTTGAAAGTCCAACTAGCATGAAAACATGAACAATATCTCTACAAACTTGATGAATGAACTTGCATAGGTTAACATGTGATAAAATGGTTGTCAAATCATCATGAACAATGGATCCACATGGATCTATACTTAGGATGAAGAAAATGCATGGAAATCACTATTTTAACACCAAATCGAGCCAACAATCCGATATACTCCTTTGGATCCATGTGAGAGATAATCACCACTCACCAAATCACCTAAACAACCACAAATCTACACGCTTCAGATCTGGACAGCGAAGGATCAAGCTTGATCTATCACGAATCCGCTTCAAACGAAGAAATCTCTCTTGAAAAGATGAAGATCTTCAATCTAAGCTCTTGAATCTTCAATTTGATCTTCAACTTGGGTGGATGGAAGCACTAGATTAGAGTGGAGAAAAGAAGTGAAGAAGTGTAGAAGTCGAGCTCTCAAAATGGCAGCACTTCGTCGCTTCGAAATCCAGATCCCAAAAAGTGAGAAAAACCCTTCCTATTTATAGCTGAAAATCCACTAAGTCGTAACTCGGCTATCTCCTAAGTCGTCTCCGACTTACGACCTAAGACACCTCCGACTTAAGGACTACGACTTAACTCTCCTTCAACCTAACACGTGCGCGCGCCTCTTCGACCTAACAGAATCACCTACCTACGACTTAAGAATGCGCGTGACCTACGACTTAACACTTAGCAGAACAGCATCCATACGACCTATAGGTCCACGCGACTTAACAGCTCACAACTAGACACGACTTACGACTTAACGGTTATCTCCTAAGTCGGTCACGACCTATAGCATGCGCGCTTATGACCCAACTGAGAAGCGACCTAACAACATAACACCTCAACGACCTATCTGTTAAGTCCTTACGCGACCTAACACTCACGCGACCTACGACTTAACAAGTGTGCGACTTACGACTTAGAAATCACGCGACCTAACACTTAAGCTATCCCCTGCGACCTAACAACCCATACTACAAAACTACTCACGCGACCTAACTGGGTTATGTCCTAACTCCTTAAGTCGCCTAACTCTTAGGTCGCTAACACGTTAACCTTCTTAGGTCGCTAACCTATAGGTCGCTCCAAGATACTAAGTCGCTACATTCTATAAGTCGCTGGCTTTCTTAAGTCGTAAACTCCGACCTAACTATCATAGGTCGCTAACTCGAACTGTCTAACTCGGTCAGGTTCTATAGGTCGCCCTAAACCATATCCCCTAAGTCGTATACGACTTACGACTTACACTAAGTCGTGGACGACTTAGGACTTAGAAATTTCGCCAGTCTTCAAGAAAACTTTTCGACGAAATTTTCCTTCGATGTTTCGATCCGTAAAAAAATACGGGTCGTTACATTCTCTCCCCCTTAGGAATTTCGCCCCCGAAATTCCAAACAAACAAAGCAATCAAGGACTATTCTGCACGCCTACCATCCATAATAATCAGCAAACCATGCATCCAATTCTAGCTTAGCGTACAGAATTCTAAAACTAGAACAAGTTACAATATCGCGAGATGACACGACACCTTAGGGCCATACCTTGAAGAGTTCAGGATGAGCTGCTTTCATCCTCTCTTCCACCTCCCACGTACAGTCGTTATCATCGTCACTCCATTGTATCTTGAGCAACTTAACTACCTTCCTCCTAAGCTGTTTCGTGTCGGTTTCCACAACACGAAGCGGCTTACGAGGTCTTCTATCGACTGGATCAACTTCAAAGTCTTCACAGCTAGCAGCAGAAACCACCGTACTCGAGTCGTGCACATACTTCCGTAGATACGATACATGAAAAACATTGTGCACACCCGACATCTTCTCCGGTAACTCCAGTTTATAGGCGAGCTTTCCAATTCGCTCGATGATCGGGAATGGTCCAACAAATCTCGGAGTCAATTTTCCTTTCTTCCCGAATCGGATAACATTCTTCAGTGGAGAAATCTTCACAAAAACCATGTCTCCTACGTCGAATTCCAAATCCTTTCGACGCTTATCGGCATAACTCTTCTGACGGTCTTGGGCTGCCTTCATTCGTTGTCGAATGATCTCTATACAATCCGAAGTCTGTCGAATCATCTCTGGCCCAAGTATCAGCTTTTCTCCAGTTTCCAACCAACATGTCGGAGAGTTACATGGTCTTCCATATAATGCCTCATACGGGGCCATACCAATGCTTGACTGGTAACTGTTGTTGTACGCAAACTCCACCAAATGAAGGTGATCTTCCCATGATCCTCCGAAGTCCAAAACACATGCTCTAAGAAGATCTTCCAAAACTCGGTTGACTCTCTCGGTCTGACCATCTGTTTGAGGGTGGTAAGCGGTACTCAAACACAACTCGGTTCCCAAAACTTCCTGGAAGCTCTTCCAAAATCCACTAGTGAACAATGGGTCTCGATCGCTCACTATACTCTTCGGAATACCATGGAATCGAACTATCCACTTAACATACAACTCAGCCAACTTTGATGTAGTCCTAGTCGATCGAACAGGAATGAATCTTGCACTCTTAGTCAGACGATCTACAATGATCCAAATCCCTTCATTTCCCATTCTTGTTCTAGGCAATCCATCGATAAAATCCATCGATACTTGCTCCCACTTCCATGTAGGAACTTCTAATGGCTGAAGCAATCCACTTGGCTTCTTCTGTTCGGCTTTTACCAACTGGCAGTTCATACATTTGGAAATAAAATTTCCAACATCCTTCTTCATGCCTTCCCAGTAGTAGATTTTCTTCATATCCCGATACATCTTATTTCCACCTGGATGAATTGTCAACTTCGAGTGATGGCTTTCCCTCAGAACTTCACTCCTCAATTCATCTATATCGGGAACAACCAATCGTCCTTGCTTCCGAAGCCAACCCTCTCGATCGACCTCAAATCCTTTACCCTTTTCTGGTTCCAATCCAGATTCCAAATCACGGATAATCTTGACAAGCTTATCATCTCGCTTTTGGCTCTCGCCAATCCTTTCCACAAGAGTGGTTCTTATCGATAAGTTTGCCAACATCTCAGGTTCCAATTCGCATCTAGGCCTGAAGTCAAATCCAGCTAAATACTCGATATTCTTCCATTCTGAAAACATGGCTTCCAATCCTGCATGTCTTCGACTTAACGCATCTGCTACTACGTTACCTTTTCCCGGAGTATAAGCTATACCAAAATCATATGATGCCAAAAACTCTAGCCATCGCTGCTGCCGAAGATTCAAATCCTTTTGAAGAAAAGATACTTCAATGACTTGTGATCCGTAAACAACTCAAATCGAACTCCCAATAGATAATGTCTCCACATCTTCAGAGCAAAAACAATCGCCGCTAACTCTAAATCATGAGTCGGGTAATTTCTTTCGTGCGGCTTCAGTTGTCGACGTGCATACGCAACAACTTTATCCCTCTGCATCAGCACTGCTCCAAGTCCAGTACCACATGCGTCGGTGTAAACCACCATCTCATCATTCCCACTTGGAATAGTCAAAACAGGAGCACTCGTCAATCTCTCTTTCAGGATTCCGAAAGCTTGCTTACACTTAGCATCCCAACTGAACACTTGGTTCTTCTTCGTCAATCCTGTTAACGGTGCAGCTACCTTGGAAAAGTCTTTGATAAACCGTCGATAATATCCTGCTAATCCAAGAAAACTTCTCACATCAGATGCATTCTTAGGTCTAACCCAATCCTGGATTGCTGCCACCTTAGCGGGATCAACCGCTATTCCACTTCCAGAAATCACATGGCCTAAGAACCTCACTTCACTCTTCCAGAAGTGACACTTCGAAAACTTAGCCTTCAGCTGATGTTTCCGTAAGATTTCCAAAACAATACGCAAGTGCGTCTTGTGCTCTTCTTCCGTTCTGGAATAAATCAGAATATCATCCACGAACACAAGTACGAACTTGTTCAACTGATCTCTGAACACTCTATTCATAAGATCCACAAAATATGCTGGCGCGTTAGTCAATCCAAATGGCATTACCAGCCACTCAAAGAAACTGAATGGTGTTCGAAAAGCAGTCTTCGGCACACTATCCTTAGCTACTCTCAACTGGTGAAATCCCGTTGCCAAATCCATCTGAGAAAACACCTTAGCTTCGTGAAGCTGATCAAACAAGTCATCTATTCTCGGCAATGGATACTTGTTCTTCTTAGTCACCTTATTCAGCTCACGATAATCCACACACAATCTCAATGACCCATCTGCCTTGGTTGCAAACACAACTGGTGCACCCCACTCGGACACACTACGCCGAATGAATCCTTTCTGCAAAATATCATCAACTTGCACCCTCAATTCCTGCTGTTCCCTAGGCGCCATCCGCCTAAGAGGCATCACAACAGGTCTGGCTCCTTCAACTAGATCTATACGAAACTCGATCTCTCTATGCGGCGGCAACCCTTTGACTTCGTCAAAGACATCCTCGAATCCATTCGCGATCGGCACTAATGACAGTCCATCCCGTGGAACAACTAGCGAATACATGAAGCTCATGAAGATGCCTTCCTCGTGCTTACATCGTATCACAATCTTTCGCCCTACCACATTCTCGACTGTCACTTCCAGCCTCTCACAATCAACCTTTGCCGCATACCTCCTAAGCCAGTCCATACCCAAAATAATTCCGAACCCCGCAAAGTTCAGAACAAAGCAATCACAAACAAAAGAGCAACCATGACTCGATACAACTAGACCACGGCATAACATACACAAACAAGACGAACCCCCAACTGGATTAGTCACAACCAATGGCCTATCAACAATATCCGGTTCCAAACCTAACCGGCCTACGAGTTCACTACAAACAAACGAATGCGACGCTCCAGTATCAAACAGAACTCTAACTGGAACACCACATAGGAAAAGAGTACCTTGAACCAACACACTCTTTCCCTTCTCTTCAGCAGTAGGAGCTTTCGAAGACGACGGAACAGCTCCCAAAGCATAAGCTTGCACAATCTGCTTGTCCCTTCTCGGTTCTGGACAATTCTTCTTGAAATGCCCTGGCTTGTCATAGTTGTGGCACTTCGCCGGCACCTTCGGATTCTTGCAATCCCTGGAGAGATGGCCTTTCTGCTGACAGTTGTAGCAAGTCACTTCGCCTTTCGGCTTCTTCTGACCATCCTTACCCTTCTGCTGTTGCTGCTTCCTCTTCTTATTTCCACCCTGCTGGGGTTTAGACTCTTCCCTGGTCACAGCCACAACAGATCCTTCCTTAGGAAACAGACTCTCATGCCTGAGAGCTTTCTCCACAAGCTTCTCAAACGAATCGTCCAAATGATCCACCAACTGTCTCCCAAGATAACTGTCCAAGCCTGTCACAAACTTCTCATTCTTCTGATATGCAGACTCAATATATGACCGGGCATACTTGGACAAAGCCTCAAACTTAGAAACATACTCAAGAACAGATCTTCCACCTTGCTTGAGCTCCACAAACTTCTTGAACAGAACAGACTTCTGAGCTGTAGAAATGAACTTAGCTTCAAATCTAGCTTGGAATTGCTCCCAAGTAATCTCTTCCTCCGCAGTATTGATGGTAATAGAGTTCCACCAATCAGAAGCTCTCCCTTGAAGCTGTCTCGATGCCAACTTCCTCTTAGTTGCATCCTCAATTCCCAAATCACCAAAAATCCTTCTACAAGCATCTATCCATCTCTGGACTTCAATAGTTGATTCTGTTCCCAAGAAAACCTTCCCTCCAAGAGCAGTATAGTCCTTGCACAACTTAGCAAAATCCACCGGTTTTGGAGTTTGAACTTGAACTCCAACATCTACCGCTGCCCCCGGAACTGGTATCCTTCTCATGATCGAAGTCATCATAGCTTCGAACATGGCTGCATAATCAGCAGTTCCTTCAGCAGCACGGCCTTCCCTAGCAGCTGGTCTCCCTCTTCGACTCATTCTCAATATCTATAAAAAGGAATGATTAGAACATCTTAGAGAAACAACTGCATAAAGGACTCAAACTCAACTAAACTACTATATTATATATAGTATTCATCCATCAAAATACAATTACGTCTCTCATATGTAGTTACGTCAGCAAGCGTTGGGTAAAATCGATTAACCAATGCTCTGATACCAAATGTGACGAGCGCCCATGACTCCTGCACCGAATCTAGAGATAGTGCGCTGTAAAGTGTGCCAGGCGACCATGGACGATTGTCAGGGTAGAATTAAAAACAGCAGAATCTATCGTATTACTCACAGCGCATGGACAAAATACAATAGAACATATGTATAGTGAAGCTTTACAGAATAAAATGCCATCATATAAAACTCCATAATAGTTGAATACAAGCATCCAAATAGTCAATACATCAAGCCTCACTACATAACCCTCAGAGATTATACAAACAGCGGAACATCCAGTACATATAAGAAGATAATATGCAACCCTCTAGCTCGTCTTCGATATCAGCATCGTGAGAAGAGAACAACACCTGTCACCTGTTACCTAGTCTTCCCGTCCCAAAATGGACGAACAGCCTAAGGCAATAAGAATTAAAACATAAAGCCTTGAGTCAGACAGCAGTCTTAGTGAGCAGTAAATTAACTAACAACATACCAAAAGAGCATAAAGGAAAAGGAATAGGAATACAACCCTCCCACTCCAACCTCATTCTACAGTGATAGCCCCCAGACACACACTAAGCAGAAGCAAACATAGCAGAGCATACAATTTAAAGTAAAGAAGTTATCACTCGAGTCAAGGGCGATGTTTTCCAAGCACAAACCCCCAAGGCCTAAACCAAGATCAGATAAGCACCCAGAAAACACTGCTCTTGAGTCCGAATGACGATACAACCAAACATCCATGACTCTGGCTATCACTGTTATCGTTGCTTCGATATCACCGTTAATTGAATGACCGGCACATTCTTTCAGCCGTCCGTCAAGGGCTAATGGAAACCCCGGTTCTAGACATAACTCCTGCACATCGTCGCAGCCCGTGCCTAGGACTATCGAATCTGCCCAGAGTACTCGACCATCAACAGTTGGCCGTTGGGACTATCGAATCTGCCCAAACGTACTCTTGCTTAGAGCATGCTAGAACCTTCAACAACGATGCTATCCAAGCCTCCTAGTCATCCTCCTTGACGACTATTTCCATACTAGCTCAAGCGCCTCTCAAGCATCCATTACCCTTAACTCGAATCATATCACCGAGTTACCAACATGCTTGGAATGATCCCGTCTGGATTAGACCAAGACTATCTCATATCATACTTCGCTTCATCACATCCTCGCAAAGTCTCATCTCAACATCATCATCATCGAATCTATGCATAAGAGCTTCATCATCCCGCTACATATGCCACGAGCAGCTTTCTCAATTCAAGAGCTTTTCCCTTAGCTTTTGAATCATCTTCGGTCTAAAGCAAATCATCAATCATCTAATTCATAGCAATCAATCAAATCAAACATTAATCCAAGCAATCAAGCATTCAAATATGATCTAAGTAGACAATTATAACAATAATGGCATTTTCGTAATTAAAGAGTTGAAAGTCCAACTAGCATGAAAACATGAACAATATCTCTACAAACTTGATGAATGAACTTGCATAGGTTAACATGTGATAAAATGGTTGTCAAATCATCATGAACAATGGATCCACATGGATCTATACTTAGGATGAAGAAAATGCATGGAAATCACTATTTTAACACCAAATCGAGCCAACAATCCGATATACTCCTTTGGATCCGTGTGAGAGATAATCACCACTCACCAAATCACCTAAACAACCACAAATCTACACGCTTCAGATTTGGACAGCGAAGGATCAAGCTTGATCTATCACGAATCCGCTTCAAACGAAGAAATCTCTCTTGAAAAGATGAAGATCTTCAATCTAAGCTCTTGAATCTTCAATTTGATCTTCAACTTGGGTGGATGGAAGCACTAGATTAGAGTGGAGAAAAGAAGTGAAGAAGTGTAGAAGTCGAGCTCTCAAAATGGCAGCACTTCGTCGCTTCGAAATCCAGACCCAAAAAGTGAGAAAAACCCTTCCTATTTATAGCTGAAAATCCACTAAGTCGTAACTCGGCTATCTCCTAAGTCGTCTCCGACTTACGACCTAAGACACCTCCGACTTAAGGACTACGACTTAACTCTCCTTCAACCTAACACGTGCGCGCGCCTCTTCGACCTAACAGAATCACCTACCTACGACTTAAGAATGCGCGTGACCTACGACTTAACACTTAGCAGAACAGCATCCATACGACCTATAGGTCCACGCGACTTAACAGCTCACAACTAGACACGACTTACGACTTAACGGTTATCTCCTAAGTCGTATACGACTTACGACTTACACTAAGTCGTGGACGACTTAGGACTTAGAAATTTCGCTAGTCTTCATGAAAACTTTTCGACGAAATTTTCCTTCGATGTTTCGATCAGTAAAAAAATACGGATCGTTACAACACGAATAGGGGAGGACAAGAATGGACTTTGGAACCGAAGGGAACGTTCCAAATTCCAAGGAAACCGAATCGAAGAAGAAGGAATTCAAGTTCGAACGAAAGTGATTCGGTAATCAAATTTACTATATATGCTGAGTTCTGCCTAAAACCAGAGCTCTGATACCAACTGTAACGACCCGATATTTTCAACCATTCGCATCCGCACATGTCGGACTTGAATTGCTCAAAATACCGCGTTGTAAATAAAAATTTGGCAAAACTCAGAATATACAGTAAATAAATCACTGATCACAGACACAGAGTATATAATAATGCAGCGGAAACAAAGAAATAGTAGTTCATGAAGCAACTATATAAATACATCAGAGTTAATTAAGATACAATAGGAATAACAATATGATAATCAGGTATCAGGTACAACTCAGAATACAACCGAAATCAACTGGATAACAAAATGAATAGATATCTGGTTCTTCAAAGCAAAACTCCAACTCCAAAGGTGAGTCTCTAATGTTGTATCACTCAGTCTGACCCGAGCGTAAAACAAACACAAAACACTCGAGTCAGGACATACATACTTATACAATGTAAACCAACTCAAGTGAACTGTAATAAAGGTACAAGTAACTTAAAGGATGCTTGGGATCGCCCATCCTCTAAGGATCCGTTAAACTATTTACTATGTAGTAATATTGCTTTATTATAATAATGTCTAATATAAAATAAACAAACTTTTTAATAGCGTCAAGGGGTTACCCATATAGCCCTTAACACGTAATAGTCCCAGTAGTCTATCCAGTATTAGCATACTCCCAAAATGGGGGCTACCCTCGATACTCCACAGGCTACGGGAGAAATCACAACTCGTAGTAAAGCTCGATATGGTAGGTGACACGGCACAACAAGGCAATGTCAGGGTAGATATACCAATTATGCATCCGGGCTGGTGGAAACGCATAGCAGCCACTACCGCCCACCTCGAACAACACTCCCAAATCAAGGGGTGCACCCAATCAATCACAAAGTAATAGAATGGTATCGAAGAAGTGTGTCCGATCAGAGGTGCTACCTCATTGGCCCGAGAATCGCTCCTGTTTTAGCCACCTTATGCCAACTCACGGGAGTTGGGTCCACGCATATACCTTAGGATCGTCGCCACCATCCTACTTCATTCTGGAAACTCCACCGCGTACACAGTTGTTAAAGTGGTTTTCGGTATCGACAGAGAGTATATCCATATCTGATCCCGGTCTCTTTAACAACCAATCGTTATTATTACCTGTGGTTATAAATTTAAAAATAGTTTATGTTTCAAATCAAAATACATCCTTTAAACCATTTCAAAATCATATCATTTATTTCAAAATAATACGTAGTTTCAAACCCAAAACATATCCATTTCAAAACCAATTCAACAATATATCATTTCCATTTCAAACCAATTCAATAATATATCATTTCCATTTCAAATATCAAAGCAATAATATATCATTTAAATTCCAAACTAAATCAATATATTTCTTTCAATTTATTTAACTTGAAATATTCTTTTAAATCATATTAAACCAAACCACCTTATAAAGTCATATCCTTGAATCTTCAATTTCAACAAGTTTCAAATTAATATATATTTAAAGTCAATTCTTAATTAAATACAATTCCAATTAATTTCATTTCCAAACCATAGTACTTTCAAAGTCATAACAATTCTGAAACCAAACTTTTTGAAACCAAAATACTTGGAAATCATAACACTTGAAATATTGTCATTAGGACCTCATAATACTTAGAAAAATCATAATACTTCTAAATTAATATTCATTACCAAAGTGATAACATTTTAAGTTCATTAATTCAATTATACCAATTTCAAACATTGTATTAACTCATAAATTTCAAAGTGGTTTATATTCAAATCAAAATAATTCATTTACACCATTTAAATATGAAGTCATTATACTTACAAATCAAATATTCAATTCCCAAAAATTTAGCCTTTTATGAGCTCATTTATTCACTTAAATACTTCAAACAATTTAAATTTCAGCTTTCGCAACACTTAGAAAATGCTACGGTAAGTTACATTTGAAACAATTCAATTCAGCAAAGACAGCATTTAAAAACTGCTGTAATAGTTCAGATTTAGTTGAAAAATAGTTTAATTCAGCAAAGACAGCATTTACAAAGTGCTGCAGATTCATTTAGTTCAGATTTTAGTTATTATTCAGAAACGATAGCATTTCTGAAGTGCTATAAAAAGAATTTCCAGATTTTCAATAAAATTTCAGCAACAAATAAACTTTAATTTAAATCATTTTTAACATATAAAAATCAAATTTTCCCACTTCAAAATGGTCATTTTATATACCCTTTAATCTTATGATTTTTATCAAGTAAATTTTTCAAAAATTATCAATTTCTTTTCAATAATTCACTTATTAAATTCAAGTGTACAAATTTCCCGTTTCTATGTTTACTTAACACTTATATTTAAATTTCTATTTCATAAATAAGTCTTAATTTCCATTTTTATTTTCTTTACTTAAAATTCCATTTTAAACCAAATCATAAATTTCCAAATTAGGTTATATTTCAAATCACAATTTTCCAAATTTAGTTATAGTTAAATCACAATTTTCTATTCATTTAACATTTTTAATACATAGAAAATCATTTTCACTTTATTAAATCATTAAAAATTCAATTTAAATCAAATTATTATATTTTTACATTTTTAAATACTTAAAATTTTCCAAAAAAATATATAAAATAACCACGGGTCTGTATAATATTTTCTAGCCTAAGTCAAGTGATACGGATAATATATCATTTCAATCCGTAGTTTACAAAGAAAAATCCGGGTTTTATCATTTCAAACCCGCAATCCCAAGTAAATAAAAATAAATAAAAATCGCTCGGGCTTATCATTTCAGCCCATAACGATCTTTCCCTATTCTAAAGTCCATTTGGGTGTGTATCATTTCAACTCACAGTAATTCTATTCTACAGGGAACTTACAGTGTGATTTAACATAAATAAATAAACAGTAAAATAAAATAAAATATTACAGATGATGTGACAAGTTAATAACAGGGTTTAACCTCGTATAATATACATCACGGGCAGGTATAGCATGATACAATAGTTTATACACATTCACTTGTTGTCACTTCATAATTTATATAAGTATAGATGTCGTGTGTGAATACTCACCTTTCTACGCTGGAGTTTGCAAAACAAATACACAAACAGAAATCCGGAAAGCACGAAAGCATGACTAGATTTGGATGGAGAGAGAGCCAAGATGTTAATCTTGTATTCAACAACAAAACAAAGCAAAATATAAATACAATACCAAAGTTTAAATTGAAACAAATGGAAACTAGGCTAGACAAATACATCACCTAGCTTTTAACTCCAAATTGTTTGACCACAATTCAACTTTGCTCGTGTAACGACCCCGGATTTTATATATATTTAAATTGATAATTAATTAAAATTTTGAATTAAAATTGTAAAATTAATTGTAAATTGAAGCGAGTTTCCCCAATTCAAATAAATATGTGTTAAATCATTTGAATTTAAATCTCGTATGTATATATATATGTGTGTGTGTGAATATATATGTATATGTGATTTAAATGAGTAAGTTTAAATTTATATATATTAAGTTTAAATTTTAAGTTAAAATGGGAATAAATATATGAAGTAAAATAAAATATAAAATAAAATATACTTACAAAATAATAAATATATATATATATATATCTTAACACTAGAAACTATGAAATTTACATAAGTATAATAATTATATAAGTTAGAAATTAATATATATAAGATAAATTATAAAATAAAATAAATACAAAAATAAATTCAAACAACATGTTAATAAGCTATGTAAAATATGAAGTAACACATTTGCTAAAGTTAACAACATATTTAAAATAGAAATTATCTATATTATAAAATAATAAGATTAAAGAAAAATAAAATACACTCAAAAAAATGAAACAAGTGAACATATAAAAATATATATGTATTGGCTTATAAAACAAGCCACCACAAATAACCATCTCAGCCGCCTAAAAGTAAAGAAAAAAAATCTCTGGCTTGTGGTACAGAAGGAAATTAGGAACCCTGTAAACTCATTTCATACCAGCCACCAAAGCAAAGCAAAATATCTCATATTTGTACAAACGAAATGAAAAAAAATATGAGTTTGTACCAACTAATTAATGCAAGCCAAAGTTTTATCATATCAGCCACCAACAAGAGGGAAAATTTCTGAACTAAGTTGTACAAACAGATTAAATATATTTACTTTGTACAAAATATATACCCTGTTGTACAAGCAAAAGGTAATCACATAGTAAACTGTTTCCTCATATATCAAACTCTCCAATTTATGTTCGTCCATCAAAGCTTGGGAAGCAAATCAGAAAAATAGAATTCAAAAACAAAAATCAATTTAAAGTCTTCGAACCTGGAAGCATTTCAAAACCTGGAGATAAAGATCAAATAAATTTCAAGCAAAGTTTCCACTCAATATACAAGCAATGATTCAAAGTTTTCAGATAAAAAAAAACTAAAAGCACCGTCTCTGTTCAACAATTCTAGGCTTGAGTTCTTTGTCTTTGCTTTTACAAGGTGAGTAACCAAATTATTTCATGATCTAAGTTGAATTAAATATGTGTGTATGATCTATGATTAATATGGTGCTTTGCTAGGATATTTCTTACAGTTTTAACTCTGTATATATATATATACACACATGCCTGAGTTGTGTACTTCTTCTTTCTCTGTTTTTGGTTATAGGCTGGAAACTAATAAGAAACTTTCAATTTCACTTCATCTGATCATTTTTAGGTTTCGAGTTTAAAACAAAACTAGTTTGTTTTCACCTGAATGAAGATTTAAAAATTGTTTCAAGCTATATGGAGATATACAGTATTTAAAATTTTGATTTTTACAGGGAAACTCAAACTTATGATAATTTCGAATATGATGAATCATTGATTCAAGTATATATTATGAATTGTTGTTCGAAAACATGATTTTTAAAATGTTAATCAATCATATCAGGAAAAATGTTAAACAATTTTTCTAATGAGGGTGTTGTTGTCTCGAAGCAATTATAGGGTTTTGCTATCGTTTTTAGTTGAGGTCGGAGATGAGGTGTTTCCTCTATCTCTGGTGGATCGAGCTGCGTGGCATTGCATGGGACGGTAGTTCGAGGGTTCGGCGAGTTGATGGCCGGAGCTGCTGGTGTTCTTGTGGACGGAGGCGAAGGGAATGAGGGGGTTTCCGGCGAGTGCTGTTTTTCTGATGTCGAGATAATTGCTCGATTTTGATTTTGTGGATGTCAGTGCAATTTAGGTTCACATTTAGGTTTGAGTAGGCTTGAGTGGACTTTAGGAATGGTCGCGACAATCGCCAGAGGTCGGCGACGATGGTTCAGGTGCACCGTGTGCACATCGAACTGGGAAGAATTGGGTTTGTGTGTCACTCAGGTAATTCTCGCGCAAACCAGGGAATTTCTCGAAGGAATTGAAGAAAATGCGTGACTCGAAGAGAGTCTCGGGTACAACTGCATCTAGCTCGGGTTTCACTCGAGTTGCCCGGGGTTCTTGATTTTTTACAAGTTTAAAGAGGTTAATTAATTTAAAGGTTTAAATTGAATAAACTTTGTTTTGAAAGTTTATTTTAAATAAACTTAATATTGTAATTAAGTAATCAAATTAAGAATGAAGTGTTTTAATCTTTAATTTAATTTAAAGGTTTAAAGTGATTAAATGGTTAATTACTTAATTACTTAAAAGGATTTAATTTATGTGATTCATTAATTAATGTGATTAATTTAAAGATTTATTATGTGATTAAAGGTTAATTACATAATAATTAAAGGTTAATTAAATTATGATTAAAGGTGAATTAATTGATGATTAAAAGTTAATTAATTCTTAATTACTTAATGTAATTAAGGGATAACTAATTATGTAATTGACTTGAAGGTTAATTTAATTAATGTGATTAGTTAAGAAATAATTAATTAATTAAAGGTAATTAATTAAGATGGATAATTAAAAATCGATCAATCAAGTGATTAATTAAAGGATAATTGAAAAAAATTAAAGGTTAATTATTTAATAATTTAAAGTTGATTTAATTTGATTAATAAATGATTAAAGGACCTTTAATCAAATGATCTGGAATCGATTAATGTTAATTAACTATGATTGATGACCCATCTGTTTTAAATAAATAAGATAATTAATTGAGGTTATTAATGGATGACTATATTCTATTGAATGTTGTGTATTGGATTGATAACTCTGTTATGTGATTGTGATGCTTTGTAATATGAATTGCTTTGTGCTGAGCTGTTATATCCGTGATGAATATACTGTTGTATGAATATGAAAATCCCTTTTAGCCGTAAAACGACTTTTAAACTTCGATGCGACAGAGAGTCGGATCCCAGTTAGTTATCCGAAACCCACATCGAATTATAATGATGAATCCTTGTGATTGATAAATTGACTTTATCTGTGAATCTGTGAATGAGGATAAGCGTTATAGTTTATACCGCTTATCAAATACATTGCTGTATTTGAATCTGTGATGAATTGTAATATTGCACTACTGTGTAAAACCCGTGGACCACACTCTTACACATACAAATATGGATTTCACGTGGAAATCGGTTAAGTCACAGATAATTTAAATTTAATATTTCTTTGGAATTGAAATTTTAATTTCAATTGATTTTGGAAATGGATTTGGGTTAAATGTTAAAGCTTTTGAAAAGGAGTTCTGAGATAAAAGTTATTTTGAATAACTTGGTAAAATTTCCAATTTAAATAGTTTAATTTGAATTTGAATTCAAAATTTAGAATTGAATTCCATGTTTGGAAATTATGATTAAAGATGTTATAAATGTGTTTATGTGAAATTAAACCATTTTAAAAGTATGGTTTTGAGAATTTGAATTTAACCCTAGGGGGTTTAACTTGTATAAATGAGATCAGATTTTTTGAAATGAAGACTATTTGTTTTCAAATAATAGAAGCTTTCATATAAGGAATGAATTTCCAATTTGAATTAAAGGAATTTCAAGTTTGAATTGAAAATAGTTTCCAAGTTACGAATAAATCTTTGGAAACGTGTTTGAAAAGCTATCAGTTAAATCTTTGATTTAAAGATTTAACGAGTTAATCCAAATCGAAATGGAATTGTTTTGAAAGCTATAAGTTAAATCTTTGATTTAAAGATTTAATGAGTTAATCCAATTGAAATGGAAATCGATTTGAAAATCTATGAATGGATCTTTGTGAAACTGGGTGAACTTTGTGAAATGAATCTTTTTGTAAAAGATTAAAATGGTATTTAAACCATTTGAAGAAAAGTTTTGGGTAATAAGTTGTGACTTAAATGAAATCCCAATATCCATATGTTTTTAAATATTGCGTTCATTACTCGGTTTAGCCGGGAGAGGACCTTTGTGTCATATAACCCATGCCGAATAATGATACGTCGTATATGGATTGCATTTGAAGACCGGTGGTGAAGACCGGGTATTTGCGAGAACGATAGGATAACCTATCGATTGTCTCTGCACTGAGTCACGCCGGTATAGAGATTTCCTAAGTGATGGGAAATCCGATCGGGATTGTGAATACCCGGATTGCAAGGGCTTCTTCGGAAGTGCCTTCGGTTCTGTTCGAACCCGGAACAGACTTGTATGGTTGTATGTCTGACATTAAACTTTGAGATATAAAGCTGATTTCTTTCAAATACATTTCTGTTGGTGGAGGAGAATTTATTCTCTTAGCTTAACACCCTTCTCTGAGACATACGAGCTCAGAGGTTATGTAGTTGAAGGTTATCAGTGATATACTCCTAATTTTGTAGTGTGGCATGCTGAGTGCTGCTGTGTGTTGATGATCATTTGTTGATCAAAGCATGGCTTTGTGAAAAAGCGTAGCTTTGTGGACGAGACTTCGTCGAGCCTCACAACCCGGTAATGGTCGAAACAGGAATGTTGCGGCAAGGTTTTTAGGGGTCGCGCCCCTAGGGTATGTCCATTTTCTTCTGGATAAAGGGTGGTATCATGGTATGGAGCCCAGATACTTAACTCGTGTGGACACTGTAAATTTATTACTGTGTGATGTTGCTTTGTTGGTTGAGGGGCCCCTCGGATAAAGGTCGGTAACGACCGGGAATGGCATACTCGTGTGGTAGTTACCTAGTTACAGCTTGGTTAAAGCATGAGGTAGCGTCGGCCTTGTTTAGCAGAGATCCAGTTAGGTTCTCGGGGCGTCTTTCCAGAGGCGTTTCCATTTCGGTGCAAGGAAGTTCCTTTGCCTGACCATTTGTTGGAAATCCAAAGAAACAATACGAGCCTTGTACGGTTTTAGTTGTATAACCTGCTATGGAATGTGGCGGTAACCTGCTATTGAACATAGTAACTATAGTATGCATACAATAATGGTTGTATGCTGGCTAAGATTAATATTATACTTTCGAAATGTTTTCACACTATGCACTAGTAATAATATCAAAAGAGTTTTTCTTTTGCGTAGTAAGCATATTTGACTATCATAAGGAGAAATCTCCTCTAATTCTGCGTTTGCATTGTGTGTGTGGCAGGAGGCCTTATGGTAGTTTCATTTTCCAAAAGCATGAACGATTTCCTTTTAAAATCTGTTTTTATTTAAAGCAATTGTTTTTGTTTGCTCATACCAGTCCCACGACTGACCTGGAGTTTATTGTTCCTTTCCTAAACTCTGGGTGCCCATAATTTTTCCACACGGGCAGTCTAGAGTTGGGTTTTTTTCAGATAGTCAGGTTTAGTAGATTATCTGGAGCTAGTTCAGTGTTTGGAGATCACGACTGAAGTTGCTTACCTTTGTGCATCGTGATGATGATTCGAGCTTGATATTGGAGTGGGTGGATTCATTCTCTCTGACTGATCATTTGGAGTCATCTCTTCTACTAGTATTATTTCCGCTGTATCATTATTTATCTCTGATATTGTGGTATCATATTGATATCATTGTTGTATATCATTCTGGACATTGTATTCATTTGAGTTGTATATGATATCATCTATTTCTTTCTTCCGTTGTGTTGTTATACTTACTGTGTTATAAGCTCCGGGAAGCCAGATTCGGCGTTTGAATCTACGGCATTTGAGTACAAGTGAAGTACGGGTGCCGATTATCGAAGGCCGAGTTTTTGGACTCTTTACATTTGGTATCAGAGCTAAGGCTGAACTTTAGCTCAGGAGTATAACACATTAAGTAACTCATTAGAGATAGGGTGAAGTATACCCTAGGATGAGTAATCCTTAAGATATTCGTCCATATGCCTCAATAAATTCTCTTGCTATCCACTGATAGTAAGTATGAGTGCAAGAAGACGATGAGATAGGGGACAGGGGAATACGACTATAAATGGTCAATACCCTGTAACAACAAGGAAACAATCTTTTCTCTATCAATTTCTTTTGTTCGTTATCTTTTCTCAATTCTTTGATAATTCCTGATAGATCCAAGAAGGAGATTCGATATATTAATATGGGACATAAACTCCGGATGGACCAAAATTGTTTGTTTGGATGAATTGGTTGCTATGGTTGATAGGTATACTTTAGTTTCTAAACTAAAAGTTTTGAAATTGTATCCATATATCTGTCAAATTTCTTTGGGTCCCAGTATATTCTACGAATGGTTAGTTATCCCTTCGAACTAACCGATGCCCCTGCATATTTCGTAGATCTGGATAACCCGAGTATTTTGTGAAGTGTTAAATAGATTCGTTCTCGTATCTAATATTGATATTCTGATTTGGTAAGCCAAATGCAGAATAGATGTTCAGTTGATTTGATGAAACATTCTTCATCTATCTTTGTGTCTCCTTGGCAAATTTCGAGGACGAAATTCTTTTAAGGGGGGAAGGTTGTAACGACCCCGGATTTTATATATATTTAAATTGATAACTAATTGAATTTTTGAATTAAAATTATAAAATTAATTGTAAATTGAAGCGAGTTTCCCCAATTCAAATAAATATGTGTTAAATCATTTGAATTTAAATCTCGTATATATATATGTGAATATATATGTATATGTGATTTAAATGAGTAAGTTTGAATTTATATATATTAAGTTTAAATTTTAAGTTAAAATGGGAATAAATATATGAAGTAAAATAAAATATAAAATAAAATATACTTACAAAATAATATATATATATATATATATCTCAACACTAGAAACTATGAAATTTACATAAGTATAATAGTTATATAAGTTAGAAATTAATATATATAAGATAAATTATAAAATAAAATAAATACAAAAATAAATTCAAACAACATGTTAATAAGCTATGTAAAATATGAAGTAACACATTTGCTAAAGTTAACAACATATTTAAAATAGAAATTATCTATATTATAAAATAATAAGATTAAAGAAAAATAAAATACACTCAAAAAAATGAAACAAGTGAACATATAAAAATATATATGTATTGGCTTATAAAACAAGCCACCACAAATAACCATCTCAGCCGCCTAAAAGTAAAGAAAAAAAATTTTCTGCCTTATGGTACAAAAGGAAATTAAGGACCCTGTAGCTCATTTCATACCAGCCACCAAAGCAAAGCAAAATATCTCATATTTGTACAAACGAAATGAAAAATAATATGAGTTTGTACCAACTAATTAATGCAAGCCAAAGTTTTATCATATCAGCCACCAACAAGAGGGAAAATTTCTGAACTAAGTTGTACAAACAAATTAAATATATTTACTTTGTACAAAATATATACCCTGTTGTACAAGCAAAAGGTAATCACACAGTAAACTGTTTCCTCATATATCAAACTCTCCAATTTATGTTCGTCCATCAAAGTTTGGGAAGCAAATCAGAAAAATAAAATTCAAAAACAAAAATCAATTTAAAGTCTTCGAACCTGGAAGCATTTCAAAACCTGGAGATGAAGATCAAATCAATTTCAAGCAAAGTTTCAACTCAATATACAAGCAATGATTCAAAGTTTTCAGATAAAAAAAAACTAAAAGCACTGTCTCTGTTCAACAATTCTAGGATTGAGTTCTCTGTCTTTGCTTTTACAAGGTGAGTAAACAAATTATTTCATGATCTAAGTTGAATTAAATTTGTGTGTATGATCTATGATTAATATGGTGCTTTGCTTGGATATTTCTTACAGTTTTAACTCTGTATATATATAAATATATACATGCCTGAGTTGTGTACTTCTTCTTTCTCTGTTTTTGGTTACAGGCTGGAAACTAATAAGAAAATTTCAATTTCACTTCATCTGATCATTTTTAGGTTTCGAGTTCAAAACAAAACTAGTTTGTTTTCACCTGAATGAAGATTTAAAAATGGTTTCAAGCTATATGGTGATATACAGTATTTAAAAATTTGATTTTTACAGGGAAACTCAAACTTATGATAATTTCGAATATGATGAATCATTGATTCAAGTATATATTGTGAATTGTTGTTCGAAAACATGATTTTTAAAACAAAAATTATGATTTTTCATTGATTATATCAACAGCAATTTGTAGTTGAATAGAAAATGACTTTCTACCAATTTCCAGCGATCGAAAAATTATTTTGTGTTGAAACTCTGTATGAAGCAAGTCTGGTAATCAATCATATCAGGAAAAATGTTAAACAATTTTTCTAATGAGGGTGTTGTTGTCTCGAAGCAATTATAGGGTTTTGCTGTCGTTTTTAGTTGAGGTCGGAGATGAGGTGTTTCCTCTATCTCTGGTGGATCGAGCTGCGTGGCATTGCAGGGGAGGGTAGTTCGAGGGTTCGGCGAGTTGATGGCCGGAGCTGCTGGTGTTCTTGTGGACGGAGGCGAAGGGAATGAGGGGGTTTTCGGTGAGTGCTGTTTTTCTGATGTCGAGATAATTGCTCGATTTTGATTTTGTGGATGTCAGTGCAATTTAGGTTCACATTTAGGTTTGAGTAGGCTCGAGTGGACTTTGGGAATGGTCGCGACAATCGCCAGAGGTCGGCGACGATGGTTCAGGTGCACCGTGTGCATGTCGAACTGGGAAGAATTGGGTTCGTGTGTCACTCGGGTAATTCTCGCGCAAACCAGGGAATTTCTCGAAGGAATTGAAGAAAATGCGTGACTCGAAGAGAGTCTCGGGTACAACTGAATCTAGCTCGGGTTTCACTCGAGTTGCCTGGGGTTCCTGATTTTTTACAAGTTTAAAGAGGTTAATTAATTTAAAGGTTTAAGTTGAATAAACTTTGTTTTGAAAGTTTATTTTAAATAAACTTAATATTGTAATTAAGTAATCAAATTAAGAATGAAGTGTTTTAATCCTTAATTTAATTTAAAGGTTTAAAGTGATTAAATGGTTAATTACTTAAAAGGATTTAATTTATGTGATTCATTAATTAATGTGATTAATTTAAAGATTTATTATGTGATTAAAGGTTAATTACTTAATAATTAAAGGTTAATTAAATTATGATTAAAGGTGAATTAATTGATGATTAAAAGTTAATTAATTCTTAATTACTTAATGTCATTAAGGGATAACTAATTATGTAATTGACTTGAAGGTTAATTTAATTAATGTGATTAGTTAAGAAATAATTAATTAATTAAAGGTAATTAATTAAGATGGATAATTAAAAATCGATCAATCAAGTGATTAATTAAAGGATAATTGAAAAAAATTAAAGGTTAATTATTTAATAATTTAAAGTTGATTTAATTTGATTAATAAATGATTAAAGGACCTTTAATCAAATGATTTGGAATCGATTAATGTTAATTAACTATGATTGATGACCCATCTGTTTTAAATAAATCAGATAATTAATTGAGGTTATTTATGGATGACTATATTCTATTGAATGATGTGTATTGGATTGATAACTCTGTTATGTGATTGTGATGCTTTGTAATATGAATTGCTTTGTGCTGAGCTGTTATATCCGTGATGAATATACTATTGTATGAATATGAAAATCCCTTTTAGCCATAAAATGACTTTTAAACTTCGATGCGACAGGGAGTCGGATCCCAGTTAGTTATTCGAAACCCACATCGAATTATAATGATGAATCCTTGTGATTGATAAATTGACTTTATCTGTGAATCTGTGAATGAGGATAAGCGTTATAGTTTATACCTCTTATCAAATACATTGCTGTATTTGAATCTGTGATGATTTGTAATATTGAACTACTGTGTAAAACCCCTGGACCACACTCTTACACATACAAATATGGATTTCATATGGAAATCGGTTAAGTCACAGATAATTTAAATTTAATATTTCTTTGGAATTGAAATTTTAATTTCAATTGATTTTGGAAATGGATTTGGGTTAAATGTTAAAGCTTTTGAAAAGGAGTTCTGAGATAAAAGTTATTTTGAATAACTTGGTAAAATTTCCAATTTAAATAGTTTAATTTGAATTTGAATTCAAAATTTGGAATTGAATTCCATGTTTGGAAATTATGATTAAAGATGTTATAAATGTGTTTATGTGAAATTAAACCATTTTAAAAGTATGGTTTTGAGAATTTGAATTTAACCCTAGGGGGTTTAACTTGTATAAATGAGATCAGATTTTTCGAAATGAAGACTATTTGTTTTCAAATAACAGAAGCTTTCATATAAGGAATGAATTTCCAATTTGAAAGGAATTTCAAGTTTGAATTGAAAATAGTTTCCAAGTTACGAATAAATCTTTGGAAACGTGTTTGAAAAGCTATTAGTTAAATCTTTGATTTAAAGATTTAACGAGTTAATCCAAATCGAAATGGAATTGTTTTGAAAGCTATAAGTTAAATCTTTGATTTAAAGATTTAATGAGTTAATCCAATTGAAATGGAAATCGATTTGAAAATCTATGAATGGATCTTTGTGAAACTGGATGAACTTTGTGAAATGAATCTTTTTGTAAAAGGTTAAAATGGTAATGTGTTTAAACCATTTAAAGAAAAGTTTTGGGTAATAAGTTGTGACTTAACTGAAATCCCAATATCCATATGTTTTTAAATATTGCGCTCATTACTCGGTTTAGCCGGGAGAGGACCTTTGTGTCATATAACCCATGCCGAATAATGATACGTCGTATATGGATTGCATTTGAAGACCGGTGGTGAAGACCGGGTATTTGCGAGAATGATAGGATAACCTATGAATTGTCTCTGCACTGAGTCGCGCCGGTATAAATATTTCCTAAGTGATGGGAAACCCGATCGGGATTGTGAATACCCGGATTGCAAGGGCTTCTTCAGAAGTGCCTTCGGTTCTGTTCGAACCCGGAACAGACTTGTATGGTTGTATGTCTGACATTACACTTTGAGATATAAAGCTGATTTCTTTCAAATACATATCTGTTGGTGGCGGAGAATTTATTCTCTTAGCTTAACACCCTTCTCTGAGACGTACGAGCTCAGAGGTTATGTAGTTGAAGGTTATCAGTGATATACTCCCAATTTGGTAGTGTGGCATGCTGAGTGCTGCTGTGTGTTGATGATCATTTGTTGATCAAAGCATGGCTTTGTGAAAAAGCGTAGCTTTGTGGACGAGACTTCGTCGAGCCTCACAACCCGGTAATGGTCGAAACAGGAATGTTGCGGCAAGGTTTTTAGGGGTCGCGCCCCTAGGGTATGTCCATTTTCTTCTGGATAAAGGGTGGTATCATGGTATGGAGCCCATATACTTAACTCGTGTGGACACTGTAAATTTATTACTATGTGATGTTGCTTTGTTGGTTGAGGGGCCCCTCGGATAAAGGTCGGTAACGACCGGGAATGGCATACTCGTGTGGTAGTTACCTAGTTACAGCTTGGTTAAAGCGTGAGGTAGCGTCGGCCTTGTTTAGCAGAGATCCGGTTAGGTTCTCGGGGCGTCTTTCCAGAGGCGTTTCCATTTCGGTGCAAGGAAGTTCCTTTGCCTGACCATTTGTTGGAAAATCCAAAGAAACAATACGAGCCTTGTACGGTTTTAGTTGTATAACCTGCTATGGAATGTGGCGGTAACCTGCTATTGAACATAGTAGCTATAGTAGGCATACAATAATGGTTGTATGCTGGCTAAGATTAATATTATACTTTCGAAATGTTTTCACACTATGCACTAGTAATAATATCAAAAGAGTTTTTCTTTTGCGTAGTAAGCATATTTGACTATCATAAGGAGAAATCTCCTCCAATTCTGCGTTTTCATTATGTGTGTGGCGGGAGGCCTTATGGTAGTTTCATTTTCCAAAAGCATGAACGATTTCCTTTTAAAATCTGTTTTTATTTAATGCAAATGTTTTTGTTTGCTCATACCAGTCCCACAACTGACCTGGAGTTTATTGTTCCTTTCCTAAACTCTGGGTGCCCACAATTTTTCCACACGGGCAGTCTAGAGTTGGGTTTTTTTCAGATAGTCAGGTTTAGTAGATTATCTGGAGCTAGTTCAGTGTTTGGAGATCACGACTGAAGTTGCTTACCTTTGTGCATCGTGATGGTGATTCGAGCTTTATATTAGAGTGGGTGGATTCATTCTCTCTGACTGATCATTTGGAGTCATCTCTTCTACTGATATTATTTCCGTTGTATCATTATTTATCTCTGATATTGTTGTATCATATTGATATCATTGTTGTATATCATTCTGGACATTGTATTCATTTGAGCTGTATATGTTATCATCTATTTCTTTCTTCCGTTGTGTTGTTATACTTACTGTGTTATAAGCTCCGGGAAACCAGATTTGGCGTTTGAAACTACGGCATTTGAGTACAAGTGAAGTACTGGTGCCGATTTTCGAAGGCCGAGTTTTTGGACTCTTTACAGCTCGACCACACAAGCATATAGGTTCGACCATCATGGTTATTTGGTGAAAATAGATCTGGTTTGTGCTCATATGGGTACGGCTAGCATGAGAAGAGGAAGAGGTAGGAGTTACAAAGCAAAGAATACAAAGAGACAAGGTATAAGTGGAGGGTATGGTGCAACATAGGCTCGGCCTATGGCCTATAGGGTCTCGGCCATGCATGGTTCAGGTCAAGTCAGAGGAGAGGCTGATGGTTAGGGGTCAGGTCATGATGGTGGTGGAGCTAGGGAAGGTGGCCAAGGCAAACTATGAAGGTGATGGTGGCATATAGGTCGGCTAGGCATTGTTTTGTGGAGTTTTGCAATGTTTTTGTGGTGCTTTGTTCAAGGAATGGTCATGGCACTTTCAGGTCAGAGGTGGGGGATGTCAGGCCGCCTATGGTCAGAGGAGGAAGTGGTGGTGGTCGGTGGATGATATGGTGGAGGTGATAGGCCGAGCACATGTGATGAAGTCAAGGCAAAATCAAGGCAAAATTCAATGGAAAAACAAGGAAGAAAAGTAGAAAAAGGAGAAGGAGGCCATTACCAATATTTTTCAGAGATGATAGCCAAAAAATTTCTGAAATGAGAAGCTTTCTTTCACGTGAAAACAAATAAAACTCACGGCTAGCAATAAAGAAAGGAACGGCCAAAGAAAATGAAGAGACTAGGCAATGAAAAGTCATAGATTTAAAGCTTTTTGACTCTTAGAATTTCCGATATCTTTTATACAAAATAAACAAAATAAAACTCAGTAAATAAAATAAAAACAAACTAAAATAAAGTGGAAAATAAAATAAATAATTTGTTTTAGGAAAATAAAAAATAAATAAAGAAAATAGCTTATTATATTGAGACTAGCTTTAAAATTTACAAGCAAAAATACACTTAACTTTGGAAAATTATAACTATACTTTTAAAAATGTTTTAAAAATAAAATATATATACATAACATTTCATGTTACACATGTAAACATAAATTATAACATGACATGACAAACAAAAATATTATTTATATAAATTAGAATAAACAATTTTGTTAAATAATACAATTTACATACAATAGTTTAAAAAGCATAACTTTCACAATATTAATCAGATTTCAACGAAACGAAAAGCAGTATACTTAAAAATTTATTTACTTTCATAAAATAAAGATAAATTTCAAAAGTTCAAAATTTAAGTTTTTTTTAAATTAAAAGTCAAAGTTTGACCACATTGACAAAATTCATATTTCTGGAAAACATTCTATTTATTCATGTTTAGAATTATAATTCACATAAAAATCAAAATTTATATTTAAAATAACCTCCATTTTAATAAATAAAATAAAGTTTTTAAATCAGGAAATTTAATTTAAAATAATTACAAAATACAGGGTTGTTACAGTTATAAAACAACTTAAAAAGGTTAGAGAAAAACATTTAAATTTAAATATCATTTGTATACAATTTATAGTTTTAAATAGAAAGGTAGCATTCCTGCAAATGCTATCTAAAGTTCTGTTCCACGTTTTTAACATGTTTTGCTACCACTTTGCGTCTAGTTTTTGACACATTGATAAATGATTTTAGATCCATTCTTTTTATAATAGTTTGTATACTTTGGGTACTTGAAAACCATGAAGAAAAATATCAAAGAATATTTTTAATTATTTTATAGAAATTTCCAAAAACATGGTATTTTGCCGAAGTGCTCATATAGTGATTATTTCGCTACAAATTTTGCCTCTTTGTTCAACAAGCTACCAAATGATTTAAGCTTGAAAACTTTTAAAATAAGAATAATATATTATTTGTTTGTTTAAATGATAAAGAAATTCCTAAGAAAGTTTCCACAAAAATAAACGTTATTTCCCAAAAACAAGGAATTTAAAAGTGTCGATATAGCGACTATTTTGCTATTGACATTTATAACTTTGATTTGCATTTTCTATAGCTTTCCAAACATATTAGTTGCTTATCGAAACACTTATATAAGTGCAGATAATAACCAAAACAAGTTATATTAAGATATGTTCATAAATCTCCAAATCACACAAGTTATAGTCAAGGGATTCAAAGTGCATTTATAGCGACTATCGCTATACGAACAATTCCATATTCAATATCATTCAATTTTATATACATATATGTTTTCCTAATTTCAAACCACATCACTACAAAAAATGTATTAACAAATGTGCTTAATTAACATGTCCATATTAAACATCCAAATTCAATGTTAACATTTCCAATTACATGTACTTATTTCAACAGCCCAATTCATAGCTTTTTAAGGCACAATACTTGTACAAAATCATAAGCTTTTCAAAGTAGATAATTAGGGATTATAACTTTAAGTAGTTATTGTCTATTATTATTAATAATAGCAAGCAAATTAGCATATTTATTAACAAGCAATTATCAAGTTATTGATTCATTCAAAGTGAGAATAAATCACTTTCATTTATACCAAACACTTCCAACTTCCTTCCAACATTAAATTAATCACTTAAAACCATCTTACTACCACTTCGATATGCTCCTAACTCATGGCCAAAACCTTCTCCTCCCTTCCATAGCTCACATCCTTGACCATCCTCCCCCTCCTTGCTCACGTCCATCTCCACCTTTTCCTCCTTACTCACGTCCAAGACCACCTTCTTCCTCCTTGTTCACATCCATCACCTCCCCCTCTTCCATAGCGCACAACCTAAGGCTATCCTCCCTCCATAATACTCATGGCCTAAGGCCAAGAAGAGGGGAAGAGAGAAAGAAGACTTTGGTTTAGGAGTGGAGTGGTGTAGAAATGAAGAGGCGTCTCCCATCTATTTATGAGTTTAGGAATTTGGGGTAAAAGATCTCAAAACCCCTTCCTCAACCATGAAGTAAAAGGAATTCCAAGCTATAAGACAAGCCATGAATAAAGGCTCCTTAAAGTGCTCCTTAATCCATGCATTGATTTAAGGGATTTTGTCTCCTTTACTTTTATTAATCAAATCTTAGTTTAGTTAATATTTTTTTAATAAAAGAGAGTTGTTTAATTATTGTTAATGTATTCATATATTACTATACAAGTTCCAAAGAGTTCAAACAATTTTTGGTGATTAAAAAGTCATTTATCGATAAAACGATTTTTGGTCACATTATTGATATTTCTTCGAACTGTTTATTTTTGCAAACCAATTTTAAAAATAAATATTCTAATATTAGTTATTAATTAGAAAGTGTTTAACAAGGTTATAAAATAATATTTAATCACTTAAATCTTAGAGATATTTAAATAATTCAGATACTTAAAAATGAAGTGTTCGAAATCTAGGTCGTTGCAGATAAACTAATAGTGGGCAAGATATGTCGTATTAACTAGACTTTGGACAAAATCTACCGAATATAATTCAATGACCTATGTTCCTAAGTATAATCATAACAAAATATCACTATAATAAGCCATGAATAAAGAATATTTTTTTCATACCTTCAACAGTCATAGCCTGATGTTCAATATATGAAAACCCCTTGAAGGCACATACCATCATACCATTTAGTTGTTGCAAGCATTAGCAAACTAAAGCAGTATGCTTTAACATCCACTACGAGTAAGAAAAAATATTTTTGTTATCTCCATAATAATATGTTCTAATTCGATGATAAAAATTTAAGTTTAGTATCATTAATAATAGTTTAGATGTGATTATATAACATGAGTCCATCATCATACATAAATTAACCGTAATATTTACCATTGCTATGCACAAACTAACAATAATATTTTTCCATTCTACATTCATGTTATTTTGCTTTCAATCCAATCAAATAACATAATAAGCTTGATTAGGTTACTCATTATGGGACTATTCCAATCGGAATGACAATAACAATGTACCTAAATCACAAATACTATGAGGCATTCCTACTTCAATTTGATGCATAATCTTGGACCATTATCTTTTATATACTAAAAACATTGTAACATCAATGTTATATTTGACATCATTATATGGGACTATTCCAATCGGAATGACAATAACAATGTACCTAAATCACAAAACCCATTATCTTTTATATGGGACTATTCCAATCGGAATGACAATAACAATGTACCTAAATCACAAAAACTATGAGGCATTCCTACTTCAATTTGATGCATAATCTTGGACCATTATCTTTTATATACTAAAAACATTGTAACATCAATGTTATATTTGACATCATTTAAATAGAATGAATTAAAGTTATTATTTATACAAGATTTTATAATTTTTAATGAAGAATTGATACAATAAGTTTTCTTTTATTTTTGTTGACTTGGCATAGGTATAATTATTTATGCATATATGAAAAAGCTTAGAAGTCTTACATTAAGGCATCAATAAGTGCACCATTATTTGAGTACGTAGGTAAAACACAACAAAGTTAGAAACTCAATTCAAAGTAAGAACTCAAAGGCTTATCAATTATGGTACATGATTGATTGTTTTTTTAAATTAGCATCCAAACATAGAAATTATTCATAATTTTCAAGTGGATGAGTTAACATAAACTATCATTATAAGAATTATGAATGAATTAGATTTTCTGAAACTCGAGAAAGAATTGATAGTCAAGGAGCCTAATCCAACCATCAATTACTCAATGACTCTTCCTTGATCCAATTATAATATCTTTCCAATCAATCTAATAGCATGATGTTAATCAAAATATTATGTGTGTGTGTGTATACAAGGAAAGCCTATTGAGATACAAAATGATGACACAATGACTCTCAACCATTAAATTGCCCTCTAATTTCAACCATATATGTAAACAAAATGAGATCCAATGATTTAGATCTACTGAGTCACCAATTATGTTTTATTTTATGTCCAAATAATCGGCCCATGTGTGTGTGTGTGTGTGTGTATGTGTGTGTGCGTGTGTGTGTGTGTATTAAACAAATGAAAACTAAATAGCTTCAAGAGAATGATAATATCTTCTAGGTATTCGAGAGATGTGGGTATGTTGGACTTGGTTCTTCAAGTTTAAGAGATACGTTGAATTTCTATTTTAGTGCAGATTTTATTTTGATATTAATTCTTGATTCGAAAATTTTAGAGGCAAGGATTAGTGCTAATTTGTGTTTGATTACTGTAGAATTAGGAAGGAGAGAAAGAGGAGTTTTACGGAGGTAAATTATAGTTAAATAATGAATATAAGAAATATGCGTATAAATGTGAAGTGGACCCGAGCATAAATATGGAGGCAAATCTCCCCCCATTTGAGGAGCTAAAATTTTGGTAGAGAAGTGGAGGCATTATTAAATGTCCTAACTAAAGTTATTAAAGGACATACATTATTTTGTCCCCAAGGTACTTGTCAACCTTTACCTGGACATTTGGTCTAGGATTGTAACACACCAGAAATTAAATGGAAAATTAAATAAGAAAATTAAATTTTAATATAAAAAGGGCTAAATTTAAATTTTCATCAACATTCGAATTTGGCTACGAAACTTGCACCATTGCGTTCATAGCGATTTTTTGGAAAATTTTCATATATAACACATTGAAATTGGAGTTAGTATGGAGAAGTTACGGACGTTTTAAAGTTTGAAAATAAAATAAATATAAAAACATACCTAATTAAATAATGTCGCTAGTCAACACCCTAGGGTGTACCGGTCGACATGTAGTGGTCGTCCAATGGACGTTGATTTTCCATGATCTAGAGCGCGAATTAGATGTACACGATTGACTGAAATATTTTTCTTCAGTGCCAAGTAACTGATGTACGTCTCTTATGAAAATAAAGATCCCTAGGGTTAATCTAATGCTCCATATTCACCTTAAACTCTTATAAATTAACACCTAAGCTAAACCCTAATTCACTAGAAAATTAACATCATACTGAAACTCTACCAAAATCTATTCTCTTCACTTACAAAATTTCTTCAAAAACAAATTTAAAACAAAGTAAAGAGAATACAATTAGATCGGATCTAGGAGGGGCAAGCTAACGGGTGTCGATTCTCGGACGAGGAACAGAGTTAGAGCTTGGATCCAAGGTGAGTGGGGACATCTTTAATAGGTTGATTATTTACGGTTAGTTTTAACCTACACTATCTAATCTAGGATGTTAGTAACTAATTGTACACCATATTGCTAAAATCCGAAATCTGAAGTATAAATTGAAATTGGTATAAACTGACTAATCTAATTTTAGCCCAAGTTAAACCCCTCTTGTAATTGAATAGAACCCCCTAAAATTGGTTAACCCTAAATTAAACTAGTCTATTTAAACTGTACAAATCTAGGAATTTGAAATTAATAAAAAATAGGATAAATTGCAAAGACTGGTCACTGTAAATTGATGCTTAGGGTTCATTATGGAGGTCCAGAATTGACAAAATTAATAACTATTAAAATCGAATAAAGAAAATAGGAAAACCTTAAAATTTACACTAGGGTCAGTCGACCGTTCACCCTGGGAGGTCTACCGATTAACGGCTGAGGTGCATAATTTAAGCTCGGCCAAAGGCCCGGGTCGAAAATAAAAATATATGTATAACTGTATTGTATACATATGTATGGATGCTGGAAGTAGTTGGGAAGCTAGTTCCCTATGAGTTGATGCTAGGATGTTGCGAGGTCGGGTACATGTTCTTTACCCAATATGGGGTCGATTATTCGGCTAGGGGCGATTCTATCACAATAGGCGCTCACAGGAGGTTTTACAGTGGACGCGCAGCATTGACCGATGCCTGATGAAGTGGTCTTGGAACAATGGGACTTCTTGGTATTCATGGATTCTGATGCGACGTGATATTGTATTGTTAATGTATTTGTGCCTACAACAAAAGGCGTATACTGCAATTTGAGAGGTGGATATGGGTGCAGACAATAAGGCACACCGGCAAGTCAGCATTGCAGGCTTCCCCTTGATGCATAGTTAGGGTATGTATAGTCGTGGTTATGGGAAATTTATTCCCATGTGACAATTGTATGGAAACCTTTATGAGATACTTACACGTAGGCGTAATGTGAGATGCAGTCCAATATGGGAAAGTTGTAGAATGATCCTATGTTGAGTAGCTCTAGTAGCGGTGGCCAATCATTAATTATTGAGGTTTGATCTGTAGTTCGATCCTTGTTGGATCCTACACAAGTTGTTAGTGTATGTGTATGTTAAATAAAATCCCTTAAGTAAAGGGTCTTAGGAATGCACGAACACTTATAGGACACCCTAGGCCACATAGGGTAGAATTAAAGTTAACTGCACATGATCGCCATTTATTAAACATGTACTCATACACCGGAATTTTGTCTGATCCCCCTTTTTCCTTTCTTTCCTACCATAGAAGGTCAGGGAAGTAGGTGGTTTTGCTCGATTTCAGTACGTAAAGAGGCGAGCTCATCATGGGAATTGATTATCCTTTATTTACTCTCCATTTAACTGTTTATCTTATCAATACTTATGTTTCTTTTATTAGACTATGAGTGGTATTTTTATGTACTCTGTATTTGACTATGTACTGTTATTCTAAAATTGTGTTTTGAGATATTTTCTAGGACTGTTATTTTCTATATTTATATTTTGTTCCATTCCGCTATGATTTCTAAAAGTGTAGTATATCTTAGATCATATATGTTTATTATTTTAGTCTTTTTAATGTTATAAAAACTTGATGGCTTGTACTTCTTGGCACCGATGCGAGTCCTAAAGTCACCCTAAACTTTGGATCGCTGTGTAGAGGAGTGCGGGTTGTCACATTTGGTATTAGACCAAGGTTCAAAGCTCCTTAGGGGTTAGGAGTGTATTGAGAGAATGTACTTGAAAAAGTTTGAAAAAAAAGGTTTTTCAAAATGTTTTTCCAGAAAGTTTTCAAAATGGGTTTTCAAAGGATGTATAGATAAATATATTCAAAAAAATTTCCAAAATTTTTACACATATTGTAATCTCTCTTGTTCATGCTTATGCTATTTGTGGAAAGTTGCTAATAAATTCTTAAAAATCACAAATAGAAGATGAGCGATCCAGCAGGTTCAGGCTCAGGTGATGCAACCGAGATTCCGAACGTGAATTTTTCGATCTGATTCCACCAGTATCTTAAGAAGAAGGGGCAAGCCAAGCTTAATCCCACTAGAGAACCCATGGGGAGAGTGACAGGTGCAGTTTCTGCCCACTCACCTGTCGTTGATTTTGATAAGTTATATAAGGAATTCACGAGCCTTAGAGGAAAGCTATATCTTGGGACTGAATCATCTATAGATTCGAGGGCATGGATTCATTCATGTGAGAGGATTTTTGGGTTGATTGGTCTTGCTGATGAGATGAGGAGATAGTTAGCCACTTGGAAGTTACAGGATGAGGCTCTTAGTTGGTAGGAGGTAGTTGAGGCAGAGACTGACAGAGGAGAGATTGCTTTGGGGGGGGTTTCGAAGATGTTTTGAGATGAAGTTCTTTTCTAGAGTAGAGGAAGGAGTCCAGTTAGATAAGTTTACTCGCTTGAAGCAAGGAGACATGTCAGAATAGGAGTATGTAAATCAATTTAACAAGTTGGCTAGGTTTGGAATGGAATTGATCAATACCCCACATAAAAAGGTTTTGAAGTTTGCTAAAGGGCTGAACAAACCTCTTTAAGGTTTAGCTTTAAGTCATATTCCCAAGGGTGCTACATATGAGGGTTTAGTGGAGATGACCTTGCTGAATACCATATCCAATGAGGAAGCAAAGGAAAAAACCAAGAAGATTGGAGAAAAAGCGCAGCCACCGAATCAGCACAAGGGAGGATTTGGACCCAAGGGGAAAATTAAGAAGCAGGATATGCATTGTATGGAATATAGCAAGAAGGGTCATTTTGCGAAGGAGTGCAAGACAGAGGGTTCAAAGGTCAAATGTTAAAATTGCAATCGGTTTGGGCACATGAAGCAGGAGTGTCCAGCACCTCAGAAGACCTCTATCCAGGTGGTCCCATCTTATGCACTGGATGTAGTCCCTAGCTTGAGTATGCCACCAGTTGCCGATAAAGGGAAAAAGGTCGTGACCGAAGGTGTGTTGACTTTATCTGGTTTACCCATTCGCACTTTATTTGACACGGGGCATCACACTCTTTCATCTCTAGTAGACTTGTGGATGAGTTACACTTAGACACTAGCATAGTTATGGACCTTATAGTTGTGCTAAACCCTGTAGGAGGATCGGCCTATTTATCTATGGTATGTAGGGGTTTGAAATTATTTATTTTGGAGATCGAGTTCGATTGCAATGCTTTTGTCTTACAGTTTTCTTGGATTGGGTTGATATTGGTCATGGATGGAAGATGATGTATGGGGCTATATTAGATTGCGATAGGAAAGTTGTTAGGTTGAGTACGTGTAGTGGACGTAGCTTGGAGGTTTATTGCAATCCCCGAGGATCAGTTATGTTGAGCTACTTATATTCATTAGACCTATCACACGACGAGCTAGATTCAATGCCTATAGTAAGAGATTACCTAGATGTAGTTTCTAAGGTTATCGGTCTCCCACTACAACGAGAAATCGAATTCTGAATTTATCTTATGAAGAATTCCAGACATATTGACATACCCATAAGGCATGTGGCTCCAAAGGAGAGATGCGAGTTGAACAAGCAAGTAAACTAGGGACTAAAGAAAGGTTTCATTAGTAGGAGCATTTCAAAGTAGAGAGTACTAGTCGTCTTTACCATTAAGGTGGATGGTTCTCTGAGACTTTGTGTTAACTATAGGGAGTTGAATACACTGACAAAGAAAAATTGGTATCCACTGCCCGTACAGACGATCTCTTTGATCGGTTGGTTGGAGTGAAGGTGTTCTCAGAGCTTGATTTAGCTACCGGATTCAACCAATTGTGTGTAGCTGAGGATAGTATTCAAAAGATTGTTTTTCGTATACCCGATGGACTTTATGAGTGGTTAGTCGTGCCCTTCAGACTGACCAATGCACCCACCTACTGTGTTGATCTGATAAACCGAGTTTTCAGGGGTTACTTAATAAGTTTTCTATGGTATTTGTGAATGACATTTTAGTTTATTCGAAGAGTGAGGAGGAGCATGCGTTGCATTTAGAAGAAGTACTCAATACACTCCATGAGCTAAAGTTAAAGGTGAAGTTTTCGAAGTGCTGCTTTTGGCGAGAGGAGGTATGCTTTTTTGGAAACTTTGTCTCGGAAAGTAGGCTGGTGGTTGATCCTAGTAAAGATGCTGCAGTTCAGGACTGGCATATGCCAAAGATTGCCATGGAAGTGAGGAGTTTCATTGGTCTAGCGGGCTACTATTGGAATTTCATTAAGGACTTCGTGAAGATATCTTCCCTTCTAACCTGCTTAACCAAGAAGAATCTAGTTTTCTTGTAGGATGCAAACTGTGAGGATGCTTTTATTAAGCTAAAGGAGGTATTGACTAGTGCACTTGTTTTGGTATTGTCCGATGGTGCAGAGATAATCACAGTATATACCAATGCTTGTGGTATGGGTTGGACGTGATCTTGATGCACGAAGGAAGGGAGGCAAGTTACGCTAGTCGACAGTTGGAGGTCCATGAGAGAAACTACCATACCCATGATCTTGAGTTAGCGGCAATTGTCTTTGAGGTCAAGTCATAGAGGCATTATCTTTTAGGAGAGCGGTTTAAGCTGTATACATATCACAAGTCTCTGAAGTGTTTTTTCTCCCAAAAGGACTTGAATTTAAGGCAACATAGGTGGTTGGAGTTTTGGCATCGTATGATTTCAATATCTCACATACTCCTGGCAAGGGCAATGTAGTGACCGACGCTTTGAGCAGACAACATGTAGTATTGAGTCCTTTATTCTTGGAGTGGAAGCATTTGGGATTTATATCTACATTTGATTTCTGACCATCGTTGGACATTACTCCAGGATTGTTAGCAGCTTTTGATGTGCAACCTACACTTATGAAACATACTGGGTATAGTCAAAAGCAAGATAACGAATTAGTAGATATTTTTTAGAAGCTTGATAGATGAGAGAAGTCAAGTCATTTGAGGTGTTATGCCATTGACTCGAAGGGATGGTAGACTATGTGTTCCTCTTATTATGGAGTTGATTAATATGGTACTAGATGAGCCTCATCGTTCGAGGATGACCATTCATCCCATTGGCAACAAAATGTATCGTGACATGAAGAGAATCCTTTATTGACCTAGTATGAAGAAACATGTAGTAGAGTATGTAGCTCGATGTATCACTTGTCAAAGAGTAAAGGATGAGCGAAAGAAATTGGAGGTTTGTTGCAGCCGTTGAATATTCCTCGGTGGAAGTGGGAGAGTATTTATGGATTTTTTCGATGGTTAACCAAGGAGTAGGAGAGGTAATGAGAGTATTTGGGTCATAGTCAATTGGCTTACCAAATGTGCTTATTTTATACCTTTTAGGAGTACAAGAACGGCGGCATCTTTGGTAACTCTATATGTAAGGGAGATCGTTAGGTTACAAGGAGTTCCTACTAGTTAGGGACCGAGATCCGCTTTTCACAAACGAGTTTTGGAGGAGTCTACAGGAGGCTTTGGGCACCAAGTTGAGCTTGAGTATCGCTTAACACTCATAGATGAATGGATAGACGAAGAGAGTGAGTCGGGTTTTGGAGGACCTGCTTCGGATGTGTATCTTGGATTTTGGAGACTCTTGGGAGGATCACTTGCCATTGGTGGAGTTTACCTATAATAACAGCTATTAGGCGAGCATTGGAATAGCAACATTTGAGGCGCTACATGGTAGACCTTGTAAATCATTGTCGTGTTGGTGGGATACTACGGATATGATTATTCTTGGGCATAACATGGCGAGGGAGACATCGAAGAAAGTAGATTTGATCTGTAGAAGAATGAAAACCGCGCAAGATAAACAGAAATCATATGCTGACAGAAAACGTATGGAGTTAGAGTTCATAGTGGATGACATGATATTTGTGAAGGTCTCGTCACTTAGGCACGTCGTGAGATTTGGTAGTTCGAGGAAGCTATCATCGAGGTTTTTATGACCTTGCCCAATTACTGGTAGGATAGAGAAGTTGGCATATAGAGTAGAGATTCCTGAGAAGTTGGCGGGAGTATACGATGTTTTTCATGTATTGCACTTGCGAAAGTGCTTGCATGATTCAGCTACCATATCGAGCCGAGTCAACTAGAGGAGGTGGAGGTAGAGAGGTACTAACTTATTCACCGCGCATCCACTTGTATTCTTGAGCATGGTATAAAGCGACTCTGCAACAAAAAAATCAAACTTGTTAAGGTCCAATTGGGAGACGATTCAGTAGAGAGTATATGGGAGCCTGAGGAGAAGATCCGAGCTACCTACCCACAACTCTTCTCTGGTATGTTTCCGATTTAAATTTCATATGTATAAATTACTTATGCATTAAGACTTAGCTTGGTATATACCATTTAGGTAGAGACCATTGGGTGGTAAGAATGGTTGTAAACATATCATGAGGACATGTTATGGATGATGGATGCCAGTGGATGTATTAGTTGGGTTGTTTCTTTTACACATTTAGGACGGTATATCTTCTAGCTAGTACACACATTCACATTATCTTTTATTTATTTGTTTTATCTTATTGAACATTATGCATATGGATTGAACGGTTGCGCATACATGTAGAATTTCAAGTATACCTACTTAGGATGTTGCATATATTTTGGATTCATGGCATGAGCACTTGCATGACAGGAGGTTAACCAGATCAGAAGACCGCCTACTCTTTGCATTAGTATAGGTTCATATGCATTTCACACTAGCATATACATATATCGCATTAGAAATTTACTAAGGACGGTGATTGCCCATGGACGACAGATGAGTAGATGGTTATAGCTATTGATTATTGCATGTACGGGTTACATTTTTTTCATCCTTTGAGATTTCGGGGACGAAATCCTTCTAAAGGGGAAGAATGTAACACCGCAGAAATTAAGCGGAAATTTTAATAAGAAAATTAAATTTAAATATAAAAAAGGCTAAAATAAAATTTTAAAAACGTCCGAGTTTAGGTACGAAACTTGCACCATTACGTTCATAGAGATTTTCTGGACAATTTTCATAAATAACACTTTGGAATCGGAGTTAGTATGGAGAAGTTATGGACATTTTAAAGTTTGAAAACAAAATAAATTAAATTTAAAAACTTACCTGATTAAACAATATCACTGGTCGACACCCAAGGATGTGCCAGTCGACATGTAGCGGTCGACCGGTCTACCTTAGTGGTCGACTGGTGGACGTCGATTTTAAGAGTTCTGGGGTGCGAATTGGACGTACATGATTGAACGAAATATTTTTCTTTGGTTCCAAGTAACTGATGTGCATCTCTGATGAAAACAAAGATTCCATAAGGTAAATCCAATGCTCCATATTCACCTTATACCCCTATAAATTAACACCTAATCTAGAACCTAATTCACTAGAAAATTAACAGCATGCTGAAACTCTACCAAAATCTATTCTCTCCACTTACAAGATCGGATCTAGGAGGAGGCAAGCTAATGGGTGTCAAGTCTTGGATGAGGAATTGAGTTAGAGCTTGGATCCAAGATGAGGGGGAACATCTTTAATAGGTTGATTATCTATATTTAACTTTAACCTGCATTATTTGATCTAGGATGTTAGTAATTTAGTTGTACACCATATTGTTAAAATATGAAATCTGAAGTATAAATTGAAATTGGAATAAATTGACTAATCTGATTTTAACCCAAGTTAAACCTCTCTCGTAATTGAATAGAAACCCTTGGAATTTAAATGTCTAAATTTATATTTAGACATCTAGTTATCTCAAGGCTTTTATCCCAAGAGTCTCAGGAAGGAGTTAGACGTCTAGAACAGTGAAGTTAGACATCTAGTAGAATATTTAGACGTTTAAATAAGAATTTAGAAGTCTAGATGCCTAGAACTTGGTCTTTTTGGCACGTGCTGCTGTGTAGTGTTTATGAAGGCTTCAAGGGGCAAAAAAGGGGTAGTTCATTCAAACACAATAGAAAATTCTCCATCAAGGTTTCTTCAATTCTTATTCTCCATAAAATCAAATTCAATAGAATTTTGAGTGATCATGGTAAAATCTCTTGTACTCTTTCATTGCGATAGTAAAAAAGCTCTCTCCAAAGTGGATGTACACTAACACAACTTTAGTGGAACCACTATAAATTTTGTGTGTGATTTACTTTCATTATTGCTCTTATTTGCTTGCTTGTGATTGAGATCGGTTTATTTGGATTGGTTTTGAGTTTTGGTGTTGAGATATTAATTGGTTGTTTTTGCACATCTTTCAACGATCTCTCTTATTCCATTGCATTTTGGAGTTTGGATTAGAGTGGTCTCAAGTTTGAATTTTATAATATTTGGTATCAGAGCATTGGTGTTTGTTAGGAGTTTTTGGAAATGTCATAATCGGATAATATCTCGCAAAGCCCCTTAACGTTTGGTCCAAGTAATGTAGCACCGTATGTATGTGGATGTATGTGGTATCGGGTTCTCGATTGGTTATTGACAAGTGGAATGACAATAATGATTTTGAAAAATGGCAATGGAAGATAAAAGTGGTTCTTAAGCGGAATTATGTGCATCGGGTTATGTTTGATACGCATTTATTGCCCATGGATATATTGGATTGGGCATTCGCTACACTTTAACTTGCTATGGCTAAGAATGTACTCTTCGAAAGTAGTGGTGAGACTGCCGCTAAGGGTGTTTGGGATAAGTTGGAGAAGTTGGATATGAAGAAATCACTAACTAATCGTTTGATCTTGTTGCGAACATTCTTCACCTATAAGATGAATGAGGGTACTTCACTAAAGGCGCACTTGAATACTTTTGATGGTTTACTAATAAAGACGAAGGCGGTAGACTTGAAGATTGAGGAAGAGCAAAAGGCAGCGATCTTGTTATGTTCACTGTCAAACCGTTATACGGTTTTCTCAAATAATTTGATCTATAGCTGAGATACTTTGACACTTAGTGATGTTAAAGCGGGTCTTCTTAGTGAGAAGTTGCAAGATCAAATGAAGTAGTTAAGTGATAGTAGTAATGGTGCTAGTAGTGGTCACGGTTTGTCTGTGGAGAAGGAGAGAAATGAGAAGAAGGGGAATCATGGGCGTTATAAATCAAGGAAGACCGGTTGGAGAGAAAAGTCAAAGAAAATAAATAACAAGTGTTATATTTGTAAGAAACCCCGTCATTAGAAGAATGAGTGTCCGAACAAGGATAAGGAGAAGAAGAATGTAGCATCTTCATCGGTGGCGGTGAAGAGTGATGTTGGTGAGGTAGATGAAAATGTATTGATGGCGATAGCATCGGATGTTTCGGGTGGCGAATGGGTGCTCGATTTGGGTATGTCTTATCATATGACGCCGAATAAGAATTGTTTTTCCTCTTATGTCGACAAAGAGAGAAATTTAATTGTTATGGGTAATAGTGCTATTTTTACATCAATGGACATTGGTTCCATGTGAATTTGAATGTTTGATGGTGTAATTCGTATGCTTACTAATGTACGCTCTGTTCCAAGTCTTTGTAAATTTCTTATTTCCTTAGGGCAATTAAATTCTTAAGATGTAAAATCACTATTGAGAGTGATAGCTTGTGGGTTTTAAAGGGTGCACTTGTGGTGATGAAAGGTGCTAGGACTCATGGAGTTTATTTTCTTGAAGGTGTGACTATTGAAGGTGAAACTAGTGTAGGTGTTGATAGTTCTCGTGGCTTGGATGCGATAAGGTTGTGACATTTGAGGTTGGGTCATGTCGCAGAGAGGAGTTTTGATATTCTTCAAAAAAGGGAGATGATCAATGGAGAGAGCTTTTACAAACTTGAGTTTTACAAGGAACGTGTCATGGGGAAGCAAACTAAAGTATCATTTGGTGAAGGAAAGCATGATTCGAGAGATGTTCTTGAGATATTCACTTGGATGTTTGAGGGCCGACACTAGTAGCTTCTTTGGGTGGAGCTCGTTATTATATTTCTTTTATAGATGATTTTTCTTGGAAAGTATGGGTGTATGTAGTGAAGGTCAAGTCGGGGGCATTTGCAAAGTTCAAAGTTTGGAAGGCTCTTGTTGAAAATGAGAGTGGTAGTCTTTGAAGGTGTTGAGGTCCGACAATGGCGGAGAGTATGTTTCCGGAGAGTTTATGGATTTTTGCAAGCATCATGGTATTCAAAGGCATTTTACTACACCGGAGGATCCGTAATCTAATATGGTTGTGGAGAGGATGAATCATACTCTACTTGAGAAAACTCGATGTTTGAGATTGGCGTCGGGTTTGTCGAAGGTATTTGGGCCGAAGCTTTATCAACCACGGTGCATATTGTAAATCGAATTCTATGCTCGGCTATTGATAATAAAAAATTCGGAAGAAGTATGGAAGGGAAAGACCATTGACTTGAGCTATCTTCGTGTGTTTGGTAGTCCAATTTATGTGCATGATCCAGTAAATGATAAGCCTGAGCCTAGAGCTTTCGAAGGGGTCTTGCTAGGTTATACGGATGGCGTCAAAGTCTACCGGATTTGGAATTCGCAAATGAAGAAGGTTGTGAAATCTTGTCATGTTAATTTTGATGAGTCGATTTTGTTTAAGGAGAATGAGAGCACATCGGATGTTCCGGATTTGGCTCGTGATAAATCAAAAGGAGAAGGAAGTTGTTCCCATTTTTTTCTCCAAGGAGTAGAGTTGTTGAAGATGCTTGTGTTGAGGAAGCGGTTGATGTTACATCACATAGTACACATGTTTCCTCTAGAAGTGTTGGTGATGTGCACGACTCTAGAGATGATTCGGTTCAAGCTGGAGCCGAAAGGAGTTTGGGGAATAGTATTGCAACTTGGGTTGGTCATCGTGTTATAAGACCACCTGATAAGTATGGTGATTGGAACTATCTTAGCTTTTATGATAATTTGGACTATGCTCTTCATATAATCCAAGATGAGCCGATGGACCTTGATGACATTATGGATTCGAGTGGTAGCTCGAAATGGATTAGGAGGAGATGCAATCTTTGTTGAAGAATCAAACTTGGGATTTGGTTCCACTTTCTAAAGGAAACCCATCTTATTGGGTGCAAATGGATATATAAGATGAAGGACGATGGGAGATACAAAGCTAGATTAGTGGCTAAGAGGTTTGCATAAAGGAAGGGAAAGAGGTATGATGATATTTTTGCACCGGTTATGCGCCATACTTCAATCCGGATTTTACTTGCTGTATTTGTTATTCAATATTTGAACTTGGGGCAACTTGATGTGAAACCGCCTTCTTGCATGGTGACTTGGGTGAAGACATCTACATGGAGAACCAGAATGTTTTGTCGTATATGATAAGTCAAATTTAGTTTGCAAGTTGAAAAAATCACTATATGGTTTAAAGCAATCAACTGGACAATGGTACAAGAGATTTAATCATTTTATACTTGAAAATGGCTTAAAATGGGAATTTGATATAAAAGATCTTGGAGAGGCAAAGAAAAAATTTGGGCATGAAAATAGAAAGAAATCTGAAGTGTTTTTAGTTGAAATTGACTCAAAAGGAGTATATAGATAAAGTGTTTTGCCGATTTAGCATGGAAAATGCAGTGGCATCTAATACACCGTTATCTTTGCATATGAAGCTTCCGAATAAGAGATCACCTATATTGGAGGCAGGTAAGGCTTATATGGCAAGAATGTCATATGCAAGTGCAATTGAAAGTTTAATGTTTGTCACGGTGTGTATAAGGCCCGATATTGCAAATGCCGTCGGGATGGTTAATCGGTATATGGCTAATCCGGGAAAATCGTATTGGAAAGCCGTGAAAGTTATTTTGAGATACATTAGAGGTACTTCATCTCATGGTCTTGTTTTTTCCGGTTGTGATGGAATGAATTGCAATTTGGTCGGTAATTGTGATTCGGACTACGCTGATGATGGAGATTGGAGGAAATCAACTTTCAAGTATGTCTTCACTGATGGTGGTACGGCCATAAGTTGGAGATTGAGATTGCAAACCGTAGTTGCTTTATCCACTAAGGAGGCGGAATTGATAGCCGCAGTGGAGGCGACAAAGGGAGCACTATACTTGAAGCAATTATTGTGTGACTTGGGTTTTGAACACGATGGCATCGATGTTCAATGCGATAGCCAAAGTGCGATACACTTGGTAGAATTCTCTTTTAGCTCTCGGACTAAGCACATTGAGGTGAGGGAATCATTTTTAGTTGCCATAGATGAAGATAAACGTGTTCATCTTCGGAAAGTGCACACAAAGAATAATCTGGCAGATATGTTTACAAAAGCATTATCGGTTGGAAAGTTCGAGCATTAACTTAATTCGCTTGTTAAAGTGTTAGGCGTTACGAGGTAGCACGGTGGAGGGAGTAGTTTGTTTATTAATGATGAAGAGTATCGATGAGAGATTGTGGTTCTATCTTCTTGGTAAGTACTTGTTTACACTCTTAAGTACTTTTATCTTTTGCTAAGAAGTTTTTGGATTTGGATACTTTCAACACTTTGTTAGCGGACGATGGCTTTGCTGGAGCTCGTTGGCAGAATGCAATGGACGACGGTTTTGCTGGAGCTCATTGGAAAAGTATTCAAGTGTTTTGGTTGATGGTAGAAGTATGGTTTTGCTAGGTGTCATGAGGTAGCACGGTTTGGTACCATTGGTCCTAGGTGTATGGAGATGGATATAGCGTCGAGATGGAGCAATAAATTTTAACGACACTATAGGTAGAGTTGAAAAGGATTGAAATAGCTTAATATCGGTGAAGATGGTTCACGAATCGAAGCTCGGAAGCTTGAGATATCGTATTTTTAAGCAAGGGGATTCATGCTTTTCAACAACAGCAAGTTAGACGACGTCTAAAATGTAATTTAGTCGTCTAAATTATAATTTAGACGTCTTATTGTCTCAGGGTTTTTATCCCGAAAGTCTCGAGAAGGAGTTAGACGTTTGGAACAATGCATTAGACGTCTAGTTTAATATTTAGACGTCTAAATAAGAATTTAGACGTCTTGGTACCTGGAACTTGGTCTTTTTGGCCCGTGCTACTGTGTAGTGTTTGTGAAGGGTTCAATGGGCAATTTGGTATTGGACAAACGAAAACTCTTCGTATATAAGCTATTTTCAAGATCTAAAATGGGGTGGTTCATTCAAAAGCAATAGCGAATTCTCCGTCTATGTTTCTTCAATTCTTAATCTCCACAAAATCAAATTCAATAGAATTTTGAATGATCATTATAAAATCTTTTTTGCTCTTTCATTGTGATAATAAAAGGATTCCAAAGTGAATGTACACTAATACAACTTTAGTGAAACAACTGTAAATTTTGTACGTGATTTACTTTTACTATTGCTCTTATTTGCTTGCTTATTTGTTTATTTGAAAGGTTTTGAGTTTTAATGTTGAAATAGTATTTGGTTGTTTTTGCACGTCTCTCAACCATCTCCCTTATTCCCTGCGTTTTGAAGTTCGAATTAGAGTGGTTTAAGTTCGAATTTCATAACAATGCACTTTCAGCTTACATACAACACGAAGTCAGAGCACATCATTTATTCAAGACATCTTAAGTAAACATAACAGGCAATAAGCTTTTTCAAATTTACTCTTTGGAATACACATTTGTTAAGTTAAGAAACCAAATGCTAGCAAAATGTAAGCACAACGCGTTTAACAATATCTTCCTTCTACAGTCTCTTAATGTTACAACTTACAAGTGTTCAACATGAGTTACCAACGCAGACTTATGCAAAACAGACGTAAGGAACAAAAATGACTAAAGTAAATATTAGTGGATTACTGAAACCAGTTAGATTGGTGTGACATTGGCTAGTTCATCAAGGAAGAGGCAGCCAAACACAAAATTGAAGAAATCTTTTCCTTTTACAACATGGCCATCTCCAGAAACTGCTTCACTGTCATACTTGCATGCTCTATTACAGTCTGGACAATATGTCACCTGCATACACAAGTTGATCGAGATTCAAATGCAATATTTAAGATACGCATAATATGACAATGCAAGAGAGAATTACACCAAGAGTTGTATCAAAAGATGTTTTGGAACAGCTTATACATGTCGACTGACAGCATGTTTGGCAGTTGCTCATATGTAGGGAAATAACTTATAAGTCACTTACGTAGCTTGAATAAGTTGTTTTTGTATAAGTTGCCAAACTGGCTCTTAGTGACCTACTAACTTGATTAAGTTCAGCTTATAAACCAAAGTAACAAATGTACCTCCAATAGCTTAGGCATGAATTTATCATCAAGCATGACATCTACACCATACATTGCCCTAGAAAATGATGAATGCATCTCAGGATGCACAGCTGCAGCCGAATCAAACACAGAGCGGATCATCTTCCGGATTCTTTCATGTATTTCACTCCATCTCACTACGTTGAATTATCATGGTAGCATCAACACATTATGGAAATATATAAGCAGCATGATGGTGGAATATATAGAAATGTGCCCTTTAATACCTTGATGTTCCTCTTCAAACTCTCTAACAAAATCTGCTGTGTTCATGTGATTCAGTCGTCCAATATAATTCTGAAAAACAATGCAATCAAAAGGCACCAATTGAATTTTGTACACTTTTATAGTATAGGCAGCAATTGTAGTTGACATGATAATATTTAACTTGTTAGATGAAAACATTTTGCAATTTATAAAGCAAGAGTGCAGAGTACAAATGAATACAGGAGTTGAAACAAAAAAGACAACACACTTACCATTACAGTAAAATGAGTCTCATACTCAAAAAGACTGCTTTTCTCCAAAGTGTATGGGTTGTTAGCCAATCTGACCTACATAATTCACGAATCAATAAAGTCAAATATTTTACCAACTATGGGCCTGTTTGCAACAGCTTTTTTAAAAACAAGGACAAATAGTTTTGAGTTGATATTTAAAGTATTTTTGAAGTAATGGTAAGAAGTAGAAATATTTGGATAGACAAGTTGAAATTTTGATGAAATGTGAAATATGAAATAAGTCATTAGTACTTTTTCTTAGTTATCGCTTCATTTGCTACTTCTAAGTTGAAATTTTAAGCGATTGTCAAACCAAGGACAAGTAGTTTTGAGTTGATATTTAAAGTATTTTTGAAGTAATGGTAAGAAGTAGAAATATTTGGATAGACAGGTTGAAATTTTGATGAAATGTAAAATATGAAATAAGTCGTTAGCACTTTTTCTTAGTTATCGCTTCACTTGCTACTTTTAATTTGAAATTTAAAGCGATTGTCAAACACTTCAAGTCACAAAAATAACTTAACATGCTTCTTTTTTCCACTTATAAGCCATGGCAAAACATGCTCAAGAGGGTAAAAAAGAATAGTAACTATGAGATAACATAAAACATACCCAGAATACATCTGCAAGATATATTTCTACAGGATTCATGCTGCGGACCAACACAATATATCGAATATCAAATTTCTTCCCTTTAAATAGAGCAGGATGCTCAATATACTTCTGGCAAATTTTGGGACCAGTCTCCATCAGTCGTATAATTGCAGATATATTATCAGTTACGGTGGTATCGATTGTTCTTGCCATATTCCATGGTTTTAAAATCCACAAATTGTTACGGTCCTCTTTTTTCCGTAGAGAATAATCTCCGATTAGAGGAGACAGTTGTGATTCAAGGTTGTAGGTAGGTTGAAGCCAATCAGGAGAACCTTGTGCCTATTACATGCAAAAAACAAAGGATAGATAACATAAACAAATATGAGTTGGTTTCTAATTATTAGTATTCATGTTATTCAATTAGCATAGGAAAACTGGGAATATAACTGCAATGTTAATGTTTCAAATCTTTATAATTCTTTCCTAATGATAAATTGTTCTTGAAATGGAATTCCTATGGTGCAATACTTACTATAAGTTATGCAATTGATGAAAGCATCGTACATTCTTATGGTACAATTGATGAAACTATGATACATAATAAACAATCTTCATACTTGTGAATGATACAAATTTGTAATTATGACATTATCTGCACACTTCACTAGTCTTGATTTGTAATTTAAAGATATAATTTGTCGGTGGTATTTCTGAAAATAATAATTTGTAATCGTGTAATTGCCAATTAGCATCTAGAACATATACACACAGCTCATGAATTTCAATTTATGAAGATACGTTGGTCCTCTCAGTGGAATTCCTATGATACAATTCCACAAGTTAAAGATACAATTGATGGAAGTATCATACATTTTTATGGTACAATTGATGAAACTATCAAACATAATAAACAATCTTTGTACTTGTGAATCATATGAATTTGCAATCATGACATTATCTGCACACTTCACTAGTCTTGATTTGTAATTTAAAGATATATTTTTCAGTATAATTTGTAATTGTGTGATTACCAATTAGCATCTAGAACATATACAAACAGCTCATGCTTTTCAATTTATGAAGATATGTTGGTGCTCTCAGTGTAATTCCTATGGTACAATACTACAAGTTAAAGATGCAATTGACAAAATCATCATACATAAATAAAAAATAAATAAAATAAAGTTTTAAAAAAACCACATGTTTGTAAGCGAATAATAAGAATTTGTAGTGATGAAGTTATATGCATACTTCGCTAATTTTAATGTGCAATCTAAAAACACGAATTTCCATTTCAACAAATACTTACAGGGGTAATTGCAATTTACAAGGGGTCATAATATCATGTTACCAGTTAGCATCTACAACATGTATTCACAGCTTATGTATACATTCCGATTATATATGATTTTGAAACCAAGTCTACCCTATAAAAATCCAAGAAGTAAAGTTATAAAGTGTAGATTTACATGTCTTGAGTTTAAAACCCCTGGACATGAATTACCAATTATTATTATTATTATTATTAAAATAGAAAGAAAAAGAAAGTCACCTTCTGGAAAAAAAACATATCAGTAAATAAATGTAAGATCTGATATTGTCAAAAGATCGTATTCATAGCTCTTCAAGCTTCCAATTCTGATAAATATGTAGTGTGAATTAACAGGCAATGGTATATCTATTAAGATGGTGTACTAACCTTATGAATTGTCTCAGCCAAATGATGTTTCATCACAAGACAAGCTTCAAAGGGAAACTGATTTATATATTGATCATCTCTTAGCCCAACAGCTTTTCTTACTTCTGAATCAATTTGCATACTTGTCCAAATGATATCAGCACTCCGAGGATCATTTGCTGCAGTGTAATAAATAGCTATTAAATAATGAGCAATTGATGTGTCAATATTCCAAAGATAGCATGACCTACAGGTATGGATAAGGTTGTTTTCTGAAAAAAATGTAGGTGTGAGAAAAAACAAGGAATTGTGAGTTCATTTAGGAGCTGATATGCACAAATAAGTAACTCTTACTGAGAACAAATTCAGGCCGTTTTAGGTTTTCCTCTACTTGTGGATTGTCTGTATAAACCTGAAGCATGTGCCCATCACTAGGAAGTATGCTTCGAGTTACTGAGGTTTCCATAGTAGGTCGAGGAAGATTTATTGAGCTGAGTAGTTCGGAGAATCTTTTAAACTCCTACAATAGTAAGAATCATGAAATATTAATATAGTGGATGCTTGAGAAGTTTGGTATTATATATGAGATTACAAATCACCTCAATGAAGTAATTTTCTGGTGTATGAAACCATGCAGTAAGCCTAGCAGAACGTTGCTTACCTTCTCCAATACCGAATAGAAAATCACGTGTACATTCTTCCCCATTAGTAACATCTTTTGTTGGCCACAACACTGAAAAGCTGAAGAATCACAAACATTTGTTTTTCATATTTCATCTGGTGAAGTGACCCAAAAAAAGAATACACAAAGTTGTTAGGACTTAGACAGAGCAAACTTTTGTGCCCAAGCTGAAATCTCTCCATGCAGTAGATAGATATTAACTTATATAGTTTGCAATCAAGACATCTGTAAAACATAGTTCAACCAAGAACAAGGCTAACATTTTTACACTTTACGGTTATATGCATCAATACCTGTCAAGTATGGTACAATGTTGTGTTAAAGGTTCATGTACTGTTCATTAAATAATTAAGACCGTTTTCATTGACATATAACATGTTATTGAAATTTATTATTTCCACCAAATTCTGGATAATTGGTTGGCCATATCAGATATGAGTGGAAGGAAAAACCTTACTGCAGATGCTAGTTTCCCTTCTGGCATGTACAAAAAAGGAGCTAGTCTGAAATTTGACTCATCACTGTGACGTAGAGCTGAACCCAGTTCATCCATCACATACCTATATCGATATCAAATTAATTATATGTTGTAGTAAGTACCAAATTGCACTTTGTCATTCAACTTCGTACAGTTTATAAGAAATTATCAACAGCTATTTAGTATAAGAATTATTCTGTAATATATTGGTTCTTTTCATTAATGAAGGAAAATATTTCTATAATATTTTTCCAAATAAATTGTAACAGTACAGATTAGCATACAGAGCAATAGCGAGTAAAGGAAAGAGCTTGTAAATAAAGGATTGTTCATAATACCTGGTGACGGTACTGCCCATTTTCAACATTATGTTATAGCTAACTATCTAAAACCATCGTTACCAAAAGTCATAAAATCTTACGAAAAGACTACCGTTCTGAAACAAATCTCTTCAATAATGATTTGATTCTCAAGTTTCGACTCCAAACTCGACAAAGACCACTATTGAGAAAGAAAAAAATTCAGCCCATGACGAAATAAAAATAATATCAAAATATTTCTTTGCTTTCTAAACAATAAAAATAGAACATGAGAGAAAATTAAGTTTTAGGTTCAGATGAAGAAGCTCAAGCATCAAAATCAATTCCAGAAGTATGGTTATTACTATGAAAAGATAAATTGATGCTTTTATACTTCAATGTCATTAACTAACCTACATGAAGCAAAATTTCAAACAAACAAGTACATATAGATTAAAAAATCCTTTGAATGCCAAATTTCTAATTAACCTACTATTCATTATTAAATGTAGTTCTGATTCGAAGTTTGAACTTTATGATTTACAATTTGGATCCCAAATAGTAAACCTTGTCCAAAACGAATTCAATTTCACGTGCATGCATACCATACAGATGTCTCGTCAATCTTTTCTTCATCAGCAAGTCTATATGTCATCAAATACAACCACATTGCACCAATCACTCTTTCAGCAAGGGGTTCATCAGGTTCCCATTCTGGAAAGCGTGGCCTAAGAGCTGAATCGATAATATGTTTTCCTTGCTCTAAGATGTTTGTTCTGCTAACTCCATTGAGAAAATGTACTTTGGGAAGATATTCAAGAATTTGTATTGCACTATTCCCAAGAGGCCCTGGAATATCAACCTGCATTGTAACATAATACTTGGTTTGGCATCATAACAGGAAAGAAGGTTGTATAACAGAGATTATCGTACCTCCAAAGCATTCAAACTAAGAAACTCAGACAGAACTTCCAGAATATCTTGCACCGGAACTTCATCTAATGGATTTCCACGAAGGTTCAAATCTGAAAGGGATGGCATTGTAGATGGTGAGAATGCCTTGCATAAGAGAAAAAAATAGTCATAAAACAACTTAAATGTGGCTACACTCATTAAAGTATATGACACTTCAATAGAATTGAATTCGTATGAGTAACTTGAAAATAAGGAATTGTGTCACACCTTCGGTAATTTGTGAATGCATCTACTTGAAAGATCAAGTTTTGTAATGTTCTTTAGTGAATGGGAAGACTGAATTTCAGGATTTTCTGACCCCACAATGCCTCCACAAAAGCCTAATGCCCACTCTGTGAATTTACTGGTGAAATCAGAATTGTAAATCTCCAAATCAGGGAGTTTACTTAGAATTGCTTGTTTGAGCTCATCACCACTGAAATATTTACTCAACTGTTAGGGATAACCGAGAGAAAAGAGAGATGAACATTAAAAGAAACTAATAAGAAACAACAGTAGACATAAACCGTAAGCCACATGGCATTTTACACCATGTCCATTAAGATTCACGCATTAAGATTATATTTGGCAATCAAAAACAAAAGTGCTTTTGCTTTAATTACAAAAACTTTTGAGTTTAAAAGCCAATAAATCAAAATACCAATTTATCAAAATATTCGTTCACTGGTTTTGTTAACAGTCGTTTGCTTTTTTCAAATCAAAATTGATCTTTTTTTGCTTTCAAAAGGCAAAAATGTTACTTTTTAAAAGTTTACCCAAACTGGCGCTACGGAGTTCCCAAGATAACTGTTTATCTCTCTTAAAGAGGGTAACAAGAGATAAAATGGCCTTTCAATTGTCTATGTGAGCATTAAATTTTTTCTCTATGCATAGAAACCATGGACTATTGAGCAAAACCATAAGAACGTATAACAGTAAATAGGAAGTATTGTCCAAATTTGGACCTTTGGTGGATAATTATATGACTATAGAAAACATACTCCACCATATTTTAGATTTATATGTATTTGGAATTTGACTAGAGTACCCTAGCTGACCTTTATGTTATATGTTGTGAACTTAGAGTGAACATTGTATATTAATTTAATATGTCAATTTTGGTGAAAAAATAACAAATTTTACTATACCATTTAGGTCGTGACTTTGATTATTATCTATTTATTTGAGTATCAGTCATCTATTTACGTAGACCTATTAACTTTGAGGCTTTGCAAAACTGAAGTAGAAAGATTCAGGTACATTGGACAAAAGTGGATGTCATACATACATACATGTAACCTATATGAAAGACGAACATTATTCTGACATAGAAGAGAGGTTAACGTTTCATATTGACAAAATAATGCAAATGAATGAAATTGAGAAAGGAAAAAAAAATTGTACTTGCCATTTTGAAGCCACCGGGTTGTCGTTCAACCAAAGTGCTTTCAGTTTTGTGCATTTTGTGACTTCCTTCACTACTTTTTCTTTATTATGTAGCTTGTTTCCCCACAAATTAAGTGCAACCAAGTTCTGATATAGGACGTAAATTATCGTAGATTAGAAGTTGCAAATTACAACTGAATGCATAACAGTGCAGAAAAGTTGTTCCTTCTCTCATCATCAGGATTGAGGAAAAGCATGTGTTTTAGTATGTAGTCAAAGTAAGTGCTCCTTTTCTTCTACCGTGTTCGCAAATAAAAAGATTATTAATAAGTAAACCATGCCTACAAACCCCACGCTTTGAAGTCTTAAACTAATTATATAGTTTTCAAAAATCCATAGTAGAGTAACAAAGTTCAAAGGTGACTAGCTATCAAAAACTATAGACTATATATAGTTCCAACAAAATTTTAGCAAAAATTGGGTCTGCGTAATCATCGCCGATTAACACCTCCCAATAATGTAAACAAGCTGTATCTATATCTACTACTATAATGAATATACATTGAGTGTGAAGAACGCTTAATCTATCTAAACATACACATGCTTTTAAATTTTATAATTTATTATGTAGACTTAATTAGTGTGCTTTTGTCTTATCACATTCCTAAATAAATGGTTATGAAGTTAATATTAGCAGGAGTTGGGTTATGTGCATGTGCAAAATGTGCAATGCACGTGCAGAGTACTAGTGAGTCTGTTTTCCATTGTCAAGACTTGAACCCAGGTCTATAAACCGATTAGTGCATATGAGTATATATCAAACTTCAAAGATACTTTTGGTAGATCCTATTCCAGCATTATTATCATCGAAAGCAAAAAATAACTTTCACTCTGAGGAAACTAGTGTCCAGAATTTTCCTCATTTGAAATGCAATAGCATTCTAATCATCACAAATAAAATTCCTGACAATTAACGTCTATAATATTCAACTTACCGGAAACGCGTTAGATAAATCAAGAGAGCGTAACATATCATCATCCATACCAATTTCCTCCAACTCTAGCCATGCTGCACCATTCCCTTTCTCCTTCAACTCGTTTGCATTTAATTGTAATTTTTCCAGAACACATTCAATGGTATCCTCGTGTTTTCCATTCATCCCAATCTCTCCCCCTACAGCATCTGATCCCAAATCGATGTCAACACACATCAAAGCTGCCATCCTTGGCACTAATCCTGGAACTTCCTTTAACTGAAAAATAAAACAAAGGGTGTGTGCTAATATAAAAAAGTTGAAATCACAGTCCACAGTGTTATGCTATGTGTATGAAATTAAGAACTAAGGGCGTGTTTGTTTTTATTAGGAAGTTCTTAATGAAACTTTTGAAATAATATTCAGAACTTTTGATGATATTTGATTTTTTTTCAAATATTCTAATTTAAACCACTTATTCAGAAATAAGCGTTTAGAACTTTATTTCTGCTTATTACTAGTTCTGAAAGCTGAATAATTATTTCTTCCATTTATACCCTCATTAAAATTTACGAATTATAATAAATCAAATTTTTAACATTAGAAAACTATAATAAATTCAAATTATAAAATTATCTTTCAATATTTCAAAATTTCAAAAAATCAAATATTGAAAATCCGAACTTGTACAAACCCAAACTTCAAATTTTGAAAATTCAAGTGTTGTAAATTTTAGTTTTTAGAATATAATAATTTGGAAATTAGTGTTTCTCTTAAAATCCAAAGTTGAAATTTTTTAATAAACTATTTTTCGAACTAAAAGTTCCAAAAGAATTAAATTTAAATTCTAAAAAACCATTACCTTTGAAAATTATGATTCTAAACATAAAAATTCTCCATAATTAATCATTTCGAAAGCCTAATTCTACAAAGCAAACATTTTATAACTTTTCTAGTATTCAAATTTTTCTTGTTTCAAACATTTTATAACTATAAATATTTAAATTTAAAAATTCAATATTTTAAATTTTTCCTTTAGCATTCACTATTTAAAAGAAACTAATAATGATGGGTATTATTGTCAAAAAATCATATTTCTTAGCCCTAATCGAAAGTTTTAAAATGCAAACAATTATTCAACATTCAATAATCAGCATTCGGAACTCAGCAATCAACATTCAAAATTCAGCACTTTGAACAAACGCAGCCAAAGAATAAATAACTTTTTTTGAACCACAAAGCGGTGACTTGATAATTTTGTGAAGTTCGGAATTAAACTGCACCTACAGTCTCTTCCTTTTAATCGTACCGTTTTATCTTAAATCGGAATCTACACACAAGTATTCCTATAGACAAAAGGAACAGAAATCCGAAACTAAAATCCCAAGTGAAATTTTCAAAATTGTCAGGAATTTTGAACAGATGAAACCAAATTATTAGACATTGGTACTAACGTAGTTTGTACTCTTCACCTAAAAATACTTATAAGTTACAAATCAAAAGTAATTTCAAGTAGTTGAAAAAATTTCCAAGCCGACGCCAACCTCAAGTGTCATATTGGAAAACTTAACTGTTCAAAATTATTTGGAATTCATATTTAAGAACTACTAAAACGTGTCCTAACAAATTAAAGTTACACCGAAAATGCTCCAAAAATTCAACCTGCTTCAGAGCATCTTGCAATCGAAAAGTCCAAGCATGATCAACGAGGAACAAATCCGACTCCTTCTCCAACTTATCTGCAGACAAAACGAGTCTTCTTTGTCTGCCTTCTTCTTCTTCGCATGGCTCGATTGAGAAGTGATTACCGCCATCGAAAGTCTCAGAACTGAGCTTTTCGAATAGTTTCGGGTAGAGAGAAGAAGGGATTCCCGAAGCAGCAAGTAGAATCGAATGCACTTTAACGAAGTCTTCCAAACTTTCGATTTTAGCAGAAGGTGTAAGTGGAGGAGCGGCCATGGCGATTAGGGTTTTAGGAGTGTCCAGGTATTTTAACGGTAGTCAGAAATGTTGGCTATTCTGAAAATAAAATCAAAAATCGGGCTGTTAAGAGGGCAACGGGGTTTTGGCAAAAGGGGATAACATGTTAAACTGGAAACTACTTAATAAAAGCGTCTATTAACACCTGGTTTTGCATTTCGGCCCCGGTAATTTAAGAAAAAAAAATTATTTAGACAAAATTATATTCAATTCTATAGCGGTATATTATAAACATGATAAAAGCTGATTCTTAAAAAGCCAACTTTGGAGCAAGCAAGAAAATATAAGAAATCAAGCTTCAAGTAAGTGATTAAACACAAAAAACAAAATATGAATTGAATAATAATATGAATTTTCTACTAGTGATACTGTGTACGTGTTTTCTTTTCAAACCTAACTTGGTCCAAACGTGGTTTCATATAAAACCTCGCTCGGGGTTTCTTACAAATCCTTCCTTGTTCCGAGCAAGGTTTCTTAAAAATCATTGCTCGTCCGAGCGAAGTTTCATATAAAACAAAGTTCAACCTGAATGTGATTTTTATTACAAAAACCGACGTTAAATTTTTTTTAAAAATAGAGTTATAAAATAAAATTGGGGTTAAAAGAAAATGGTGGAGAACGTAGTTTTTCTTCAAATAAACGAGGTGTGTAAGGTAAATTTCAAGATGCAAACAGAGCTAGCCTATTTAAAATTTCTCTTTAAAAAGTCTAAAATAAGAGGTTATCAAATGGGTTTTTCAATCATCTAGGTTGTGCAAAAATTTGGACAAGCATCCGTAAATTATGTACAACCGCAATCATGCGATGTATTATATGGTCATGTTTTAGGTAAAAAATTGCATTTAAAAGGAAATAGATTACAAAAATACAATATGAAATAAGAATGCAGAAAATAAGAACACACAAGGCTTTTGTAATGTTCGACTGAAATGTTGCCTACATCCACTGTGATTTCTTCTTCATTTCTCTATAGATCTCAAATACAATGCTTAAATACAAGATACAACAATCTATTCATCAAAAGAAATGAAAAATACGGCATTAGAAATTCAGTTCGGCTAATTTTATTTGATAGTTCTTAGAGCTTATAACTTGTCTTCCATTACTGTTTAACCTTGGGGCATTTATAGGTATCAAGTCGTGAGGAAATATGTTCAGTATTTCCCATAAAATACATATATGAATATTTTGATCGGTATAATTTGGTTCGGCAATTAATAGTTCGGTTTGAGTACTGCCAGACCAATTTCCTTGTTCGATGATTGCTTGACTGGTATGCAAAATTATTGAACGTTTTGTGATGTTAGGCACTTATATGATCGATACCGCATCGATTTCTTCTTTTGCACTTAGAATATATTGGGGGAAGTTTTATTCATGCTTCAACTACCGAACCATTTTCACAGTTCGGTAGTATTTTACTCTATGCCAGAGAGTGAATTCTAACCGTTACTAGACGATGTCTTATACTTAGTAAAATTCATCTTTTCTTCTTGTTTCTCTTGGACTAACTTTTGATCTTCTCACTTCTTCGTTCCACCCATTAGTTCATTTGTTAGCAAGCTCATCACAGATCTTTTGATCATCTCTGTGTCTCTTGACGTTTTTCAATGTATGACGTGTTGTAGGTGAAAATACCCACAACACTTACCATCCTGAGCATACTTCATGAATACAAACCGTGCTTTGTTCCTTTCAAAAAGCGTTATTTCCTTTGTGTGGTAGTCACCTCGAGCCTCGAACAGTTATACTTTATTCCGGTCTAAGTCAATTTGAACTCAGTTGTTAATTTGTCGAGAAATCTTGCATATCCTTAAGAAAGAAGCTTTTCTAAAACTCACCGAAGTTTAAGATCCAGTATCTGAAAGTACAAGCATTGTCTCTCGGAATATAAAATTTCGTATTGATTCAATTTATTTGGTACATTTGGTCTGGTACAATCCTATCCGATATTTTTCTGTCTTATCCCGAATAAAATACCAACTCCTATAAATATGGGGACTTAGAATATTTTCAAAATTTTTACTTTTAGCTATTGCGAACCTGCTCTGCTCGTTTGTCTTCTATGCCTTTAATTCTGAGCCGAAACCCATCAAATCACCTTCCAAGTCTTCAACAAACATAAGGTAATCGATCTTGTTTTCAATTTCATGCATTAATTCTATGCTTCATTCTGTAAGTTTATGCCCAAATCAGTCCGGGTTTGAATCGATTATTTAGGGTTCGGTGTTGAACTTTTAAGGTTTTGGGTATGGTCGATTTGAGAATTTATGTGGTTTCTGGCTAGGGTTGATATGCTGTTTGAATAATAGAATTGATTTGGTTTTTCCCAAATTTAATAAAACTTATTTTTACCGTTACCAAGCATAATTTCTCTAGTGATGTCGAACAGAAAATCTTAGGATGTTTTTATGAGTGATTGAATGCTTGGGACCATATTCTATCATGATGCAATGTAGAACATAGTTTGTATATACAAGTTTTCCTAACTAAACAACTTTGTCAAAATCTCCAACTCCTGACATACGTTTTTGGTTCGGTTGTGATGTTGTGATCTAGGACGTAGTTAGGATCCATGGTATAAATTGTAACTACGTCATACCATTAGTGTATAGTGTTGCATTTTTTATTCATATTATCGTGTTAGCATGTACCATCGGTCAAAATGTTGTGATTAATTGATTCGATTCACATTGAATCGATGGACGTATTGCTTTGACTAACTCTACACATTCTAATATAGAACCATTACATAAATAACAGAATTACATACTATCATATTACACTTGCCATTATGCAATTGTCAGTCTATAGCATATCGAGCATGTATGACATTTTCTCAACCATGCACTCATTCTACTACTTCAGTTCACTCCCAAGCTTCTAGTACTCCTGGCTCTTCACCTGCTATGATTAGTTCATCTTCTAGCCTGACTATTCCCTAGGCTTATCATCCCAGCTTTGCTCACTCCTTAGTAGTAGGTATTCGAGCTTTGTAGCTATTAGTGTACCCAACATTACTAAGAAACCAAATCCCAATGCTCAAATGCATGGATTTCCTTTGGAAGATATGTTACTTCCTTTACACTCTCACGGGCACATGGTTTATGGTCAGTACCACTACTTGGTTATACTCATCTTCCATTGCATCTTTGGGTTGTAGGAATTTTGGTCTACCTTAAGATTGCACCATTTCAACTTCATCCAAATGGGTAAGCGGCCTAGGTCTGCCTTTAAATCATCACAAGGGTATATAACTCTCCCTCTACTCTTAGACAATTCTAATACATGTATATTGTCAAGAGTAAATCGGAATCATCCTCTTTTTTCTACTTCGAAGTATGCAACAAGTTCAAGCCCGTTAGGGACCTTTATTCTAAATACAATGTGTTTAAGCATGAAATCTTCTTTTGCAACCAATCACCTTGCTTCCACAAATGACATTTAGGATATGAATATCTATCTCCCTTGTGATCCATCCTACAATGGATTCGAATTGCTGACTTATATTATCTCTTCTAGTATTATCAAGGCCACTTCTGGTGATGACTTGACTGAGTGATCAAAATATTAAGGAAATTCCTTGCAAGCACTACACTAGAAATGCTTTTTTGCAACGGTTTTGAATCGTTGCTAAAGGGTTTTGCAGCGGTCCAAAGCCGTTGCAAAACATGAAATGGCTAAAATCTAGCAACGGCCGTTGCTAAATTGAAATTAGCAACGGCCCTAAGCCATTTCTAAATCCAATTGACTTTAAGCCATTGCTAATTGAAACCATAGTGATTTCATGACTATTATTTGTTTCTATGTGTGTGTGTGGGAGAGAGAGAGATTCAAGAATGAGCTGTATTAGACATAGCCTCACATATGAGACATGACACTTGATTTCAACTCAAGAAGCGGAAATTGGGCACAAGAAAATAATACACTTACATACAGCCAAAGCGTTACAAAATAAGCGAGCTATAATGATGAATTGGGACAAAGCAAAACTCAAAGCAATTCAATATTAATTGTATTATCTCAACCATATAGTACTATTTATAGCTATAGCAAACATATAGTAAGAACTAAACATAACATGCTACATGATAATTAAGCCAGCGATGACAATAGTCTCACTGCTGAGTACATTGCACCCTCATCGTCCTCCTCATAAGCCTCTTGCGCTTACTGGTGTTGCATCCCTCTCATCTCCTCTTATATGTTCATATCATGCATTGTTGTTTCTTTACATTCATTGATCTCTGTGTTAATGAGTTGGGAAGAAACACTTCTTGGTGGGAGCACACACTTTCAAGCACTTTACATTGATCTGGAGTGAATGGGCTCTGGTACATTGGCATTCCTTCATCGTTTATCACCTTGAATTGATCTGCAACACATATGTGTACCTTATTAGTTAGAAGGTCATTTTATAGAAAAAAAATGATCAGCAATCTTTTAATTTAGTCATTCAGTCTTTTCAACAAAAAAGTATTATTTCTTTGCCAGCAGCAAGGTCAGAAGTCTTAACTCGGACAGGCTAAATTACTATAGTTACAAGTTATTATGATATTCAAGTATCATAGATTTTATGATACAGGAACATATATACATACATATGTATACATATACATATACATATACATACATATATATATATGCATTACATTAAACGAAGGTACCTTATTACATTGCATTGCATATAGATATTAAACTTCGAAAAGTGTCTCTGTGATTCTTCATAACTTAAACAATATAAAACGAATACGATCAGTTCTATGAGTTATTTAGAAACAGAAACAAACATTAGTATAAACCGATATGAATTGCTTAAAGTGTCCAGGAAACTACAGCTAAGCGACAAATAGAAACACATTTGTAAGTCAACTGTATTTAGGGTTCAGAAGATAAAACAGATGACAAAAAACACATACCCCACTTAGGTTGTCATGCATTAGAATTTAATAATCATGATGCATGTATATTGTTATAGAATCATAATATATAAGTTGGGACTATATATCAAAATATAAGTACCAAGGTAAAACTATCGTTGTGAATAAATATCCAAATAAGAAAGAAGGCCTTTAATTTTCATCAACACAAGTACCAGAATCTTGGGGTGGGTACCGCTCTACAATGTCGGTCTATGTGCTTCAACCATCCACTAAGTCTTTTATCACTGAAGCAACCTCGTTAGTATTTACATGAACCTGATCTCTACTGTCTCTATCGCAAATTGTGACATCTACCGAAGAGTCGATTGTAATTGCAAATGGTACCCTAATTTAATCTCTTCTTGCATATCGCTTTCCTGTGGAATTACCTATATACCATTTTACCAGGCTTTAGATGTGTTAGTACATAGGCAGGAGGTTTAGTGTCTTCCTCTTCTTTTTTCAAAAATATGTTCAAGTTATTGCTATCGAATTATAATGATGTCCTTCCCATGTTATTAAAGTAGTATACTAAAGCACAAACATACCTGTCGTGTCTATAATATGTGAGATTCCAGCGGCTATAAGTGACTTTGCAGTCTTGTTCTTGTTGCAATTTCATCGAGTTCTTTACTCTTTACAAGTGGAAATACTGTACACTTGGTTGGTGCCACAAGTTTTGGAAATTTGAAACTCAACTTCTCTTCATCAAGCTTGGTCGTGTGTTGAAACAGTGCTTGTATAAACAATATATGATACGACCTATTCCAAAAGTTGGCTCAATCATTGAAGGAGTAAATACTCTTTGGTGCTCCTTCCTTTTCTCCACACTTATTGAGACCATGTTTTTCTTTATTGTGATAATTTTGTCAAGAAGTGCACACTTTGAATTGAGCTTCACTAACATATTCTAAAGCAGCCTTCATTTGCAATACTTTGGTTTTATTCATGGCATGTTTAGGTCAGAGGTAATATATTTAATATTATTGCCTGATAGGTATGAATCCGATGTCCATATTAATATTAAATACCTTCAAAGCTTCGACTATCATCTTTTGACTACCCTTGAATGCAAGACCCATATCCCTCTTTGATGATACTATAACTAGTTTCTAAAGTGATAATGACACAGAAAAGTTATTAATGGAATAGTAAGCAAACTCAAAACACCGGGAGACCGTATGTGTTATCAAAAGGCTCTATGTAAGCAATATTATTTTAGCTTTGCATTTAACCACCTAATTGTGTCACAGGACCTTACCTCACCATTGTTTTTAGTAATTGTGCATTTTCAGTACTTCCCCTCCTCCATAGAAGATGAAGACCACCATACAACCTCTTGAAAAGTGACAAGGAAATACAAATACTAAATAGATTAACCACTTACCTCCACTTCTCTAGGTTTTGGATATTTTTCCTGAGTAACAAGCTGGACACCACTTTTTTCCAGTCAATAAGTAACTAGTCTGTAGCTAGGATACAAATCAATTCGTGAAATGAAAAGAAATCCAAGAGGAATGCTGGTATATGACGTAAAAGTGGAACCACTATAAATAAGGGGAAAAGGAATAAGTTTACGCTCATATAAGCATTCAAATTCAACATCCTAACAATCAACAACATAGTGAGCTATCTTATTTGGTAAGTCCTATCTGAAGCGAAGTTAATATGGCTTAAACTAGGAGGTTAATTTATTTTATTTCTATTAAAATTGTACTATATAGTTCATAATATAACAAATATCAACATCAAGCTTTATATCCCTTTATTAACTAAATAAACTTGTACAATCAAAGACATTTATTCTTTAATATATATATATAACTTGAGTAAGCATTGTTACCCATATCTTCTAGGTTGGTAATGTTGCACCGCATAACCCTAGAATCCCCTTTTTTCATGCCGTGTTCCTCAAGGATCGGAAATAAGCGAGATTTTGACCCCAAATCCATATATAATTACTTAATCGATTATCTTTGAATACAAACACATAACTAATAATAATTACCTTGGACAAGCTGGAGGCAAAAGAGGATGAAGATGCATAATTGGGGTCGGATGCGTGATTTAGATTGGAATGAGGAAGTGATGATTATGAATCTGGCGAGGCGGTCAATGGATGGGCAGTGAATTTTAGGGTGGAAGGAGAGGATGTTAGTCGCTTTGATATCGAAGGTGAAAGAGGGTGGAATTAAGGTTGGATATAGGAAATTCATAAGTGTATTTTTTGGGGTATATTACTTTGGGCATAGGCTTAATGCTTGATGTAGTCCTAATTTTTTAACGAAATCTAAATATTCACAATGGCCCTAGGGCCATTGCAAAATAGCAACAACCATTAGCCATTGGTAAATATTTTGCAATGGCTCCGGACCGTTCTAAAATTGCAACGGTCTAGAGCCATTGCAAATTTGCTGGAAATGGATGTTGCAAAATTACCTATATGGTGTAGTAAAGGAGAGGGAAACTTCTATACTTTTCAATAATGAACTCCTTGGCCACTCCATCAGTCAAGTGAGAGCTCTTCCGATCAAACGGAAGTGGAGAAAAAGAAAAACTACTTGGATCAAGAAAGGCGAATTTGTTTAAGTCGAAGGTTCACAGGAGAAAGTCCTATTACTAAAGCTAGTGTTTACGAGTCCGGTTATTTGGTAAATTTGGGAGATTGGGAGGAAGATGACCTTTAGGATATAATGGTATCTGTTGTTACTTCATCGCCTAAGGACATTGAGGCTACTAAGACAATTAGGATTACCTTATCCAAGAACATTATTATTGATGAGTCGGGAGTGGAGATTAATATTGATGGCAACCTGTATGAATACTTCCAATAAGGGCATGATGATATACAACCTAGTAAGCACGACCTGCTTTTTGACTTTCTTGGACATATTGATGCATTACTTGGGATGGATGATAGTGTTAATTCGTTTCTTGTCCCAAAAGAGTTTGAAGGGCCTTCAATACTCATGGAGAGTAGTGTGGAAGAGTTCGATGTGCAATACATACATGTCGCATGTTATACATGCAATACGTCACTGATTTTCACAAATAATAAGTTGGCCTAACATCCTTTTTTCTCTTGCATATTCCATGGCTGGTAGGAGATGCATTACTTAGCTCAAATCTCAGGTACTCGCTAAGGTTTGCGAGAAGCACAGCTTTGAGAGCATATCTGTCATGGAGCCCAACGAAGGAACTGGGCCAGTCAGAAGTGGGTTAAATGAGTGAACTTTAAAATTTTATTTCCATTTTGGTCTTAGTTAAGTCTATGAAGCCTAAATGGATTTTAGATTCAATCTAAAATATTTTAAATAAAATATTCATTTCGTTAAATATGTTAAAAATAAAGATTTTTTAAAAGCATATCAGATATACTTGTTTGTGTGAGGTGCATATGATGTAGACTAGAAGTGTACAAAGTTAATGAGAACGTATGTAGGTGTCGAGATTTACACTACAATAAACCCATTTTCTCTTTACATATGCCTTTATTGTCCATGATATTTATTTAATATGTATGTGTGTGTACACATTAAAATCACATTGGATAACTTTATGTGAATTAAAATCCAAAATTTGCGTTAATAAATTTTGTTTCAAATAAAAAAGGTTTGACATTAAATGTTACGTTATTACACAAGATCTATTTTATAAATTTGAATTAAAACAACACAAGTATATTTTGATGTATATATATATAAACCAAAATTAAACAATTTGGATTTAGAATAACATATATTAGTGAATGTAGTAATTAACGTATCTAGGTTAACTTTTAATTTAGAAATGAAACTAGAGTTTAGGATTTTTCGTAAAACTATAAACATAAAAAACAAGACAAATGATTTAAAAATTGCACAAAATACATTCGTAGAATTTAGACCAAAAACCTTTCATTTTTACATGAATAATATTCAAAATGTTTGTACCAAAAAATTAACCATATAACTAAATAAATTAATTTTCAAGGAATAATAAATAATTAACAGATATAGTTCTTTTACAATTATGTGTGTAAGTTTTATAAAAGTATAAAATTAATTTAAATCAAAATTAGCTTTCAATTTTTTTTATCATAACAGAATTGCCAAAACAAAAGAAAATAAATTAGACAATTTAGGCATATATAAATTCGTGATAAGAACAATCAGATCTAAACAAAAAACAGAATAACAAAATTAGCAAATGTGATAAAGAATCTAAACATATCAATTTGAGATGAACATATATTATAAAAGGATGAAGAACATATGTAGATATAAATTAAAATAGTATAATAGTCATATATTCAATTGATATTGAAGAGGTTTTTTGATTTACATATACAAGATGATCAATTAAACACATTATGAATCCTACAAAGTCCAAGCATATGAACGATAAAACATATAAATAAATTAATTAGAGAATTACCTTGGAGGTTGTCTATAAATCACACCTTGAACGATGAATCAGAACCTACTACACTCTGTTGAATCAATCTTCGGATCTTGCAAGGATCAAGAAATAAGAACTGATTGTTGTTTTCTACTTTATTTGGTATTTGATTTTGGAATTCTATGCCCTAGAGGCATTAAAATTTTCAGCTAGAACAGATGAGAGAGCCAGAGAAAAAATAATTGAATGAAATCTCTTGAAGGAGGAAACAAAAATATAATTAAAGATAGGGTGATTCACCTTCCTTTAATTATGTTTTTGCCCTTTCAATTCAAATTCAAAACTCCTCCTATTCCCTTATTCTTGGTCAGCCATAACATGATGGTATGGGCCTCAAAAATTCCAAAACCTAACCGTGGGAAAAAAGTTGACTATAACAAAATACGAAATGGATCTTAAGGTTATTTATAACTAGAGGGGGTGAAGTGAGTATTTCAACTACTTACTTATGAATTTAAAACTTTATCTACTCAAATTGTAAACAAAAATAAATAATCACAGAATAAATAAGTAGTAAAGATGTAGTAAAATAAATAACACCAGAGTTTTTATACTAGTTCGGATTGATGAATCCTACATCCACTCCTATATTGCGCCGTACAGATTTCACTACCACCACTCACTTTCCCCGATTGGCAAGAACATCTTTACGATCTTGATTCCATGGGCTACAAAATGCATCCTCTTGATTTATCAGCCTACAAGATCACCCTCTTGATTTCACAAGCTACAAGAACACCTTTTCTCTTAACAATCAACAGCAAAGTATAACCAGTAGTCGTATCTTCAATACAGATTCTTAAAGGTTCAGTACAATGATCCTATAGATCTCCAATAATAATATATCTTTGGACTCTTTAAGGAATATGATGGAATTAGAGAGAGAATGATATGAGTTCAAGTACAAATTCTCTGATCTTGTGTGGTTTGCAAATCCTTGAAGAATTGGAGTAAAAGAGTATGGATTTGCAAAGAGAATGGAAGAATATGCAATGGATCTTTCTCATATAAGTATGAAAATGAAAGAGTAAGAGAAAATGAGAACGTTGTGTTGTAAATTTATTTTTCAAAGTCATTATATAGTTGTTGAAGAGACATGCCTATTGGTGAAGAGGTGGACGGAAAATCCCTTTATTTGAATTTAAAAAAATAGAAAAACGATCGATATGTCGACATACTTGAGGGAGATATGTCGACATACATGTGTTGATTTTCAGATTTCAAAGTACTTCATATTTGTGGATATTTTGTGATTCGATTGAGATCAATGGTTAATGATAAAAAGAATAATTGCCATGGGGTCTTTAATAAAGATTCTAAGATTCAAACAACTACTTATCGCTTCAAATATCTCTGTGGTTACAGCATTTGCGTTTCATTCTTCTTCAATCAGTTTTGTTCTTCCGTTAGCTCTAATTAATCTTCATATGTATAGTTTATTTCCTTCCATTGAGTTTATCTCTGTAAAACGTCTCCCTAATATATCTGAAAGTGCTACACAATTCGTAGATATGTTAGTAGTAATATTTATATGGTTATCAATACTTAGGGTATTAACAGTCCTCCCTTTTTTATGATGACAATCATATAAATATTTGAGAGATAATATATAATATTTTTATATTTGACTCTCCCTAACTCTATGCACTTCCCCTATCATTTTATCTAGCATATTATACATTTTATCCCCCTTTGTCATCAAAAAAGAAGGGCAAAAAAGAATCGCTTAAGCACAACTAGACAATATGTATAGAATTTGTATGTAGAGATATATATAAATGTATATAAATAAAACTCATGAGGGAAATCAAAATCAATACAAAACATGAAGTAAAACATTTAAATAAGAGGATTTTTAGAATTACCGACTTTGCCGATGCCAATAACATATCCTTTTGAATTATATCCAAAGTTCATAATTTCACCATCTTTATATATAATGTCGTTCGGTACCTATGGATTTCTTATCATATGCTTTGAACATCCGTTGTACGATATCCATTGTTTGGTATTTGAAAAATATAAAATATGCACATGGGTATTCTATTTTATTTTGGGGTCGATGCGGTTAAGTTTTAGGAAGTCAAACCAATGAAGAGTTTGAATACCTTTTCAAAATATAATCATCGTATAAATGTAAAATTATCAATATATTTTTCTTTCTCATTATTATCTAACCTTTTAGGAACCTATAAATTAATGAACTTATTTGGGGGCTTTAACTTTAATTTTCTAAGTTTTGGTTTGAACTTGGTATCCTTAACAAATTTAGTACTTTGAGTACTATTTTTCTTTGATTTGGCTTGGAGGTGTATCCAAGTCCATGTTTATTGTTAGTGGTTTAAATGCAGATAATAAATTTCTAGATTATCCTTCCATTGTTAAATTTATCAACATCAGTTTTCATTTTGTCAAAATCCTTATTACACTTAAGATTAACATTGTCTAGAGGTGTTATTTTGTCACTTATATTAGTGACCTCGACTTCATTAAAAGATTTTTTTGATTTTAAGAATTCATTTCCACTTTTCAGTTTTTCAAAACTTTCAAGTTATAAATCATTATTTCATTAGTCTTTTAGTTTCATCTTATAACATTGTTTTTCTTCGATTAACATTTCATTAAACATATTTAATCTATTTATCTCTACTAAACTAATCTTGTATTTTTTTCTAAGCATTTTATATCCCTTATACATATCATTTAAAATATTCATAATCTCTTCGTGAGAATTCCATATATGGTCATCATTTATCATAAAGCACATGTTGGTATTTTCAGTTTCTGAATCACTGCCACTTGATGATGTATCTGAATCATCCCATGTTACATAAGTGTAACGATTGCGATTTTTCGTCGCTCGAAAATCGACATTAATACGTCCACTGTATCAACTGCCGAGTAATCGAATGCCGGAAAACCGAATTGTTATGGAGAAAAAGAAGAGGTAGAAGAATACAGAAGAAAAAGAAAGAAGAAACAACAGAAGAACACAGAACAATATCAGAATCTCACATTCGCAGCGGAACAACATATAATAGATAAATGAATAATCTTTAAATCAAAGAACTATATCATTTTATACATTACATCACATCAGAGTTTACAACAATAATATACAACACTGGACAGTTATATAAACTTGTCCTCATACAGAATACACAGCGGAATAAATAATATCATATACAAGCGATACGTTTCGCCATCCAGCTCGCCACTTGAGCTCCACATCATCCTGAATCCAGACTGACTTGATAACCTGACTCTAGACTGCCCGTGTGGAAAATGATGGGCACCCAGAGTTTAGGAAGGAAACAATAAACTCCAGGTCAGTCATGGTGACTGGTGTGAGAACTAAAACAGTTTTTTTATCTTTAAAACAACAACAACAATAAAGGAAGTGTAAAATATCCGCAATGCTTTTGGAAAATGAAACTACCATAAGACCTCCCGCCACACACACAATGCAAACGCAGAATTGGAGGAGATTTCTTCTTATGATAGTCAAACATGCTTACTACGCAAAATCATTGGATTATTATTATTAGTGCATAGTGCAGAAAACATTTCGAAAGTATAATATTAATCTTAGCTAGCATAGACATTCCGAACTATGCCTACTATAGCTACCATCTAAACAGTGGGGCGCCACCATAAGTAAATGGCAGGTTCTACAACTAAAACCGTACAAGGTTCGTATTGGAAAATGGATTTGCCAACAAATGGTCAGGCTAAGGAACTTCCTATGCCACGTAGGAACGTCTCTGGCTGGACGCTCCGAGAGATAACCTGCTCTCTGCCAACACAAGGCCGGTTACTCCCTTCTCGGGCAGTAAACCTGAGATATGCCACCCCCGGTCCTTTGGGACCTTTATCCGAGCGCTCGGTAACCAACATCACACATAATAAATAAAGTGTGTCCACATGAGTAAGTATCTGGGCTCCATACCATGATACTACCCTTTTCCAGAAGGAATGGTCATACCATAGGGAAGCTACCCCTGAAACCTTGCCGCATCTTTCCTGTTTCGACCATTTCCGGGTTGTGAGGTCTGACGAAGTCTCGTCCACAAAGCTACGCTTTTTCACAAAGCCATGCTTTGATCACAAATGATCAATAAATGATCATCACAAAGCAACACTCAGCATGCCACACTACCAAATTGGGAGTATATCACTGATAAATTTCAACTACATAACCTCTGAGCTCGTACGTCTCAGAGAAGGGTGTTAAGCTAAGAGAATAAATTCTCCGCCGCCAACAGAAATGTATTTGAAAGAAATCAGCTTTATATCTCAAAATGTAATGTCAGACATGTAACGATACAAGTCTGTTCCGGGTTCGAACAGAACCGAAGGCAATTCCAAAGAAGCCCATGCAATCCGGGTATTCACAATCCCGATAAAACTTCCCATCATAAAGGAAATCTCTATACCGTAGCTAACGGTGCAGAGACAATCGATAGGTCATCCTATCGTTTTCACAAACACCCGGTCTTCACCACCGGTCTTCAATACGATCCATATCGTCATATCACTAATTCGAAATGGGTTATATGACACAAATGTCTTTTCCCGGCTAACCCAAATAGTGAGCACAATATTTAAAACATATGGATATGGGATTTCAATTAAGTCATAAGTCATAACTTATTACCCAAATCCTTCTTTCAAATGGTTTAAACACTTTACCATTTTAAATCTTTAAACAAAAAGATTTACTTCACAAAGTTTACCCAGTTTCACAAAGATTCATTAACAGATTTCCAAAGCAATTTCCATTTCAATTGGATACAAAGTTTACCCAGTTTCACAAAGATTCATTCACAGATTTCCAAAGCAATTTCCATTTCAATTGGATTAACTCATTAAATCTTTAAATCAGATTTAATTGATAGCTTTCAAAACTATTCACAATTCAAGTCTTTTATAATATAAAAGATACACCTTTTAAAATCGTCTTTGATTTCAAAATCAAGTTTAATCATCTTCACAAAGGTTAATTCATAGTTTTTCCAAACTATTTACAATTCCATTTCAACTTGAATTATTTTGATACAAATTGGAAATCTTCACTTTATGAAAGCCATTATTATTTGAAAACAAATAGTCTTCATTTTGGGAAAAACTGGTTACAATTTACATAGGTTAAAGCCATTCAAGTATAAAAACTTGAATTATAAATTTAAATTTCCAAAACCATATTTTTAAATGGTTAAAACCCATATAAAACACCTTTTATACTTATAAAAATCTTTTAAACCAAAATTCCCAATTCATTGAAATCGATTTCAAAATATCGAATTCAAACTTAAATCAAATGATTTAAATTCCAATTCTATTAAGTTATTTAAAATAACTTTTATTTTTGAAACTCATTTTCAAAAACTTCCAATTCCAATTTCCAAAACCATTTTGGATTCAAAACTCAATTTTCCAAAAATTGATAAAAATCTGTGACTTAACCGATTTCCACGTGAAATCCACATTTGTGTGTGTATTGTGTAGTCCACGGTTTAACACAATAGTGCAACAATATTCAACCATCACAGATCAAATATAACAACATATTTGATAAGCGGTATAAACTATAACGCTTATCTTCATTCACATATCACAGATATATATATCACAAATAAATAGATCACAAATCACACACAAATCAGAATATATCACAAAGCATCACATATCAAAGATATCAAACAATTCGACATCCAATATAATCCAAACATCCATAGATAGGATTAATTAAATTATCTGATTAATTTAAATCAAATAAATTTCTATAAATCAATTTTTTTAGTTATAGTAAATTAATAATCAATTAATTTCAAATTGATTTTCAAAAACACAAAATCAATTTCCAACATTTCCAAATTTATTTCCTTTTAAAAATAAATTCCTTTAGCTCTTCAAATCTATTTAAAATCCAATTTCAAATTCTTCAATTTATAATTGATATTTCCGAAATCCATTTATTTAGCCCTTTTTTTCCAAAATTTGGAATTAAATTCAATACGGTTCAAAAATAAGATTTTATCTTTTAAACTCCTTTTAATTTATCAAATTACCAAAAATAAATTTTTTCGATCAATTTTCAACTTATATTTCAAAAATCCAATTTTTATCTATTGTTGGTATCCAACGATACCGAAAATATATTCGGCTAAATTATAGCTGTCAACAATCTCAATCACAATATAATCACACGGCGATTATAAATAAATCAACACACAACATTGAAATAAATTCAAATGTTTGAGGAATCCAGTTGGATCCCTCCAACCTGTTTCCCTGCATCCACAGATGTTAGCACATTACCAATTTCACTTCAATGTGAAATTATCACGGTATATGGGATTTATAAATATTATCCGCTATTATGCAGCGCAATAGGGTCTCATCCGCTATATAATGCGGGAAATCAACTCCAAATACATATATAATACCAATTCCACCTCACGGTGGAATTATCGCGGTATATGTTTTTAATAAATAACCTCCGCTTAATATACGACATATAAGGTCTATTTAACACAATAGATAACAATTTATCAACCAATCATCACAATCAACACTATCAACAATTTTAAATCTAACTATTTAAAATTTAAATTGAAACAAAATATTCGATTGAGTGAGAAGTTCTCACCTTGCTTTCAATAACGGTTGCAGTATTTTATTTCAAATAAAATTAAACGACCGTTTAATTTTACCCAAAATTTTCACTATCTCCAATTGACTCCAAACCAGCTCCATTACGAAGAGCTCGTCGAGACGATCCCAACGCAACTCGTTTCGTAATTTTTTGACCTCGTATCAAAAAGATATACATTTTCAAAGTTTGAACGATCTTAAATATAATTAATTTCAATTTACATTTATATTTTCCAAACCCTTAATCATCTGGACCGTGCATTTTTGAAACTTCAAATCCAGGCTGTTTGCCTTCATCTTCCCCCTTCCAGTAAAACACGTTCGAACGCACGCAAGAAACCCAACTCACGTTCAAAAAAATCAAACGCCGCACCCCCCCTTTCTCGACCGGAATTTGATCGATGGCCATCACGCAATAGCCCACACTCGCCTCCCCCTATGGCCCACACGCGCAGTCCCTTAGTGCCACCTCCACCTCGTAATTCATGTGTGAACATTGGCTGTTCGAAGCCATTTTGCCGATGATCCATCCCACGAATTTCGATCACAACCGTTGATCAACTAGATCTCGTCGTGCTCTGCAATATTGCAGAAGAAAATTTCTCGAATCGATTTGTGGATTGGGAGGAAAATGAAGAAGAACGCGATGAGTTTTCGGCCATTTCTTTAGCAAACGGCGGCTGTAACCCTAGTAGGGCTTGTGTGCAAATGAAGAAAGACAAGTCCTTTTATAGAAAATATCGAAACACTTTTCATCTCCAAAATTTTCGAACTCGAAATCAACGTGCCGGCTGGCATTTCTAAGGTTTACCTCGCGTTCCGAACACAATGGAACGTGTTTCGGGAGCTAATTCGATCGTATGTGAGAGTTACAGAAATAAACGATCAATTTTAAATTAAACCGATTTAAACCGATTTCGATGCGTTTTGGCTTGCCCCGGACAAACGATACATCCAATTGACACAAAATTTGAAACCTTACAATAATTTCACATTACAGATCCGATGAAACTAGTTTCGTCGAAATCCGAGACTGTTTGAAAAATGACTATTTTTAGTCGTCAATTAAATATTGAAATATTCAATTTTCACAGATTAACTTTTAACTCACTTTTAAAAGTTCACAAACATTATTATAACTCCAATATGATTTAATATAACTTTTTAAATCATTTTCATACACATTAAATTCAGATTTCAATTATTTACCCAATTTCAAGTATTAAATTAATAATTTAATCGCCCAATTAAATCACTATATCGAAATTAAATAAATTCGACTTCCAAATCTTACTTATTAATATTTAAAATTAATTAAATATACGAATTTCAAATGACGGAAATTCTGGGTCGTTACAAACTCCCCCCCTTAAAAGAATTTCGTCCTCAAAATTGCAAAGTAAGAAAAATGCCCCAAATTCATTAACTTTTCAAAAATCCACTTAGTGAAAATTTTATATTCACCTTTTCCAAAACCTTTAACTTCAACCAAAACAATGGTTTTCATTTTCTAGTTCAATTCCTATATTTTCATTACAATTTAGAAATCGACTTTTCATTAACAAAAATTTTCCAAAATTTTCAAAATTTTTCTAACGCCTTAAATTTTCATAAAAATTCGCCAGCGTCTCCTTTGCGCGGTTCAATCGTAGTAGGATCACAATAGACATAAATATATAAACATCGACCCACCCGGTCGGAAAAGCAGAAAAACAGTTCATATTTTCTATTTTTATTGCGTAGGCGTACCTTTTTAGCATTTTTAAGCAAAGCAGTTATTTATTAACTTGTTAGCGCAACCAAATCAGCCGAACGGTAGCCACGGCACCTGTACTTACTAAATTTAAACACGTAAGTAACATATATACAAAATTATTAACAATTTACTCTTTTAAACAACTACAACATATGCATATTAAAAGAAATGCATACTAAACAAGGTTTATAAGCAACTTATATAATTTCAACATTACTTGTAATTGTTTACAACCAATTCATATATAACAACATTCAGTTGTTCATTTTCAATTAGTTTACCTTCACTAATTTAAATTCAAGTTGGTTCACTTTCAATTCAAATCAATTACATAGCTTCCAATTTTATAAATTCCATTGCATTAATACTTTAATGAATTATACTATATACAATCAACCAACAATCAAATAACAACCAATGTATATTCAACACAACCAAATTCATTCAATTTACTTTACTTCTCATTCAATTTGGTTCAACACTTTTAATTTCAATTGGTTTAATATTCTATTGATTTTCATTCAATTCATTCAATTTCCAATTTATTAGCTTTTAATGAATTAACACTTACATTCATTATTCCATATCAATTTATTCACATTCGATTGATTAACATTAGTTCAATTCAATTGCTAATTCATTTAACAAATAAAGTTGAATTTTATTTATATAACTCAAGTTCACATTCATCACTTCATTTCATTAATTCACTTTATTAATTTACTTTGATATCAAAATCAAATTCATTTAACATCACTTAAGTTATATTCCATCACAACATTTCATTCTAAAATAAATTCTATTTAACTTTTGCCAAAGTCAAATTTCATCAATTATTCAAATTCACATCTCATTTTGCTTAAAAAAATTGTTTAACCATTTTAACAATTGGTTTCACTTACCTTTACCCATTCTATAAGTTATACAACTTATATATTTAAACTTCCAAATCACATTATAAGTATAAAACTCATTTCACTTATAATTATCAATTACAACTTGGATTTTTAATTCAAATTTTGTTTATCCCAACAAAACTTCAATTTTCAATTTACTATGGTAGCAAATTCATCACACAGAAACTCGAAAATGATATTGATGATGTTGCAGTCATCACCCTTATTATTTCCCAGCAACAATAGTGAATTCAGTGCTTAAATTCTTTTCAAAATTTCCCTTTTAATTATAAATCACATTTATAAACCCTTTCACATATAATTTCACTATTTAACTTTACTTATACAAGATTATTTCACAATTGCAAATCATCTTAATTATAATTCCATACTTGATAATTCATTTGCTTATATAAGTTATTCTTTCATAATTGTTGTTCTTATTTAGATTATTCAAATAACTTTTATTAACTCATATATATTTTTACATTTTCAACAACCAAACAATCAATGTATATATACTTTAATAATTTCTGGAAAATTATTTCCTTTATATACAAAATATAATCAAGGTAAAATTATTTCATTTACCCAATTTAAAATGATACCATGTCGACTTGTCTCGTTTAAGTGCTTAGAAACCCCTATCGATAATATGGCGTCCCACATACCGACCAGAATTCACAAACAGCTCAACGGATAAGCAAACACAATATAAAACATTTTCATATCACTAACAAATACGCACTCATATCTATTATTACACTCACACTCATTCTAGAGTACTACTGACTCTATCTCTAATGAGTAATTCCCAACAGAGCCATGGTTATCGCTTAACCATATGCTCTGATACCAAATGTAACGATTGCGATTTTTCGTCGCTCGAAAATCGACATTAATACGTCCACTGTATCAACTGCCGAGTAATCGAATGCCGGAAAACCGAATTGTTATGGAGAAAAAGAAGAGGTAGAAGAATACAGAAGAAAAAGAAAGAAGAAACAACAGAAGAACACAGAACAATATCAGAATCTCACATTCGCAACGGAACAACATATAATAGATAAATGAATAATCTTTAAATCAAAGAACTATATCATTTTATACATTACATCACATCAGAGTTTACAACAATAATATACAACACTGGACAGTTATATAAACTTGTCCTCATACAGAATACACAGCGGAATAAATAATATCATATACAAGCGATACGTTTCGCCATCCAGCTCGCCACTTGAGCTCCACATCATCCTGAATCCAGAATGACCTGATAACCTGACTCTAGACTGCCCGTGTGGAAAATGATGGGCACCCAGAGTTTAGGAAGGAAACAATAAACTCCAGGTCAGTCATGGTGACTGGTGTGAGAACTAAAACAGTTTTTTTTATCTTTAAAACAACAACAACATCAACAAAGGAAGTGTAAAATATCCGCAATGCTTTTGGAAAATGAAACTACCATAAGACCTCCCGCCACACACACAATGCAAACGCAGAATTGGAGGAGATTTCTTCTTATGATAGTCAAACATGCTTACTACGCAAAATCATTGGATTATTATTATTAGTGCATAGTGCAGAAAACATTTCAAAAGTATAATATTAATCTTAGCCAGCATAGACATTCCGAACTATGCCTACTATAGCTACCATCTAAACAGTGGGGCGCCACCATAAGTAAATGGCAGGTTCTACAACTAAAACCGTACAAGGTTCGTATTGGAAAATGGATTTGCCAACAAATGGTCAGGCTAAGGAACTTCCTATGCCACGTAGGAACGCCTCTGGCTGGACGCTCCGAGAGATAACCTGCTCTCTACCAACACAAGGCCGGTTACTCCCTTCCCGGGCAGTAAACCTGAGATATGCCACCCCCGGTCCTTTGGGGACTTTATCTGAGCGCTCGGTAACCAACATCACACATAATAAATAAAGTGTGTCCACAAGAGTAAGTATCTGGGCTCCATACCATGATACTACCCTTTTCCAGAAGGAATGGTCATACCCTAGGGAAGCTACCCCTTAAACCTTGCCGCATCTTTCCTGTTTCGACCATTTCCGGGTTGTGAGGTCTGACGAAGTCTCGTCCACAAAGCTACGCTTTTTCACAAAGCCACGCTTTGATTACAAATGATCAATAAATGATCATCACAAAGCAACACTCAGCATGCCACACTACCAAATTGGGAGTATATCACTGATAAATTTCAACTACATAACCTCTGAGCTCGTACGTCTCACAGAAGGGTGTTAAGCTAAGAGAATAAATTCTCCGCCACCAACAGAAATGTATTTGAAAGAAATCAGCTTTATATCTCAAAATGTAATGTCAGACATGTAACGATACAAGTCTGTTCCGGGTTCGAACAGAACCGAAGGCACTTCCAAAGAAGCCCATGCAATCCGGGTATTCACAATCCCGATAAAACTTCCCATCACAAAGGAAATCTCTATACCGTAGCTAACGGTGCAGAGACAATCGATAGGTCATCCTATCGTTTTCACAAACACCCGGTCTTCACCACCGGTCTTCACCACCGGTCTTCAATACGATCCATATCGTCATATCACTAATTCGGAATGGGTTATATGACATAAAAGTCTTTTCCCGGCTAACCCGAATAGTGAGCACAATATTTAAAACATATGGATATGGGATTTCAATTAAGTCATAAGTCACAACTTATTACCCAAATCCTTCTTTCAAATGGTTTAAACACTTTACCATTTTAAATCTTTAAACAAAAAGATTTACTTCACAAAGTTTACCCAGTTTCACAAAGATTCATTAACAGATTTCCAAAGCAATTTCCATTTCAATTGGATACAAAGTTTACCCAGTTTCACAAAGATTCATTCACAGATTTCCAAAGCAATTTCCATTTCAATTGGATTAACCCATTAAATCTTTAAATCAGATTTAATTGATAGCTTTCAAAACTATCCACAATTCAAGTCTTTTATAATATAAAAGATACACCTTTTAAAATCGTCTTTGATTTCAAAATCAAGTTTAATCATCTTCACAAAGGTTAATTCATATTTTTTCCAAACTATTTACAATTCCATTTCAACTTGAATTATTTTGATACAAATTGGAAATCTTCACTTTATGAAAGCCATTATTATTTGAAAACAAATAGTCTTCATTTTGGGAAAAACTGGTTACAATTTACATAGGTTAATAGCCCACACTCGCCTCCCCCCATGGCCCACGCGCGCAGTCCCTTAGTGCCGCCTCCACCTCGTAATTCGTGTGTGAACATTGGCTGTTCAAAGCCATTTTGCCGATGATCCATCCCACGAATTTCGATCACAACCGTTGATCAACTAGATCTCGTCATGCTCTGCAATATTGCAGAAGAAAATTTCTCGAATCGATTTGTGGATTGAGAGGAGAATGAAGAAGAACGCGATGAGTTTTCGGCCATTGCTTTAGAAAACGACGGCTGTAACCCTAGTAGTGCTTGTGTGCAAATGAAGAAAGACAAGTCCTTTTATAGAAAATATCGAAACACTATTCATCTCCAAAATTTTCGAACTCGAAATCAAACGTGCCAGCTGGCGTTTCTAAGGTTTACCCCGCGTTCCGAACACAATGGAACGTGTTTCGGGAGCTAATTCGATCGTATGTGAGAGTTACGGAAATAAACGATCAATTTTAAATTAAACCGATTTAAACCGATTTCGATGCATTTTGGCTTGCCCAGGACAAACGATACATCCGATTGACACGAAATTTGAAACCTTACAATAATTTCACATTACGGATCCGATGAAACCGGTTTTGTCGAAATCCAAGATTGTTTGAAAAATGACTATTTTTAGTCGTCAATTAAATATTAAAATATTCAATTTTCATAGATTAACTTTTAACTCACTTTTAAAAGTTCACAAACATTATTATAACTCCAATATGATTTAAAATAACTTTTTAAATCATTTTCATACACATTAAATTCAGATTTCAATTATTTATCCAATTTCAAGTATTAAATTAATAATTTAATCACCCAATTAAATCACTATATCGAAATTAAATAAATTCGACTTCCAAATCTTACTTATTAATATTTAAAATTAATTAAATATACGAATTTCAAATGATGGAAATTCTGGGTCATTACAATAAGCCTATCTCCTCTTCGTAATTGAAGTGTTTGAAGAGTACTTTGATGTCTTTAGGTTTGGACAATCTATTTTCAGATGACTGTATCACATTCAAAACGCTTAACAACATTTCCATTTCTAGAAGTATAGTTGTTAGTTTTCCGAAGTTAGTTCATTTTCCTATATTTCCAGTATTTCTTGAAATTCCTGGTCATGAAATCAATTTCCTCATCATCGCCATCGCCTGGTTCATGATTGTCATTTATAGCGTTGAGTGCTAATGATTTCTTCTCATTTGCTTGATTCACTTTTCTAACCTGACACTGTACTTCATAGGCATTAGATTACCAATTAAATCTTCTATTTTCATGGTGCTAATATCATTGGCTTCGATTGCTAGAGTCTTCTGATCCTATTCACTAGCAAGTGAATTCAAGATTTTTCTAACTTGGTCCTCTTCAATAACATTATTTGCAAATGATATTAATGCATATAATATATCCTGAAATCTAGAATACATATCATAAATGGATTCATTTTGTTTCATTCTAAACAATTGAAATTGATTAGTTAAGATGAATATCTTTGTCTGTTGAACATTGCTAGTGCCTTCGTATGTAACTTGCAGTGTTCTCTAAATTTCTTATGTACTTTTACTAATAGACACTCTGTTAAACTAATTTTTATCCAAGGCGTAGAATAAAATATTCATAGCCTATGAATTGTTGAGTGCTTGTGTCTTTTGATCGCTTGTCCATTGCACATAATTCATTTGGGGCTTCGTGTACTCTGTTTGGGTAATGTTCCAAATACCTAAACCTTTAGATTACAATTAAATTTTCATCCTACAAGCCCAGTACGCATAATTACTACCATTAAATAGTAAGGATCTAGCGGTAGATTGGTCTTCTACAAAAGTGTTAAAGAAATGTTACTAGTGTTATTAGCCATTTATACTTTTCAAAAATCAAGTTATGAATTTTCATAACCAGTCGCTCTAACACCAAATGTGGTCCTTTCATGAGGAATTTTAACTCACCTCGGTGCTCACACTCGTACCTCAGAATCAGGTTTTACGTCCAGCCTCTCGACTTGGACCAACCACTCTACGAGACTTGTAGAGGGAAGAGCCAATGCTTCAACACATATCTGAAAGTCGATATGCACTAGATCAATGATGGCCAAATATATAGATATAGAATTGAAGTGCAGTAATCAAAGCAGCAACAATATAAATATAATAGCATTGGGAAAAACAGTAAAGTAAAGCAAGAAGCAATCGCACCAGATTTTTTATACTGGTTCGAACTTCCCGTTCTATGTCCAGCCCCAGACTTCTTTTGGATTTATGACCATACCTTCACATGACCAAGAGGAATATGTTTTAAAAACCGTCTGAGCTACCGAATATGACTTCTATGTTACAAACTGACTAAGCTACCGATACGACTTCGTGCTTGAAAAACTCCAACAGGACTTCGACTACAAATGGTAGTAAGTTTCTTGACTGATTGTGTTCTAGATAACACAGATAAATCTATTAAGTATGCCCTTCTTATAATCTCCTTGAGATGATGATTTGAACATGTGATTATAGGAAGTAAATAGTTGAGAATATTTGTAATTCACAAGTGCGTATAAATTAAAAAGATAGAAAGAATAGGTTCTTGGTTTGGTTAAAAATAAAAGTGAATTCTCAACTCTATTTATAGATTTGAAAAGTTCTAATTGAATAGTAGTAACCATTGGAGAGAACTATGCAATTGTTGAAGAAGAGGGGATATGTCTTTTTAGAAATTGAAATAAAAACTCGCTACAGGAATCTAGATGTCTAGATATTTTGTACCAGACGTCTGGATTCAATATAGACGTCTATTATGAAAAATCCAAACGTCTAGATTAAACTAAAAAGTACGTTTTTATTTCAATACGACCAGACATCTATGATGAAATGTCAAATGTCTGGTGTTGTACTAAAATGTTCCTCAGACGTCTATGATGAAATACCAGACACTGATGTTTAACTAAAATGTTCCTCAGACATCTATGATGAAAGTTAGACTTCTGGTTTGAACTAAAATGTTCTTCCTTTTAAATGTTATATTTTGTTTATAAAAATAATATTTTGACTATTTTCTTCTGAATATATATATACACACCTATTATAAAATAGTCATGTTGTAAACATAATTTTCAAAATATATTTGTGTGTTTGTATGATCATCAAATTGGAGATTGTACATATAACCTAGACCGACAAAAATAATATACAAACTCTATTTGTTTTCTTTAGTTTTATCCTGATTTTGATGTCGATCGTCATATCTCCTTGTGTATACTCCTTCGCCTTATCTCCGTTGTGTATATCTCTTCTTGTATTTCCATGTATATACTTTGGCATATACCTGCAAGTTAGCTTAGAGGTTCTTTAGTATAATTGTATGGTCATTATCATTAAAATCCACCAAGAGAGGTTCTAACATTCTCCCTCTTTTTGATGATGACAACTATACCATTTTTTGAAATTATTTATTCTATATAAAATGATATTATAATATGATTAAAGCTCCCCTTAAGTATAATATCTCCTCCATCAACATGCATATGAATTTCTCCCCCTTTGTCGTTATAAAAAGGAATTAGAGCATATGCGTATTATATTTTAATAACTCCCACTAAATAATATTTCTCTTAAGAAATAAATCTATGTACTTTATATATATATATATATGTGTGTGTGTGTGTGTGTGTGTGTGTGTGTATGAACCCCCTTTTATATATAAAAGAGATAAGTATCATAGATAAGTGAATAAAACAATTTAACATTAATGCAATTTAATGAGCATCTAATAGATATATCAAATGTAATCACAATGATACTCATTTTACAAAATAAATATAGGATTTAAGACTTAGGAAACCATATCCAGTTGGATGTGGTTGATTCCTTAAAAATATAATTTTCATTATTAATCACAATGTCGTAATAATTGCTGATGTATAATTGTCTATAACGATTGGTTAGATTAGCAGGAACCCATATATCAACATTAATTGTCATTGATTTATTCAAAGAACGTTCTCTATTTCTAAGTAAAATACTATCATGACATGAAGTGGTTTTAAAACTATCTCTATTTTTTGTACTAGTTTAAAATGTGTATACATGAATGCATATCTAGTACTATTTTTATGTTTATCATACTTACATCCTAAACCATTTTTATATTATTCACCATTAAGAAAGATAAACCATTTTTTCTTTATTGAATTTTGTAATTTTCTCATTTAATTTGTCAAAATTCGCTTTAGAGTCACAAAATTTCTTTTGCAAAATAATGTTATTTTCTTTTAAAAGCTTGCATTCTTTAATTAAATCTAAATTTCTAGCATTCGAAGCACTATTTTTTTTAAACAAAAATTTAGAATTAGATTCAATTAAAGAATTTTCTATAACTATAATTTTATTTTGAAAAGATTCATTTTCCTTTAAAAGATTAGTGTTATTATTAATCAAAAGCTCATTTTCTTTTAAAGGAAATTATTTTGATAAACATGTTCTTTTATGGTTGTTTCAAATATTCTAGTTTGTTTTATTAAGAAATCATTTTCTTCCTTTAGTTTATCATATTTAAGTTCACAATCCTTTAATTTCTGTAAAGCAGCATTATTGACCTTTTGTAACAATTCAAAATTTTTAAATAAATTATCATGTGATGCTAAAAGATCGTTATAACTAAAATCATTTTGTACCGATTTTGATATGAGTGTAGCCACGTTGCATATGTATCGAGAGCAGTTGATTTCTTATAGAAATTTGTTTTTTCTCAACTGTCTTTGTGCTCTGACTAGATCTTCTCTTTCAGACCATTGTTCTAGGATGTTGTTACAATCAGTAGAATACCAGGCTATGATACCAAATAAAAGTCGCTATGCACTGAATCGATGATGGCCAAATATATAGATATAGAATTGAAGCGCAGTAATCACAGTAGCAGCAATATAAATATGATAACAGTGAGAATTAAAGTAAAGCGAGAAGCAATCACACCAGAGTTTTTATACTAGTTCGAACTTCCCGTTCTACGTCCAGTCCCAGACTTCTTCTGGATTTATGACTATACCCTCTCTTAACCCGGAGAAATAGGTTTTACAAACCATCTGAGCTGCCGAACAAGACTTCTATATTATAAACCGCTTAAGCTACCGAATAGGACTTCGAGCTTGAAAAACTCTAATTGGACTTTGTCTACAAATGGTAGTAAGTTTCTTAACCGATTGTGGTCTAGATAACACTGATAAGTCTATTAACTACACCCTTCCTATAATCTCCTTAAGATGATGATTTGAACATGTAATTTTAGGAAGTAAATAGTTAGGAATATTTATAATTCACAAGTGCGTATAGATTAAAACGATAGAAAGAATTGATTCTTAGTTTGGTTAAAAATAAAAGTGAATTCACAACTCTGTTTATAGATTTGAAAAGCTCTAATTGAATAGTAGTAACCATTAGAGAGAACTATTCAAAATAGTGGATGCGACTGTTGAAGAAGTGGGGACATGTCTTTTTAGAAATTTAAATCAAAAACCCGACTAAAAGCATCTGGACATCTGGATATTTTGTACCAGACGTCTAGATTCAATATAAACGTTTATCATGAAAAATCCAGACGTCTAGATTGAACTAAACAGTACATTTTTATTTCAGTATGACCAGACGTCTACGATGAAATGCCAGACGTCTGATATTGAATTAAAAAGTTCCTCAGAAGTCTATGATGAAATATCAGACATCTGATGTTGAACTAAAATGTTCCTTGGATATCTATGATGAAAGTTAGACTTCTTGTTTTGAACTAAAATGTTCTTCTTCCTTTTAAATGTTATATTTTGTTTATAAAATAATATTTTGACTATTTTATTTTGAATATATATATATATAATATTCATATTATAAAAATAGTTTTAAAAATATATCTGTGTGTGTGATCATCAAATTGGAGATTGTACATATAATCTAGACCGACAAAAATAATATACAAACTCTATTTGTTTTCTTCAGTTTTAGTCCGAGTTTGATGTCAATCGTCATATCTCCATGTATATATTCCTTCGTCTTATCTCCATCATGTAAATCTCTTCTTATATTTCCATGTATATACTTTCGCATATACCTGCAAGTTAGCTTAAAGTTTCTTTGGCATATTCGTATAGTTGTTGTCATTAAAATCCAACAGGAGAGGTTTTAACAATATCACACCGCGAAACCCCTACCACGCTTCATCCTACTCTAATACCAAATGTGGGAAAAAAGGTTGTCTATAATACAATGCGGAATGGATCTTAAGGCTATTTATGCACTAGAGAGGGTGAAGTGTGTATTTCAACCACTTACTTATGAATTTAAAACATTATATACTCAAATTGTAAACAGAAACAGATAATCACATAATAAGTAAGTGGTAAAGTAAGATGCAGTAAAATAAATAACACCAGGGATTTTTATACTAGTTTGGATTGATAAATCCTACAGTTAGTCCTGCACTGCACCATACAAAATTTCACTATCACTATTTGCCTTCCACGGGCAGCAAAAACACCTTTACGATCTTGATTTCATGGGCTACAAGATGCACCATCTTGATTTATCAAGCTATAAAATCACTCTCTTGATTTCACAGGCTACAAGAACACCTTATTTTATTTACAATTTACAGTAGAGTATGGCAAGTAGTCATATCTTCAATATAGTTTCTTGTAGATTTAGTACAATAATCCAATATACCTCTAATTCTTTGAACTGTTCGAGGAATATGATGAAATTAGAGGGAGAATGATAAGAATTCAAGTACAAATTCTATAATCTTATGTGGTTTGCAAATCATTGAAAAACTAGAGTGAAAGAGTGTGGATTTGCAAAGAGAGTGTAAAAATATGTAATAGATCTTTCTCATAAAAGTATGGAAATGAAAGAGTAAGAGAAAATGAGAACGTTATGTTGTAAATATCGTTTTCCAGAGCCATTATATAGTGGTTGAAGAGACATGTCTATTGATGAAGGGGTGAAGGTAAAATCCCTTTATTTGAATTTTAAAAAACAGGAAAATGCTCGATATGTTGACATACTTAGGGGAGATATGTCGACATACATGTATTGATTTTCAGATTTCAAAGTACTTCATATTTATGGATATTTTATGATTCAGTTGATGTCAATGGTTGATGAACTTCAAGTATAATTGTCATTGGGTCTTTAACAAAGATTCTAAGATTCAAACATCCACTCATAATTTCAAATATTTTTGCCGTTGCAACATTTGCGTTTCATTCTTCTTCGATCATTTTTGTTCTTCCATTACCTCGATTAATCACCATATATATAATTCATTTGCTTCCATTGAGTTATTGTTATTTCTGTAAAATGTCTCCATAATATATCTGAAAGTACTACACAACTCGAAGATATGTAAGTAGTAATATTTATATGGTTGTTCATCAAAATCAACACTTAGGGTATTAACACCATTAGTATTTTATTTCGTTTAAATCCAATTTAAATGTTGTACCGATATCGTATATCGATACACGCATTTATAACTTTTATTTACACACTTTATTAAATACTACTGGTATTCAAACAAATCAAATAAAATATTTTAATAATTAGTATTTCACAAATATTAATTAATTTAAAAACACGCTTAACATTTATTTTATTTTATTACAATTTAAATATTCTTTCGACATCGTATATCGATACACACGTTTATAACTTTTATATACATACTTTATTAAATACTAATGGTATTTGAAATAATCAAATAAAATTAATAATTAATATTTCATAAATATTAATTAATCTACAATGATTATAATTTAATTAAATCAAGTGGTTCATTCGGAGTACTCATCATTTCGATTGTGCGACTCAAATATGTAAATTCAGTCAACAATTAATATCGAACATTCGAATATTAATGTTCACACATCATCTTAGCTAGTGGTATGACATTTTGGATGAATTTATTATATACACATCTTTCAGTAAAATCCAATTTTATTTAGTGTAAGGGATACCCGGTAGTAACAATTATTTACACCAATTCTTATTGTCAACACTATATCACATTAAGATTTATGGAATTTGGTTTTGGTTAAAATTTCAATATTGTCCACATTCAACTTGGTTAGTCCATATGTGGCAAACACCCTACACTTCTGATATCCAAATACCATAAATAGTGTGTTGTAATGGTATCCAACTAATGTAGATAGACAATCAAGGGTAAAGTAAAACAATCCAAAATAGAACCTATAGCATACCTCATAGCGCATAGGACAAAATATAATAATTAACATAGATATAAAACATGCGAGACAGTAGTATAACAAAATGAACCAAAATAAATCAGAATATATCGTTCCATCACAGTTATACAAAATAAAGTGGAAATAGAGTTTACGCATCAAAACAAATAAACTATAAATAGAAAGCTGTTTTTAATAACTAAGTACTGATAATAGCTTCACGATACTACACAACGAAGTAACAATATTGCTCCAAAATTTAGTATATGAAAGTGCTAACCACCTGCTCGTCCTCTGCATGGCTCAATGTGCTATCTCAGACTTGCCATCTAATCTACTCATTAAAGAGTACCCGAGATAATAAGAAGCAAAGAATAAAACCCGAGTCAGACAACGGTCTGGTATGAGTGAACAATAATCTTAGAACATTATAAAAATCGATATAGTAAACAGGAACATGAGGTATGAAGAATCAGACCTGACATGTTCCTGCATCCAACAAGTTAGCACATAACATCGATATATGCTAATCTACCATCATATAGGTGTAATTACTACGCAAAGTACAACATAGGATAATTAGGTATACTATGTAATAACACCTACAATGTGTGGCATCCATTTCAACATAGCAAGCATAACAAACATAGCAAACATCAAAAAATTCTCACATCACAGCTCAATGCCATTGGATATAGGATAACTCATATTATCCCCCATATTGATTAGCGACTACATATCATCGAGGTCCCACCGGTGCTTGAATCGATGCCACTCCTAGGTCAGGAAACTTGACCACTCGGTGTAGGTCCAGGGATAAATAGATCACCCTGTATCGATATGCAGTGAGTGTCCCCACCGTCCCCTTTTTATCGAGCATACTCAAGACCTCCAAGTTACCTACGATCCCTTCTGCATACGTCCCAATAGTAGAAAGCCTCATATGTTCTACTCCATAAGTCCTAATAGTAGAAACCCTCGTACATTCTACTTTACAAGTTCACTCCGTATTGAACTTGCCTCCTTAGATGATTCTAGTAGAAACCTCCCTATGTTCTACATCACAAGTTCGCTCTGTATTGAAATTATCTCCTTGGACATCACCCAGATGCTACGAACACTTTCTACTTGAAGCGTTCAATCTACTACACTTACATCATCGAGTAGTCGAAGTCCCGAACATCCTTGTCGCTATCGCAATCCCTCTCAAGTTATCCCGGAGCTACCCCACATTCTCCTCGAAGTTAACCCTTAAATAGTCCCCAAGCATCTTCAAGCTACTCCCGAAGCCACTAGCCAAAACCCTATTCCTCTGCTTTGTCTAATACAACCACCACCGATCAGAGACCACCGGACTGAAGTAACTACCATACATGATTTCTTATACGATCTTCCAATTACTGAACTAACCTACCACCACACCACTTTATGATCAAACCAGAGCCACCACTGGAAAGCATTTCATGTCTGGTATTCCACCACTGAACCAAGCTTCCCTAGATCAAAGTCTTCTCCATGCATTTGCTTTCCTCGCCCAAAGTTGCAAGCGAACCACCCTATGCCAAATAGAACTCTACCGACCAGAACTCATGTTGCATTTCCAACACTTCAAACTTCGCACCAATTCGACCACTACACTTACCACTTTGATCCCTACGCTACACCAATGCATCGATATGGCCCCCAACTATAAAATCGATTACAAACCCTATTTCGCTCCGATGAGCATTTTCAAGTATTCAAACATACAAGTAACATTCAAACATTCAAATATGCCATACAAACATATAACACAACATACAATCATCATCCAAATATGTAAATATATATCAAATCACAACAATTTATTTTAAACCATGTTCATAGTCTAACCTAACTTTCATATGAACAATTATATATCAAAACAACATGTTTAAATCATTTTGAATAAATTTAAATTCGTTTTTATTTCAGATTTAATTTAAAAATAGTTACAAAACATATTTTCAACATTAAAAATGGATTCAAAACATGCCAAAACCTATAGATACATATATATATATATATCATGCTTAGAGATGATAAATCAATCATTAATCTTCCAAAAATCAGCAAAAAGCACGCAAATCGAGGAAAATTCAAAAGTTGCAGGAAATACCCCATTTAAAAATTATATTTTATAGTTTGAAAATATTTTTAAAACAAATTACAATCATATATCAACATCTATAATGAAGTGGGAGAACATAGTCACTTACATAGGGTGTAGAATTGACAAAATCCACCAAACAAGCATAGATTCACCAAAGCAAAGGTAGATTCGGGTTTGTGCAGCAACTACGTTCTTCTCAAGGCACAAATTATAAAGTATAGACAACCTCTTATTAATCTTTTGCCTAATCTGCTTTTTATCTAATCGTTTTATGTTAATTTTGATGAAAGAATGATGGATTTCAGGTAGGAGATGGTTAATGGAGGCTAAGAAATGTTAGAGAATGTTTATAGATGTATTTATAGGTGTTAGTGGGTGCTAGGAACTGCTCATAACCCTAATTTTTGAAAGTAATTAGCAGGCCTGATTATAGGTCGGCTTAACTACCCACTAATCATGCCTATAGTCTTTCCAAACTTTAAACGGTCATATCTCTTAAACCGTAAGCCCAAATATCTGTTATGATCACTCTGCGGAATAGGAAATCATCATATCTTTCATTTGAAAGTGATTTAATATATATTGCCCGTGTGTATCATTTTGTGACATTCCAAACATTCTTTTATACAGATTATAAAAGATGTCTTTTCAAATCCTATATCGAGAATTAAATGACCAAACTGAAATGATTTTAACATGAGTACATTGTTAAAACTCATAAGTTTATTATTTACTTATAGTTTTTTTAGAAATATTTTAGTACCTATTAATATTCTTTCTTATAGACACATGCTTCCTCTACATTTTGATTGAAATTCAAACTATTTGATTTCTCTATCAAAATAATTGCTTAACTCTGATGCTTATATAATAATACTTTCGTATCATTTCTTGGATCATAAATACTCACAAACTCAACTATCACTCCAACTTACTTCAAAATATTTTGGTTTTTTTGTGCAAACAGTCTGTGCTAAATTATTATTTGAAACCATTTTGGTCTCATTAGACCTATGATTACATACATTTATATGTATAAATCATAAGAGTTTTCCAACTCTTATGTCACTCCCACTGAATAGGTGTTTCACCCTCAATCTTCCAAGATATAATTCATTTATACCTTATGATTTATAATTGTACGATTAAAGAATTATTTCTTAAAATTGTGGCTTAGTCCTTGATTGCAAAATAATAGTAAAACTTCATTATGTAGCTAATGCAATGAATATTGTTATTCTAGATTTATTTAATAAGTTTTAATGAGATTTTTCATCTCACAATACCAAATTAATCACGAAGCATTTACGATGTTGAAATCTCACCTAATCGAGAATTAACAAACTTAAGCGATGTTAAATTTGGCTTAATATTGTAATTAGTCATCGTATGTTTATAGAATTATGAGGTAGCATTCTAAATATTAGTTAAAATGCCCAGTCCAATTACGGTGAAAAACAAAAAAAATGACCTAATACAAAAAGGAATAAGTAAAGCACAAAAAAAGTAAAGGACATAAAAATTTACTTGGTTCGGATTTTGAAGAATCATACATCCACATGCCAAAACTTTGCTTATATATTTCTTTCTGGTACAAACTTTTTCAGTGGAAGAGAGTACAATATATCTAGTATAGATTCAAATAATGTCCAAAAGTCCTTTACTTTGCTATAGTAACCTTCTATTTATATTACACCAGTATCACATGGATCGCTAATCCCAAATTCACCATTGCTCCTCCGCCATTCGATCCTTCCACATGTCATTAATCGTGTTGCTTGTTGATTTTGCATGGTTTGCTGACGTAGCTAAAGGCATAGGCAAAACCTTTTAGCGAGAAGATTTGGTTGGGGGTAGGAATTTTGAATTTAAAGTTAGGCGGGATATTTAAGCTTGCAGCGTTAAGGGTGAACTCCAGGATTCATTACGGGGATTGCATTTTTCTTGCTCGTTGTGTCACAGCCTCTGAATTTGTTTCTGGTTGGTGTGGTTCCTCTTTGAAAGAGCGGCAAAATCTTCTCTTTGTGTTATTGTCGTTTCTTAATTGACGGTGCTTGGATTTCAGGGAGATGCTGGCGTAGTTCTAAGGGCGGTGTCAATTCTAGTTTTAAGAGGGTGTCGATGTAATTATTTATATGGTGGCAGTATGGACCTGAAGGAGGTGGTGAAGTTGTCTTTTTAAGAAAGTGGGTGGTGCAGTCTCTAAAAGGACGATGGTTTAAATATTAAAGGGGTGGTGACAAAGTCTCTTTGGAGATGTTGGCGCAAGGAGATGACGGTGCTGTCTTTTAGAAGAGATCTATTCAGTATTTTCTTTCTATGGGTAAATGGGGTTTTTTGGTTTACTTTTTTGCTAGCAGGCAACACTTATCTGGTCGTTTTTGTAAGAGTAACCTCCCCACTTGCTTGTTAGTGTATGTTGTTGCAATGTCAGTGTAACTCATCCACCGAGATTGCGTGACCTATCTTTGATCTGGTTCAATTATCATGACACCTTTCGTCTTTGATTTCTTTGTTGCTTTGTTGATTGTATATGAGTCCTGTGTTTGTCCAGTTGTTTGTGAATGTAGTTTATTGGGTTCAAAGATGCTTATCTTTGTGCAATTCCCTTCTTTTGATAAAACCATGGCTGAATCACTTTTTCCTTTTGGTCGCGCAATTCCAATATTCTCATTTTGTTGACCTATATTGCACATGCTTATAGGAGAAAATTGGGTGCAACAATAATGAATATTCATAATATTCATAACAAAATAAAACTATTTATATTTTCATTTAATAATGAAAACAATTATTATTTCACAAATAATATTTGGTGTGTGTGTGTATGAAAACATTTTTTCATATCTTGATGCATCCATTTACAAGTGTCACATGGTATGCTCCTACTATTTCTTCCATTACTATGATAGCATATGAAATGTGAAGTTCCATTTAACTGCTTATTATGAGCTATTTATTTCTTTTACTATAACTGGTTTACAGTCAAGAGTTTTCAATTAAATATCTTAAACAGGTAGGAACGACCTTTATAGAAAACAATTTTATATATTATAACACAATTAGAATAGAAATTACAATTCTCATTAAGTATCCCTTAGTATTTTTTATAATTATTATTTCTGATGTCCCTTTATGAAGCAGAGGTGACCATTCACTATCTTTATCCCAACTATTCCTAAGTTACATCCACTCCTGTACACTTCCTTTCCTTTCCAAAATGGTTGAACCATTCAAAGAAGATCCATATTGTAATCAATCGTATTGAATACATGACTTCGCATTATGGTTTATTTATTTATTTCCAATGAACAAATTTCATTAAAGTTTCGTACATTATGAACTGTGACCATTCATTATATAGCATTATGTGTGATCAGATATGGATAAAATATCCATATATTGCTTTTAGTGTTCGACACTCATAGAGGACAATATGCAGCCTTGGGCAATTAAAAACTTAATCGACCAAGTTACGAATATAGTTATTAATGCAAAGGTAGGCTCTTGCATGGGCCTTGAAGCGATAATATGCAAAAGTATTTGGGATAAGTATATTTTATATATGTTTGTAAATATTTAATTTATTTCATTTGTATATCTTAATTGATAAACATTTTATCCATTTTATTAGTTGCACAAATTTATCAATGTAGATTATTTTAACTTTATACAACATAGTTCTTATAATATTAGAAAGGTTAAATGTTACCATTGCATTTTTCTAATAAGGCTCCCACTAGACTTTTATGTTTCTCAAAATCCTATGAGAAAACATAGAAATATTTCGATTTCTCTAGTGGGTATTAGGACTCGCATGCCTTGGGATTCTAACCTTGAGGTATATCAACAAATCATAAACCCACGCATAATTGATAACTCCTAGTCGGTTGCATCATATACAACCCCTAACCCATGGTCCTTATCCTAATATCTTCCCAACTTTAAGGAAGTTTAACAAATTGAAAGATATTATTCACTCATACCTACCATTTCACGATAACCTATGTATATTGCACATGCCTTGAGGAATATCAACAAACATGTGCATGTATATTACCTCGTCTAATAAATATACTAATAGTGCTACGCAAAACATCTCTAGCTTAAGGAATATCAACGTCTAAAGAGTATGCAAGCAATCTATTAATATATAAATGGTAGAGGACAACTTATATATTAATGAACCATAATTATTAATATACAAGAGTGATATCGATTTTAGGAATAATCTATTTTTTAAGAAACACCCTCGTGATTCAAGTGTCGAACAAATCAGAAATCACCGTATACGTACAATACGCATGTATTTATTCCTTAAATCTAATTTGAATTTCTTAAAGTTCCACCTATTTAATTTAATTTTAATTTCATTAGTTAAATCATATTTAGTTAATTCAATTAATTATTTAATTAATATTTTAGTTAATTGAATTTAAATTTCAACTATTGAATTTTACTTCATTCATCCTTAATAATTTGAAGATGAATTGGACTATAACATTTATAGTAATTATGTACACATATCATTATACATGTACATATTTATTAATTAACTTTCAATTAATTCAATTGACACTAGAGGGGGGGTGAATAGTGTTTATAAGAAATTACTAAATCTTTTTGAGTTTATGTTAATTTGAACACAAATGTATGTAATATTCAGACACAGATATAATCACAAAAACAAACACATATGTAGAAATAAAGTAAATGCAGTAAAGGAAAGAACACATCGGATTTTATACTGGTTCGGAGTTACCCTACAACCAGTCCCGCACAACAAAGTACGGATTTCATTTCAAAAGCAATTCAACAATTACAACCCTCGATTTCAAGGCTACGAGGTACACCCTCCAGAATCACAATCCTCTGGGTAGAGATACTTGATTTCCAAGGCAACAAGTTCACCCAATTGATTTCCAAGGCTACAATCACACCTTTTCTCGCTTGATTGATTTCCAAGGCTACAATCACACCTTTTCTCGCTAGATAGATTACAAAGAAGCCTATAACTCTGAATAGCACTTGGATCTTGTTGAGATAGTGATAGAGAATCAAACTAGAGATTATCTAGTTAGATTCAATGTTGATTTCGGCAGAGTAATGATAGGATTTTGAATAAGAAAATGTGGAAGAAGAAGAGAAGTGAAAAACCAGAAAATCTAATCAAAAATTCGTTGAAACCAACCCCTATTTATAAAAGAACAACAGCCATGTCTATTCATGAAAGGTTATGGCGAATAGACACTTCTTTTGAAATTCAAATTTTTGGTCCTAACTGACACTATGTCGACATGGGGTACTAGGGTACGTCGACATCCCAAAGGAAATTTTGATGTTTTGTTTTTCTTTGAAAATAACCTTTATCTTATATTAAAACTATTTTAAACTTTATAAATACACTTGACTATAGATAAAATACATAGATAAATATAGAGAATAATATATATAAAATTTTACTATAATTTTATATTTAAATCTATTATAATTAAAGATAGTTTAAAACAAACGAAGTTTTAAAACAAGAGTTTATTAAAAATAAAACAAAGAATATTTTAAGGCTAAAACATCCTTTTGAAAATCATTTTAAAAGATAATTTTTAAGGCTAAAACATTTTGAAAAGCAGTTTTGAAAATCATTCTGAAGTAGTTTTGAAAATCATTTTGAAGTAGTTTTGCAAGCTTCTTCCTGCAGAATATCTCATCACGTCAGGACTCGAGAACTTGTACAAAACCAGGATGTTCGTGGGTTTGTAAGCCACTTGTCATAGGTTTGTAAGCTACTTGTCGTGGGTTTGTAAGCCACTAAAAAAGTGGAAATGGGTTCCATCCCAAAAGAAAAATGGAGTGAAGATTTCAGTGCTATTGTGAAGTTTTAACAAAATTCTAGACTCATAACTTATCTTGAAATCTTGAACTCTTGATAATCTTGATATTCTTAATACTCATGAGTCTTCAATCTGGATATCTTGAATCTCTATACTGTACAGTCTTCATTCTTGGTACCTGCATGGTTAAATCCTGCATATACATATATATCTAAACTATAATGTTAGTATTTATATTTTATAATCTTATTCTAAGGTTGTTGTCATCAAAACCATCATCTCAAGGACTAACAATCTCCCCCTTTTTGATGATGACAACTGTTGTTTATAAAATATTACTTCTATCCTAATAACTCCCCCTAAAACTGATAACTCCCCCTTAATCTATGCCTAACTCTTCTATTTTATATTTCTCCTCCTTTGTCATCAACAAAAACAAACTAACTCCAAACTATATAACTCTTAGTCTAATATCCTATATGATTATAATGATAGTGTTATCATACATAATCAATACTTAATTATAAAACTAAAACTTTAGTCCTAAATTACAAACTCTCCTTACTAAGGATCTATATAATAATACTTTTAATAGAACATATATAAGAACACACATTATTTATTAATTATATATTTGTTTATATTTACATTTTCATAGAGAACGTAAAAAAACAAATAACAAATAGGAAAGAAAGAGAAGAAACTAATGTTTGTCTTTGAACATAAGAGATCTATGAATCGAACAATTTGGATAGTGGAAACAGAAATTTCCACGTTGTTCGACAAGATTTCCATCTTTGTCAAAGCACACTTCGCCAACGCAAACGACTTTGTCGTTATCTTCCGCATGCTCTTCTTCCATTGGTTCTTCTTCTTCTTCTTCACTTTCCTCTTGTTCATGATCTCCTGAAGAGTCCTCGTCAATCAAGATTGGGTTAGCATGATTATCCATAAGAAATTTTTGCAAATTCCTAAGGATTTTGCCTTGCCTCTCTTGTTCTTTGGCCATTCAAAGTTGCATCACTTGGATTTCAGTCATTAATTGAAGGGTATCCTTCAGAGAATCCTCCATTTTCATCACACGAGCGAGCGTTGTTTGTTGAAATGGACCAGAAGTAGGCGATGGGAATGAAAAAGTTGATTTTATGTTTGATTTGGAAGAGGAGGCCATTAATAAATTGATTTCAAAAGATAGAACAGAAAGAGAACAGGGAGAATGAATAAAATTTCGAAATAGGAGAAATTTATAACCACTTATTTGAATTTTGGTAGGAAAAAAAATTTAAAATTTAAAAACGTTATATGTCGACATGGGTCTAAGGGAGATGTCGACATGGTTCTTGAATATTTGCCTATTTAATTTATTTTGAATTAATTTTTAATTATACTTTGTTATTTATATTTTATATTTCAGTTAATGAACAAATACCTAATTCTCTTCTTAATTTAGTAAATGTAGATTCATTTAAAGGTTTTGTTAAGATATCAGCAATTTGATTTTCAGAATTGATATAGTCGAGAGTAATTACTTCTCTACTTATATTATCTCTGAGAAAATGATGTCTGATATCAATATGTTTAGTTCGAGCATGTTGAGTAGTATTTTTGGATAAATTTATTGCACTAGTATTATCACAATAAATTGGTGATTTTGAGATATTTAAACCAAAATCTTTTAAAGTTTGTTGCATATATATTACTTGATAGAGAAACTGTGTTTTGCTTTTTACTAAACCAGGAAATCAGAGAATGCCCTAAAAAATGACAAGTTCCACTTGTACTTTTTCGGTCTGATTTACAACCAGCATAATCAGCATCACAGTAAGATATTAAGTTAAAAGAATCATTTTTAGGATAAAATAAGCCATAATCAAAGGTGTGTTTAACATATCTTATAATACGTTTTACAGCTTTTAAGTGAGTTTCTTTTGGTTGGGATTGATACCTTGCACAGAGACAGACACTATGCATGATATCAGGTCTACTCGCAGTGATATAGAGTAGTGATCCAATCATTCCTCTATATAATTTTTGATCTACATCTTTCGAGAGATCTTCTTTACTAAGGTACTCATTGGTTGCCATGGGAGTGGGTTTTCCACTCGCAGTAGTCAAACCAAATTTACTAACTAGGTCTTTAGCATATTTTTCTTGACTAATAAAGATACCATTATCTAATTGTTTTATTTGTAATCCTAAAAAGAAGTTTAATTCACCCATATGACTCATCTCAAACTCTTTTGTCATTATTTCAGAAAATTCTTTATTCATTTCAAAATTAGTTGATCCAAAAATGATATCATCTACGTAGACTTATACTAGTTGAATATCATTTTTATTTCTTTTAATAAAAAGAGTATTATCTACTTTGCCTATTTCCAAATTTGATTGTAACAAGTAAGATCTTAGTCTATCATACCAGGCTCTAGGAGCTTGCTTTAGACCATATAGAGCTTTCTTTAGTTTGTAAACATGATTTGGAAATTTATCATTTTCAAAAAGTGGTGGTTGTTTAACAAATACTTCTTCTTTTACAAAACCATTTAAAAATGCACTTTTAACATCCATTTGAAATAATATGAAATTATTATGATTTGCGAAAGCAAGTAGAATCCTAATGGCTTCTAATCTTGCTACGGGGGCAAAGGTTTCATCAAAATCTATTCCTTCTTCTTGACAATAACCTTGAGAGACTAACCGGGCTTTATTTCTAACAACCTCTCCTTGTTCATTCATTTTATTTTTATAAACCCATTTAGTTCCAATTATTGTTTTATTTTCAGGTCTAGGAACAAGTTCCCAAACATCATTTCTAGTGAATTGATTTAATTCTTCTTGCATAGCCAAAATCCATGAATCATCAGATGATGCTTCTTCTGGATTTTTTGGTTCAATAGTTGATATAAAAGCTACATTACTCATTTGAATTAGTTGGTTTCTAGTTTTAACAACAGATTGCATATCTCCAAGTATATTTTCTATAGGGTGATCTTTTAAAAGTTTAATCCTTTTATTAGGATGATTTAATTCATTATTAGTTTCAGTTGACTCTTGGTTTTGAGTGATTAAATCCTCTTTATCATTTATTTCTTCAAAATTTTGAAATTTTCATCAAATGAAACATGCATTGTTTCTTCGATGGTATTAGTTCTTAAATTAAATACTCTATATGCTTTACTTCTATTAGAGTATCCGATAAAGATACCTTTGTCGGATTTAGGATCAAATTTATCTAAGTTATCTTTTGTATTTAAAATAAAACATTTACTTCCAAAAATTCTAAAATAAGATACCTTAGGTTTCTTTGAGTAAATAAGTTCATAAGATGTCTTATCAGTTAAAGGTCTAATTAAAATTCTATTTAAAATATAACAGGCGGTTGCAACTGCTTCTGCCCAAAAGTACTTTGGTAAACTATTATCAGAAAGCATAGTTCTCGCACACTCTTGAATCGTCCTAATTTTACGTTCTACTACTCCGTTTTGTTGTGGAGTTCTTGGAAATGAAAAATTGTGAATTATTCCCTTTTTATTGCAGAATTCTTCAAACTTTTCATTTTCAAATTCACCACCGTGATCACTACGGATGGTTATAATTTTTTGAGAAAATTGATTTTGAACTCTTTTTGAAAAATTCTTAAAACATTCAAAAGTATCACTTTTATGTTTCAAAAATATTGTCCATGTAAATCTAGAATAATCATCTACAATTACAAAAACATATTTATTGTGATTTATTGACTGAATTTGAGATGGACCAAATAAATCAAGATGAAGTAATTCAAGAGGTTTTGAAGTTGAAATCATATCTTTTAATTTAAAGGAACTTTTTCTAAGTTTTCCTAGTTGGCGTGCATCACATAGACTATCTACTTTAAAATTCATTTTAGGGAGGCCTCTTACCAGATCATGTTTTGACAATCTAAATAAGAGTTTGAAATTCAAATGCCCAAATCTCTTATGCCAAATCCAAGGGTCACTTGCATTTGCCAAAAGACACAAGTTACCATTTGAAATTTTCATACTAAGAATATAAATATTCTTTTTCCTAATTCCCTCAAATATTATGGTTGAATTATTATCTTCAATGTGACACTTATCTTTTTCAAATTTAATTTTATATCCTTTATCGCATAGTTGACTTATACTTAGCAGATTGTGTTTTAGATTCTTAACTAGAAAAACGTTAATAATAATAGGAGTTTCAGAGTTACCGACTTTGCCGATGCCGATCACATAACCTTTTGAATTGTCTCCAAAGTTAACCAGTCCTCCGTCTTTGTATATTATATCATTCAGCATATCTCGATTCCCAGTCATGTGTCTAGAACATCCACTATCGAGTATCCGTTTGTTCTTTTTGATCTGCACAGTTTGTTTGTTTTGGATTGATTCCTCAATTCCCATAAAGCATGATTCATGCACATCAAACAATCTTAGTAGACAACTTGTATTTGAATATTGATTATATGCAGACTCAAGAGACAATGATGATCTGAATATTTCTAAACATGCATTAACAAATTTCTTAAACATAGCCATTTAAAAAAAAACTTTTTCAAAAATCAGATTATGAAACTTTTGAAAACCTTGCTCTGATACCAAATGTGAGGAATGCGGAATATGGATCTTAAGGCTAGAATGAACACTAGAGGGGGGGTGAATAGTGTTTATAAGAAATTACTAAATCTTTCTGAGTTTATGTTAATTTGAACACAAATGTATGTAATATTCAGACACAAATATAATCACAAAAACAAACACAGATGCAGAAATAAAGTAAATGCAGTAAAGGAAAGAACACACCGGATTTTATACTGGTTCGGAATTACCCTACATCCAGTCCCGCACAACTAAGTACGGATTTCCTTTCAAAAGCAATTCAACAATTACAACCCTCGGTTTCAAGGCTACGAGGTACACCCTCTAGAATCACAATCCTCTAGGTAGAGATACTTGATTTCCGGGGCAACAAGTTCACCCAATTTATTTCCAAGGCTACAATCACACCTTTTCTCGCTTGATTGATTTCCAAGGCTACAATCACACCTTTTCTTGCTAGATAGATTACAAAGAAGCCTATAACTCTGAATAGCACTTGGATCTTGTTGAGATAGTGATAAAGAATCAAACCAGAGATTATCTAGTTAGATTCAATGTTGATTTCGGCAGAGTAATGATAGGATTTTGAATAAGAAAATGTGGAAGAAGAAGAGAAGTGAAAAACTAGAAAATCTAATCAAAAATTCGTTGAAACCAACCCCTATTTATAAAAGAACAACAACCATGTCTATTCATGAAAGGTTATAGCGAATAGACACTTCTTTTGAAATTCAAATTTTTGGTCCTAACTGACACTATGTCGACATAGGGTACTAGGGCATGTCGACATCCCAAAGGAAATTTTGATGTTTTGTTTTTCTTTGAAAATAACCTTTATCTTATATTAAAACTATTTTAAACTTTATAAATACACTTGACTATAGATAAAATACATAGATAAATATAGAGAATAATATATATAAAATTTTACTATAATTTTATATTTAAATCTATTATAATTAAAGATAGTTTAAAACAAATGAAGTTTTAAAACAAGAGTTTATTAAAAATAAAACAGAGAATATTTTAAGGCTAAAACATCTTTTTGAAAATCATTTGAAAAGATAATTTTTAAGGCTAAAACATTTTGAAAAGCAGTTTTGAAAATCATTCTGAAGTAGTTTTGAAAATCATTTTTAAGTAGTTTTGCAAGCTTCTTCCTGCAGAATATCTCATCACGTCAGGACTCGAGAACTTGTACAAAACCAGGATGTTCGTGGGTTTGTAAGCCACTTGTCGTAGGTTTGTAAGCTACTTGTCGTGGGTTTGTAAGCCACTAAAAAGGTGGAAATGGGTTCCATCTCAAAAGAAAATTGGAGTGAAGATTTCAGTGCTATTGTGAAGTTTTAACAAAATTCTAGACTCATAACTTATCTTGAAATCTTGAACTCTTGATAATCTTGATATTCTTGATACTCATGAGTCTTCAATCTGGATATCTTGAATCTCTATACTGTACAGTCTTCATTCTTGGAACCTGCATGGTTAAATCCTGCATATACATATATATCTAAATTATAATGTTAGTATTTATATTTTATAATCTTATTCTAAGGTTGTTGTCATCAAAACCATCATCTCAAGGACTAACAATGGTTGCTTCACCAACCACCTGTCACCCTATCGATGTCACATAAGGTAGGTATTATGGTAGGGATACCAAGACACCAGACTTGACTTAGTGTGGAATAAGTATTGTGGATGGAGATACTTGGACACCTGGAGTTTACTTAGTATAGAGTAGGTATTATGGATGGAGATACCTAGGCCCTCCGACAGATGCTGAGTATGGTGTACCTTTTATGATATTGTAGAGTAGCATATTATCTATGTTATGTGTTGACTCTTTGGTTGTAGGGACATGTCAAGTATGGTTTATATACCCTTTGTTCTGTATACTATATCGACTTTTATAGTATTTTGAGATTTGATATCGCTCACACCAGACTGTTGTTTTACTCGAGGTTTTATGCTTTGCTTTTTATTATCTCGGGTACTCTTAAATGAGTAGATTTTGAGAGCAAGTGTGGATGACATATGGAGTTCTACAGATGGACTAGTAGGAGGTGATGCTTACTTATATTTGTATTTGAGTTTGTTATTGTATTTCCGCTATGTGACACTGTGGAGCCTTGACAGTGTTTGACTTGCTATTATATGAGACAGTGTATCGGTAAAGTTTATTTTCCAGATGTATAAAATCTGTCACCGTATTGTTTAACTCTGTGGATCATATATTCAGATAATAAGTTCACATTGTTATTACTATCTCTACTCTTTTATACCTGTGTTGATTATTATATTTACTTTGATGCGATGTGAGATATACGATAGGTTATGTGGTTACTTGATGTTCCCTTTTCTTCTTTTCCATTCTATTCTCTTCCATTTCCTCTTCTTTACTTCTTTTCTTTCCTTTGACAATCGTTCTGCACCGTAGATGTAGGGTGGTCGTTACATTTGGTATTAGAGCAAATGTTACATGATTAACCTTAGTTGATACCGCGATCCAGTACAAATAGGGTAAGAGTTGTCACGTAAGACTGGATCTAGAGGGTGTGTATATACAAAAGGGTTCGTATTTGTTGTATATTTTGGTTTTCAAACTATATAGTAGTACATATAATATATAGTTGGGTTGCACACAGGAGCACTATTGATGCAGTATTCTTTATGAGAGACTGATCATCCTTATTATAAGTAAGAATGATTTGGCATGTGAGAAAAACTACTATTAACTCTATCTTTATAATTGAGGATTGGGAAGGATCGGAGCCACTACCCCTGATTGATAGGATATGTTCGTAGAATTGGTGTGGATCATTTCTTAGATGCCTAATTTGTTCTGGATAGTTATGATGCTCAAGTGCAAATGGTTAGAGTCGACTTTGCTGAGCTGTATATAGACTATGGGAGTCTAGGAGGCAGACCGTTCCTTGGAACAGGGTAGGCTATTAATAGGAAAGATTAGATGGTTACTTATTGGAGGATCTTCGATGGATTGTAGTTAGATGATGCATGAGGTAGAATTTGACCTCTAGATGACTCTAGTGACAGACAATGAACTAGTGGAGTGTCTCTTTAGCTTTGATTCCCAAGGACTAATTTGCTTAGGATTAGTTCATAGTTCACTTCGAAGAAGATTTATCTCGACTTTTCTAAAGTCGGTATTGATTAGAGAGTTCGCCAATTTGAAGTAGGGTGATATTGCTGTATCGGAGTATGTGGCCGAATTCGATGTGTAATCGAAGTACGGTCTATTCTCATTGATACTCCATACCAAAAGGATAAAAAGCTTAATATTGGGTAGAGTGATCGTCTTAGGAAGCGATTAATTGGTTAGATTAACGAAGGCTTCGAGAAGATGATTGAGAAGGTTTTATGAGGAGAAAGCTTGTACCTAGTGTTGAAAGGTTGTCCCGAACCTGTTGAGTAGGGATAAACTGGGAAAGCATATGTATTGGTTGTTATTCCAATTTCGTCGAGTGCTCCATCGACGAAAGAGAAAGGAAATGGTGTCACCGTTTAAGATATGATTTCCACTTATGGCGTTTTCGTACGTGTATTTGACACTGTGGTTTCATTCCCTTATATCCAGGTTTGATTGGGATATTGGGATTGAAACTCGAGATAATTATCGACCTTTGATTGTGGTGGACCTAGTTAGGGGCTCAGCCAGCCTATACATGGTTTGTCGAGACATTGTCTTATTGATTCATAGTTGTTGTTTTTTGCTATTGATCTGCTTAGGGTTTAGTTGGGTTGGTATTATGGTTTGGGAACGGACTGGCTAAAGGGGATACAAAATAATGATGGGCTGTGAGAGGTCATTGGTGACGATTAGGGTTGTGGAGGGGCGAACGACCGTGATTGGCTGCATATAGAGGATGTGGATAGTTAGCTTTCTATATTCGCTCGATATTCCACATGATGAGTTATTATCTGTGCTTGTGGCTTGAGAATGTCCAGACACATTTGACGAGGTGATCGGATTTCCACTATATGGGGATAGTGTTCCGTATCGATCTGGTCAGAGGAGATAGACCAGTAGTTGTGTCTTTAAGGCATACAATTTCCAAAAAGCTTAGGAAACTAAAGGTGCGAGCGAATGACCTATTGAGGTGATGGTTCATTCGTGGGAGTATATTTGGGTAGGATACACCTATAGTGTTTGTCAGTAGGGCGGATGGCTCTTTGGAGTTGCTTATTGGTTATCGTGAGCTGAATGAGATTATGAAAAAGTTTTTACTCCCGTTTGTTGATAGTTTGTTTGATCAGCTCTATAGCATGAGGATGTTCTCTTAGTTTGACCTTGTGGTGTGGTTTCACCAACTAAGAGTATTTTGGGGGAGTGTGTCGATTATAGTGTTTTGTACACTACCTTGATTTTTAGTTGGTTATGCTGTTCGGGTTAACCAATGTGTTGGCATGCTTTGTTGATCTCATGGACCGTGTTTTGAGAGGTCACTTGAGTGAGTTGTGCTTGTGTTCATCGATGATACTTTTGTCTACTCATGGACGAAAGAAGAGCACAAGACACGATTGGTGGTTGTGTTGTAGATGTCTAGAAGACACCAATTGATGATGAGATTTTGATAGTATCACTTCTGAAGGAGGGAAGTGAGATGCTTGGGTCATACTGTTTCATAGTAGGACATCGATGTAGATCCTATAGTTATGCTAGTCCAGAACTTGAATAGGCCCAAGGTAGTAGCACTGTTAACCGATTTGATGGGAGAGGATCAGAATTTTATTTGAGATGCAAGGTGCAGACACGCGTTAGTGAGTCTAACCGAGAGGTTGACGAGTGCAATGATGTTACTCATTTTGAGCGAGAATGAGGAGGCAATAGAATTCGCTTTGGGGATTTGGAGGCACTATCTGTTAGGAGAGAGAGAGGTTCAGTTGTTCAGTGATTCCACATCATTGGAGTATCTCTTCTTCGAGAAGGGTGTTGACCTTCGTCACTAGCGATGGTTAGAGTTTCTACCCTCCTATGGATTTGGCATTTCCTGTATGTTGTAAGAGAAATATAGTTGTTGGTGTTTCGAGCGGAGGCATACCAGTTTTGGAGTGATATTCCTAGAGTGGGCATTGCTCGAGCTTATCACTGGTTATGACTTCAGAACTTGATGGGCTATGGCCAAAGGGGATGGCTAGTTTGACCGTCAGACCTACTTTGATTTAGTGGATTAGTACATATCAAAGGTGTTTGGCTAGACTAGTGGAGATCATGGCTAAATTAGAAGAGTAAGTAGTGTCTTTAGAGGTGATCCAATGCGGTCTCGACTGAGATTGTTGGTTCCATAGGAATGAGAGATTGCCTGTTCTTGAGTAGTGGAGCATATATTTATAGACTGCATCGGTGGATTGCCGATGACTGAGGAAGTATGATAGCATTTGAGTCACAGTCAATTGGTTGACGAATAATGTTAGATTTGTATTCCTTAAGTCCAGTAGAATGACATCCGTGTTTGTTGAGTTATGTATGGAACAAATGGTATGATTTCAATTGTGTGCTAAGAGCATTGTAAGTGTCCGAAACCCATTGGTCGATAGTGGATTTTGGGAGATATTACAAGAGGCATTTGGGGACTTGGCACCAAATCAATTATATAATATTGAGACTGAACCAAGAGCTTCGAGACCCCGTAGGCCTATCCATACCGATAGATGTGATACGAAACAGGTTAGGAGGAGGGCAATGGAGTAGTAGAGGTTCAGTAGAGTAAAAGCAAAAATGGTTGTATACGGTAGACCGTGGGGAGCATGAGGACCATTTCTCCGGAGCTCTTTAGACAATGGTATTTATTTTTTATCGTCGGCTTTCATATTGGATATCATATTTGATGGTTGTATACTAGATAGATTAGTATTCTGCATGCAAAGTTAGGCATGGATGTTACTTTTGATATAAGATCTTATATATGCATGTTTGATTGGATTGTTAGCATTTGAGATGATAGCCTATGTTTGTATGGTTGTTAGGCATGTAGGATAGTTATGGTTTGATATATCATATTTATTTGAGACGATTGATCTGGTATATTAAAAGATATGAGTAGTATCCATATCTTTGTTGTATTATGATTTTTCTCGAACTAGCCACGCAAAGGAGGTTATGCCGAATTTTTCCGGAATCTAAGAGACTTTGAGGGCCTAGGGTTAGGAGACATTCTCTTTGTTATGTGATTTCGAGGATGAAATCTTTTTAAGGATGGGAGAATGTAACGATCCACATTTTTAACGATCGGATATTTAAATAGTTAATTTAAATATTTAGTCGTTAATTAAATAAAGGCCCAAAAATATGATTTTTTTCGATACGGCCCAATCAGGACTCGAGACCACTTCCGTTGAGTTTAGATTGACATTGCGAACTAAAATGAGTATAAGGATCGCTATATTTTGAGATCGAACGATCTGATGGCCGAAATGATCTCAAAATACACGAAATTAACATCCTGGGGCATAGTCTCAGATGGCGAAGAGATTAGTACCATTGGATCAAAAAAATAAAGTGATATGCGCAACGAGTTTCGTGGCAATCGGATGCATCGTGTGATCGTACGGTATCGAAATGCGCGACCATTTATTTGAGAGAATAAATAAATGGAATATAATAACATTATAAAAACCAAATTTGATTCTTCCCTCCAACATTTCATTTCATCATTCATACTTGGAGATAAAGTCAATGGCCGAACTCAACTCCTTCCCTTCAAAAAATAATATCTCCAAATCCGCTTGACGATAAAATACGAGGTCAGATCCGTTGAGATTGTATCGATGAAAGCTTCGCAATAACTATGGCGATTTTAGATCGACATCATTGGCCGAGATTGTCCTCTTTGCCACTGAACTAGGGTTAAATCTAGTTGGAGATTTGAACAATGATTGATGAAACATATATCGCCATTGATTTTCTCTCGCCAATATACATCGCCGTGATTTGGAGATCGATCGAGCGCCCATAGCAGATCGAGACCGATTCAAAGCCAATGCTAGGGCTAGATGATGCAATTTATGGAGTGGAGGCAGAGGCATGGAGATCGAGTGTAGATTGAAGAGCATGAGAGGAGAAGCGATTTAGCGAAGACGGATCGCAATTTCGTTGATAATCGACCAAGAGATCAAGGATCGAAGATACGGCCATAGTGTGCATATCCGTGTTCGAACGTGCACAAGTAATAAAGAAGAGGGATTAGAGATTTAAAATGGTAATTATCTTTTAATTAGTTAATTGATTGATTAATCAATCTTGATTCTTATACCAATCATATCTTTTGCATATGAAGTCCGTTTGGATGCGGTTTCTTGCATTGCGCTCATGATGGTGAGATCTACCTTTTGGCGCTGGTTTGGATAGATTTTATGGAGATGAGTGATACTATCTTTCACCATACTATGATTGGTTGTATGATATTAGATTGACGCTCGAGAATGATTTTTGGTTTAAAATGTGATTTTCCTATACGTATACAGCTGCTAGATTTTTGATAAAAGAAAATATAATTATTTTAAAATGATTTATAAAGAATATCACATATTTTCGATCGACGTGCCATAGTTAGAGAATTATTAGATTTAAGCTATCATTGATATGATTTCCCCTATTGGTTGGTATGGATGGATTATACATGTTGTATGTATGTTGTTTTGGATGGGTGTATGGTTGTTGGATGTATGTTTTGGTTGTTTAGCTTGTTTGGCTATTTTGGTTGAAAACACCAATTAGCAGTGATCAAGTTTTAGGTAGTATCTTGTACGTTAGGGTTTCGCACACGCGAAATCCTAATGAACGAGATATGCTGTAGAGGAGGGTTAGGATACGTGTCGATGAATTTGAGGTAGAGGATGAGGTTTCAGATTTCAGGATTGATGCCGGACATTTCCATTTGGTTTGTACTTATCCGTTCGTTTAAGTACAATACCAAGGTGGTTGGTATTGACCATTGTAGAGTGGCCAATGCCCATCACTAACGATTGTATTTTTATTTTTGTCATTTGCGGTTCATACACAAGCGGAATATTGTGTAGCGGGATACCACAATAACCATCTTTTCAAACCTTTTCGAATCGAATCAAATTAAAAAATTTCAACTAACCTTAATGGTGGTGTGATGATGGCTTGAAATTTTTGGTTAACTTGAGTTTGAAGTAAAGAAATTGATTTTCTTATAAATACGAAAATGTCAACATCGCGACTTTTCCCTCCTCTCTCTCTCTCTTTCAATTTTCATTCCCAGTAAACCAAAATGGCCGCCAAGATTTAAAAATCAAAATCAAATGATTTAGTCCACTAAAAATTGCGAAATTTGTTCCGTTGAACTCCTATGATTATGAGTTTTAACTCTATACAAGTATGGTTTGGTGCGGTTGAGATTTGCTAATATTAACGTGAGAAGGCATAAATTAGGGTTAGGCTTCGACTTGATTGAGGCAGAGATTATCGAAGTGGAGTATGCTGTTGCATTGCTAGCATCGAAGAGCACATCTTCCCATATTTTCGTGGCATGCAATCACCTGTAGTGGATTGCGTTCGTGCACTGTAGCAGTAGTGTTGTTAGGTCTCGACTAAGCATGGGTGTCGAGTTCCATCTTGATGTGTCCATCGTGCAGCTTTTGCGAAGCGGGGATCAATAGAGGTGGTCGTGTGGTGTTCCATGAAGCATAGCTCAAGAAAAAGAGGAAGTCATCCACGGCCATTGTGGGTATCAATGTATCAGTTAATCGTGCAAAGTAGTGGATTTGAGTTTGGAGGAGAAGAGTATTTAAAGGAATTAATTTGTTAATTAAGTTATTAATGAATTATTTAATCTCAATTTCTTATAAAATTAATAAATATCTCATACAAGGCCTGATTTGGACGCGGTCGTTGTGTTGGACTCGTATCGTTGTTATCTATGCATTAGAGTTGGATTTGGAGCTAGTAGAACTATGAGCTAAAATCTAGCGTCGTTGATTTTAAATCGAACCGGAATGCAAAAGCGTTAACTGGAATTTCTGTAACTTTACTCACCTCTAAATAAACTATATGATATTGTGTTGCTATTGATTATTACTGAATGCTTGAATGATATTTTATATATTGTTTTTCGATTATTTGTTTGGATTTTATTTCCACTTGGGGGCGGATGGCATAAATAACCATTATGTTGCATGGAATAAAAGCAAGAGGAAGTCGAAGTGTATGTAGTGAATATTTCGCTATTGAACACTTCGAAATACACATTAATATGTGTTATTTATAAAGGACTTTTGTAGAGAGACCCCAAAGGGTTTCTCATCATTATTAATTTTGTTGTTATATGCATCTTACTTATATTCTTATGTTGCTTATATTGATGTTTGGTTGAAGTATTTGTGACATACTATTTGATTTGTGTAAGTGTCGTTGTAGCGATTATCAATACACTATCACTTATAAAATATCATCTCCTTAAACCTTTTTATTGAACTTGTGCTTGTATTTTTACAAAATAAATGTTTGGTCGCGTTTTTTCACTTTCAAAGTTTTTTAAATCATATTTTTAAGTATTTTTTGAGAATTTTGAAATAAAGGGTAAGTATTGTTTAAAATTTATAAAAAGATTGTAAATTTGATTAATTATCTTTTGAGATAATTAATGTTGTTTTAAATTTATAAAAAGATTATAAATTTGATTAATTATATTTCGGGATAATTTATATTGTTTTAAATTTATAAAACAATTATAAATTTGATTAATTTTCTTTCAGGATAATTAATGCGGTTTAAAATTTATAAAAGAGTTATATCAATTATCTTTCGGAATGGTCAACATTGTTTTGAATTTATAAAAGTATTTTAAATTGATTTATTATCTTATGGAATAATAAAGGTTGTTCAAAAGTTATAAATGATAGTTTATAAATAATAAAAGTCTTTAAAAGGGGATGTTTAAAATAGAGTTAATTAATCATTTTAATAATGATGTTTAAGTTTTATTAATCATTTTAATAATGATGTTTAAAGTTAGTACTTGTGATGTGAAAACCAAGCACAAGTTCGGTTTTTTAAAAGTTTGAAAGCTTGATTCGGTTATGGAAAGTATAAGAAATTAAATTTTACATAAACGATATCAATTATATGGAAAGGATTTAGGCATATACTTAACACTAAACGTCGAGGTATGGAAACTCGTCTCTATCTCGAAAGATAAGAATGTACGTCGAGGCAAAATTTGAGAGGCAACAATGCCCCCAACTTGTCCGGCTTCATTGTTAACCGAGGGATAATGCAAGTTTGAAATCGACGAATGGTGATAAGGATATAAGATTTAATTTCCATATACAAACATTTTGTTATTCTCGATAATTGATTTATTAACTATCAATTCTGTTATCTTCTTTGTGTTTCATCAATTTAAGACGATTTGCTGCTCATTTGAGTGTTGATATCATTTACCTAAAATGACTAAAACCAAAGTGCGAGTGGACGTCAAGCTATGTGGGTTTGCTCCCATTAGGGTATCTTCACATCTACTTTAGATTGGATTCGGTGGTATGTGCGTGGAGTTCTGAAATACTAGGATTTTCGATAAGGTTGGCGGGGTCCGACCTGTACATTTTCCGAGAGCCACCGTATTTCTCAAATATATTTTCTAGAGGTATACTTTCGGTATGAGGGTGCACCCTCCTAATCATTGTTGGAAAAATTCCACTTCCTTATTTGATTCAAATCTTTGGATTTGTTTTCTTAATTGCATCAAGAAGTGCCTGGAGCTCTTATTGTGTTTAATTATTTATGTCCATTCTTTAAGTTTGGATTTTAATCTTGTTTATTCCCATTCTTTCAAGTTTGAGTTTTGTTTTAATTCAGTTTCCTTCTTTCATGCATGGATGCTATTGTTGTGAGGTAAAAGCCCGTTCCGTGTTTAGCGGTGCGGTCTCACAGAATTATTATATGTTCACCATATTTATTGAGTTCTCTCATGTTGTTTTCCAGATTGATCCAGGTGTTATTTTATTAAAATACTCGGGTCAGATCGAATTTTTCCAAGTTGTCGTTGGTGGGACATGGAGCTCATGGAGTAGAGCTAGATGTTCGCTTGCCATAGTATTTTTATTTCCGCTTTATTATTACATATACCCATTAGCAATTGTAAGGTCAGGAAGTTATAACTGTCCAGGCTGATGAGATTTGTTTTTAACTCTGATATACCTTATATTTTAGAGTGATAGTTTTTGCTATATTTGTAATATTATATGTGATCATTCAACTATAAGATTTTATTTTCCCTGTTCTTTTTCTTTTTACCCTAACAATATACCTTTCTGGTACTTTGATGCTCGACATTTGATTACTATAGATATATTAAGTGCCTCTTTTTGAGGGTCGAAAAGGCGGGTCGTTACATTTGGTGCCAAAGCAGAAGGTTCAACGAGAACTTTGGCTTTGATGGGGTAAACTCATTAGAAATGGGGTAAGTGACACCGTAGAATGAGTTGAGAGTATTATACATACGAGAGTGTATTTGTTATTGCTATAAAAAAATATTATGTTAATTGGTCGGTTGAGTTGTTTATGAATTCTAGTCGAGACGTGGGATGCCACAATGTCGATGGGGATTTCTAAACACTCGAACAAGGCAAACAAACATGATATTGATTTTTGAAAATTTTATAAATGAAATAATTTATCAAAGATTATATATTTTATATATATAAAGGAATAATTTTCAAATTTATATAGTTATTTATGGTGTTTGTTTGTTAATGATAATATTTCTTTATTATCATTACTGTTTGATTTGTCATGCTCATATAGATTAAGAGCATTGACTATTTCTTGTCAATTATCGATTTATGCTTGAACAGTTTATGGGGATTTATTGTTTTGATAATTGTGAGTACATTAAAATGAACCCTTGTGAATTGGGTTTCATAGTTTGACTATAAGATATTTGGTAAAAGTGTTAAGTTAGTCATCTTTTAATAAAAGTTGTTTAATATAATCTAAATCAGAAGATCATACATTTAGAGGAAAAAAATTTGTGTAATGTTTATTATACTAAAGGAAAGTTATTATAATATAAGTTGATTTTAAAAGGTACATTTTATATGAGTATGGTATAAAAAACGATTTATATTATTTTCAAAAGGTGTTTTATAAGTAAAAAGAGTTTTTGAGAATTTAAATCTTGGTATTGCTTGAATTGATTTCAAAAAGCTTTGAGAAAAGTAATAATGGTATTACTTGGAAGTATTTATAAGTATGAATATTTCAAAGAGATTTTTCAAGGAAGATACATTTTCTTTTGATAGTTCAAGAGAAAACATCTTGATTAGTTTTGCAGTAATCTGAATAATCTTCTAAGTGAAGATCATATATTTTCTTAGGCAAATGTAATAGTGCACTTGTAACATCCCCTACATGGAGGCCCAAAACTAACGGCTGCGAATGTTTTAGTCATCCATAGTTATTAATCTTCGGCGACCAAATACGGCGGTGCTAGATACATTGATATGCAAATCACAAAATTATGGAAAAAAATTTAGCAATTCAAAAACACATTTCCATATTCAAATCAAACCATTTCATGTCCATTACATAATCCCAAATTACGTTAACCACGTTCACCAAAATATAATTATTACAATTACGTCAAGAGCGACATATGAAGATGCCCCCTAGGTTGATCAGAGTATATAGTAAGACTAATAAATCTGCATTTACAAACAAATACACAACGGAAAAGGAAAACTCTAAATAACTATTTGCCTCCTCCACGCCTTCGGAAGCTTTATTCGTCTAAGAAGAGAACCTGAAAACCCTAAACCTAAAACTACTCAAAATCAATTGAGTACCTGAGAGTTTAAGGGGAAAATAGAAACTTCAAAAGTCAGACATAAAGCCTGGTATGAATAATAATCTAACATCTCAATCCTTTTTAGATATCTACTGAGACCATGCCGCTTAGCGGAACGGGTTTTCCTCCCACTAGTATCCTAAAACCTTTATAAAGTCATATACTATGCACCTGCATCCATAATGGTTAAAACATACATTTTCAAAATGCTATGATGATATGCTTACTTGAAAATAATTTGGATTTCCCATTCCCATTTTAATCTGACACCCTGTCTTAATTATAGTTTCTAGGGTCACTATTAACCTTTTATTTTCATGGGTTTACTAATAACCTTGTTATAACTAATAGACACCCTGTCCTATTCATAGTTTTCATGGGATCACTAAGAACCTATAGGCTCCTGCCAGTTAACTTAATTAATTCATGGGTCCTCCTGAACCTATTAGTCCTTCTAATAACTAATCACCTTATCCTAGTTTTCATGGGTTGACTAGGAACCTATGGACTTATCCAGTAGCTCACTTCACATCCTAGTTTTCATGGGTTGACTAGGAACCTACTAATACTTCCATTAGTCACTTTCTTATCCTAGTTTTCATGGGTTTACTAGGAACCAATTGACTGATGTCAATTCTTAATTCGGATATAGTTTTCATGGGTTCACTACAAACCAATTAGCCCCTACCAACTGTCCTTAATATATAGTTTTCATGGGTTAAGTATAAACCTATCGATTTCCTCGAATAACTACTTAATCATTGTTTTCATGGTTTACCATGAACCTTTTGGATTACACCAATAACTACTTTATCATAGTTTTCATGGGTTTACTATGAACCTTTTGGTTACCTTCAATAACTACAGTTTAGGCATCCTATATTTATGGTCACCCTTACTTCTTGGATGCAATTCTACTCATTCGGGAGTTTAAGCAAATTTATATTCACTATTGGGTTAACCTAAATGGTTTTTCTACCCTTTTTCCCAAAATACAGTTATGGGTCATTATGTGAATATATTCCTATTTGAAGAAGCAAAACAACAATTTAATAATACCACCCCTATGGGTTTTAAGGTCTTTGAAATATATTTCATAAAACATAGTCAACACCTTTTACCTATATTTTTATCAAGGCAAATTCTTCTTCAAAATTACATACTTAAAGCCATAAAAAACTCCTTTATATAAGCCGTGGTTTTCCTTAAAAATTTAGAGTTATGGGTTTTAAAACCTTTCGTCAATGTCGAAAGCTACTAATTTCAACCCCTTCGAAGGTTTTCAATCATATATTTTTAAAGTAATAGGCTCCAACCCTCTTTATACTTTAAAACACTTCTTTCCAAACCCTTCGACCCCATTGAAACTCAACCTTTCGCAAGTATTGGAAAACCATTCGAACCTATTAAAACGCAAACCTTTCGAAAGCAATGGAAAATAAACCTTTCAAAAACTCACTACATTCAATTTAAAACATACGGAGAACCTTCTTTGAAAACCTTTCGACTTCATTAGAGGCAACCTTTCAACTTTGTTGAAAGCTCTGCTTCGAAAGCTTTAAAACATATCATTTAAAACAATAGGCCTCTGACTTTTAAAACAACTCCTTCGAAAGCTTTGGGTTATACTTCAATTATGAAATAAGGGTAAATCAACTAAGTCGAAAGCTTTGATACCTTTCGAAAGCATTGGATAAGCGGTTGGTTTTAAAACAAGTAAACCTTTCGACTTTGTGGAGGCAACTACTTTGAAAGGTTGGAAAAAGCTGTTATAACCTTTCGACTACGTCAGAAGGTTCAAAACAAAACAATGATAAAGCGGCAGTAACCTTTCGACTGTGTCGAAAGGTTTAAAACCTTTATTTTAAATAATTGACCTGGTCGAAAGCAACCAAGTCGAAAGCTCCTTTTCGAAAGCAAGCTGGTATAAGCTTTTTGTTTATAAACAAACATATCCCGGTCTCTTTAGCAACCATTCGACTAAGAACCCTTCGACCTTGTACAATTCACTACATACCAAGCAACTTGATACCATATGCATTGGTTTGACTTTGTCGAAAGCTTTGTACCTTTCGACCTTGTCGGAAGGTCTGGGTCGGAAGGTTTGATGCCTAAAATAACTGAAACATGCTAAAAGCATGATTTTCTTGTTTTTAACTTAAAAAGATAACTTTTCAACTAACCTGCCATTATTTTTCAAATTCTCATTGGTTGATAATTACTTTTGAGAAAAGGGCTGCCACTAATTTCAGAATTAAATTATAATTTTATTTTATAAAATGCCCCTTCTCCTTAATTAATTATATAAAACATTTAACTCCCATACCTTAAATAATTTTATATATTCATCAAATCACTTAGGAATAATCTGGAAAAATTCCAGAAAATCTATTTTAATATTGTTAACACCAAAATTGGTCACTAACCTCGTTGAGAAAGTTTATGCAGAGAGATAAATGAAGAAAGTAAATTTAAATGGAGAACAATATGCTAAATTGAATACAAAGACGAGAACACCAGATTTATAGTGGTTCGGCGTAATTGCCTACATCCACTTTGAAGTTAATCTTTTATTGCTTTACTTGATAACTGATTACAGATACAATCCGTTCACCAACTACTCGAATACAATTGCTAAGTAAAAAGAGCGAGTCTTGAAAGCGGCAGAGTCTCCCCAGTGTTCTCGAAAAAAGGTCCTTTTTCACTATGCCCCTGCCTCTCTATTTATAGACAAAGATGGGTTGGACTTCCTTGGTGGGCCTGACAGCTAAATATCTCGGCCTAGAAAGAGTGAGCTCTGTGTGCCGAACCATTCATGCCGAACGAAGTGATGCCGAACGATATCGTCATGCCAAACGAAGTGATGCCGAACGATATCGTCATGCCGAACGAAATGATGCGCCGAGTGGAGAGTGCAGGCCGAGCAATAGTCGAAGCCGGATGAGATTGGATGAATGTCAGACACCTCTGGATGCCAAACATCTCTAGATGCCTAACAACCCTGAATGTCGAACACCTCTGGATGCCGAACGATCTCGAATGCCGACCGTGGTTTATGCCGAACGAGATTGAGTGCCGAACGAGGTGTGGATGTCGAGCAGTATGGAGTGCCGAATGACTCTGCCATGCCGAACGGTTCATGTATGCCGAACGCTTTGCCATGCCGAACGATCCATGTGTGCCGAACGCTCTGCCATGCCGAACGATCCACGTATGCCGAACGCTCTGCCATGCCGAACACTCTAGAATGCCGAACGATATACAATACCAAACGACTCTTAATGACGAACGGTATGTAGGTGCCGAGTGCCTAGTTGCCTGGTCAAACCTTCAGGTAACACTTGCCCCCCAAAGTGCATCATGTGGTTAAACGTGATGCGCTTTGAGTCATGAATCCACCATGTTTTGCTTCAAGCCGAGCACCCTGGATGCCGAACGACACAGCCGATGCCGAACAATGTCATTTTGACCGGTTCTACCGGTTATAGTCTCTTCGACTTCATCTCCTCTCCTATAAAAGCTGGCATTCTTCTTCTTCTTCTCTTTTTCACTTTTTACCTCCGCGACTCTCCAAGAATACATAACTTACCTCCCTTAAGTTTTATTTACCTCTTACGATCCCCTCTTCCTACTTCGAATCCAACAAGCCCTCTCCGAATTAAGCTCGAACAATCTTTCAATCTTAAGTCCACAGACCTCCAAGCTCTTGCTGTTTTCTTCGGTAATAACCTTTCGATCGTTTTCTCGAATTAGGAAGCATATCATAAAACTCGAACTCGTAAGTCCTCTGTAGAGTAAGGGAAGTAAGAGGCGTGTAGGCGATGAACTGTTGTGGCTCGGCACGATCTTTAAAGCCGCACGAGTATAAGGGTGCACGGAACCACGGTCATGCCGGTCGGGAGAGATGGAGGAAAAGAGGAGAAGTGAAGTTAAGGGCAGAAGGTCGAGCGAATCGGCTTGGCATGACTTGCCGCGTGCACTCGTTTTCAAGCCGAATAGAAGGGTGGTCGAACAGAATTCTGACCGGATAGAATTTTGGCCGAACAGAATTTTGGCCGATCAGAACGAAGGTCGAACAGAATTTAAGCCGAACAGAATTTAAGCCGAACAGAACTTAAGCTGAACAGAATTTACGTCGAACAGAATTTAAGCTGAACATAATTTTGGCCGAACATAATTTTGGCAGAACAAAACTTAAGCCGAACAGATTTTAAGCCGAACAGAATTTTGGCCGAATTCCTATTCACCTTGCCTAATCATACAACAAACACAAGGACAAGGACTTAAGCATACTAGCATATTGAACTAATCTGGAATGATAACTTCCTAGTTTCAATAATCACAAGCCTGAACTTAAACTAATAAAAATAGATTAAAGCTTTTAACACGCAATGCCAATGTCCGAGTTTAAAATGGAAAACATTGCAATGCTGGCTTTCGGAGACGGTCAGCGATGACGGTCTTCGAAGACGACAGTTCAAAACTCGACTTTATACCATCAATTCTGTGACTTATAATTTCTCAACATTTACACCTGAATGATCGCACTAGTTCACACACTACATGGGGGGAATATTCGTATTGTTAAGTCTAACGTCGATTATTTTTTAAGTATAGTTCGAACAGGTACTTTGCTAGATTCAATCTTTATCAGCGATGTCTAGGAAATCTAGCACCGCCACGATTTCAGACAGGCCTGGGCCATCCTCCCGATGAGAAGTCGCAGATACTTCAAACCCATCAACTTCTCCTGCACATGACTTAGCTCCCGATGCTCTGGAGGCAGCAATTCTCTTGGACAACCCTATCGATTCACATGCTTCAAAGATCAATGAAAGTACACTCCGTTGGATATGCTCTGTCCACGGAATCCCCTTTGATGACGTACTAGTTCCAGCAGGGCATGATCGTCCACACTTGCCCCCAGCTGGATACACAGCTTGTAATAAATTCATGTGCTGGGTTGGCAGTGTGCCACCGTTCAACTTGTTTCTTCGGGATGTGCTGCAATATATTGACATTGCCTCATCGCAACTGCACCCGAACGGCCATGCATTCCTTTACGGTACTTGCATCCTTTTCATGAATGTCTTCTCTAGGCTTCCAACTCCGGGCGATATCAGATACATATATTGCATTAAGAAGTGGAAGGATAGCCCATTGTTCATGTTTCTCGAGCCGCATAACAAATGTCAAATCTTAACTAGGGCGTGGACCAAGTTCGCCTTGTATAAACAGGAATGGTTTTATGTGCGCTGTCATCCTGGCTTTGCGAGTAAATGGGTTGAAGGAGTAAGCCTTTTTCTTGGATTGTTACTCATGTTTAGTCAAGGCCGTACCTTTTCTAAATTTTACCCATCTTTTCAGGTATCAGCCCACGTCCTGACGGCTGCGGATATTCTGATGCTGTCGAAGCCATTCGAGCACTTCCTGCCGAAGAACGGGACATTAGAACCCTCATTTTGAATGAGTCGCTTACAAGGCTTGGACTGTTGGCAAAAGGCCATCGGATAAGCCTTCCTCAAGGCATCACCGTTCCCAAGCTTGCCTCTGGTAAAGGGAAAAGACAAGCTGAGTCTTCAGCACGCAATGCTCCTGATGCACTAGAAGAGGGGGAAATTAAGGAGGTTGAGACACCCGAAGTACAGGGCGAGAATATTAGTCCGTCTCGGGGACCTACAGTTGAAGTTCATGACATAGAAACGTCGTCTTCCCCTTCGAAGGGAGAGAAGAAACTGACGCGCAAGCTGAGGAAGAAAACTGTGGGCGGAACTTCTAAAGTTACCCTTATTCCAACGGAAAAAGAAACTTCCTCGGAGCACTTAGAAAGTTCTCTGAAGGGCCTATCGAACCTTACCATTCCTGACGATTTACTCAACTATGGTTTCGACGATCCAGAGGCCCTCAAGCTTCATTCGCCCGCTAGAGGCAGTATGGGAGTTCAAGCCCAAGTCCAGGGAGATAAAACTCCAATTAGTAAAGAAACTGGTCCGTCGGGGGGAAACACTAGGACACACACGGACACGCGCACTTCACTTTGCACTTCAATCTTAACCGTCACCCTGATCTTTTCTAACTTGTCGTTATTCTCATTCTATGCAGGTGACATGGGACGCTCCCATGGATTTGATCGTCTCCACGGCTCTTCCATCTTTCACCATTCTGGCCGGGGTTCGGGCTCCGGTAATCGCCGGGACAGGGACGACTACGGGGATCGAGACAACCGTCCCCGAGAGTCGTCTTATCGAAAGAAATCATATTCCCAGTCTTCATATTCTCGCGATCTTCCTCCTCAAACAGAACCAGGCAGAGAAAAATCTTCGCAGAAGGGGTCTCAACCCGACGTTTCCCGGGATCAACATTCCGGTTCATCAAGCACACGACAATCTCGGGAACATCACAAGAGAACTGAACTTTCAAAACCTCCTCCCCCTGTTCCTGCGGCAGACCCAACGATATCAGAGAAGCTGGTCGATCTTAAACCTAAATTTCCCAAAATCTGCTTCGACGGTCTGAAGTTCCTCCCAGCTATTCATCACATTCCGGGGCATGTCAAGCATAGTGCTATCGCTTGCAACAACGACGTCTATGTTCAACATGACGCGTTCGTTCATTTAGTCGAAAAAGTCTCGGAAGTATCCGTTGAGCGTCAACAAGAAATCGACCGCTTGAAGCTCGAAGCTATCTTTGATAAAGACATCATCAAAAATCAGGATGAAGAGCTCGCTTCGTACAAGTCCAAACTTGAAGCTGCAGAACAGAGTGCTATGGAGACTGCGGAGGCCGTCACTCGTCTAGAGACGACTCATAAGAAGGAACTTGATGTCGCGGTCCAACGCAGTGGGGCCCTAGCTTTAGAAAAAGATTCTATTCAAAAAGAAAGGGACGCACTCGCCCTGCAGGTTAAAGAGTTGAAGGAGCTACTCTCTAAGGAGAGGGAAGAGAAGATAGCGGCTCAAGAGGAGTCTCAACGGTACTGTAACGAGATTGTTGATACACGTCTCTTGAAGTCAAAGCTCGACGATGAGCTTTCTAAGGTTGGGACAATGAAGGATGAAGCCCGTGAGGAGGGCAAGAGAATAGTTTCCGTGGAGATCGACTCCCGCCTTGAAGCGGCTGCAGAGGCCGGTAGAGAAGAGATCAAGTGTATGTTCGACCCATTGATAGCTGAATATAATGCCCGTGTCCTCATGCACCGAGACTTGACTTTCTTAGGCGAGGGCTACCTTGAATCTTTGGCCGAGGCTTGGGAGACTCTAATAAAGATTAGAAAGGTGGAGTCGGGCACCGTGGAGGTCGACGAGGAGGCCCTAGTGAAAGAGTTTCTCAGGGGGAATGAGCCATCGGACTTGTCCGCAGCTATGGCTCTCTTTGGTAAAGGCTCTCCTCCATCAAAGGAGAAAGATGACGAAGCTGGTCCATGTGGAACTGAGGCTGCAGCTCCTCCTTCTACTCAATCGACCGATCGGCCAGCACTTGACCCATTTGAGCCGCACGCCGGCTATGATCCGGAAGACCCCGGTCTCAGCATTCACGTGTTATCTCCCATTCTAGAGGGTGAAACTCCGCGCACAGCTGAAAGCCAGAAAGAAACCGGTATAAAACTCTTCTTCTAGAAGTTCAAAGATCTGTCGCCTTCTGCGAGCGGTTATTGGTTCTAATGTTCGTTCTTTATGTTTTTATGCAGGCCGCTCTGATCCTGAACCGACTCCGAGGAGCGATGACGCCAAGGAGGAGACGGGGAAAACAAGCGATGCTACCCACGCGGGAGTGACTCCCGGTCCTGATGCTCAAGTGATCGGGGCGCTAGATGATGATAAGTCTGACACTTCATCTCCCGTTGAAGGGAGTTATGAAATTGAAATCACGGGCGCCTCAGAACACACTTCGAAGGTGAGCATGAAGGAGCGACCCGCGGAAGAGAAGAAGAAGAAGGTAGAGATCAAGGTCGAGTCTCAAGTAATAGAACTTAACGACCCGCTAAACAGGCCTCTGAAAGTCATTCTTCCCGGCAAATCCAAACCACTGGATGTTCCTCCTCCCACTCCTGACTCCGCTTCTTTGGTGAGCAAAAAGTCCAAGAGGAAGCGTGAGGGAGAGGAGTCATCCGAGAAAGCAAAGGAGGACAAGAAACTAAAGAAGTCGAAGAAGTAGCCACTATACTCGTTCAATGAGGTTTTGCTTAGGTCATGTAACTACTTTTACTTTTTTGTTTTTGTAGTTTATGTTGATAGACTTTTGACTCTAAGTTTTGGAGGAGTGGTTGTATAACCCCATTTTGGATTATTGAATAAAGTTTAGTTTCTTTGTCATTTGAACGATTTCTGCTTTTTAGCTTTCTGTATAACTGTGGTCGAAACTCAAGCTCTTATGAGTTACATAAATTCCCAATCCATTCTTACATCGTTCGGACATTCTTTGGAATTTCACATCTCTTGTTTCACATTTTTGGTACTTAGAATATTTTTTAATCCACGCTCCGGGGACTTAGAGTAATCCGATCCGCATTCAGGGGACTCGGAGATTCAAGTCATTTATACTCTAGTCCGCGCTCCGGGGACTTAGAGTACTCCGGTCCGCATTCAGGGGACTCGTAGATTCAAGTCGTTTATACTCTAGTCCGCGCTCTGAGGACTTAGAGTACTCCGGCCTGCATTCAGGGGACTCGGAGATTCAAGTCGATTATACTCTAGTCCGCGCTCTGGGGACTTAGAGTACTCCGGTCCGCATTCAGGGGACTCGGAGATTCAAGTCGTTTATACTCTAGTCCGTGCTCCGGGGACTTAGAGTACTCCGGTCCGCATTTAGGGGACTCGGAGATTCAAGTCGTTTATACTCTAGTCAACGCTCCGGGGACTTAGAGTACTCCGGTCCGCATTCGGGGGCTCGGAGATTCAAGTCGTTTATACTCTAGTCCGCGCTCCGGGGACTTAGAGTACTCCGGTCCGCATTCAGGGGACTCGGAGATTCAAGTCGTTTATACTCTAGTCCACACTCCGGGGACTTAGACTACTCCGGTCCGCATTCAGGGGACTCGGAGATTCAAGTCGTTTATACTCTAGTCCGCGCTCCGGGGACTTAGAGTACTCCGGTCCGCATTCAAGGGGCTTGGAGATTCAAGTCGTTTATACTCTAGTCAGCGCTCCGGGGACTTAGAGTACTCCGGCCCGCATTCAGGGTGCTCGGAGATTCAAGTCGTTTATACTCTAGTCCGTGCTCCGGGGACCTAGAGTACTCCGGTCCGCATTCAAGGGACTCGGAGATTCAAGTCGTTTATACGAGTTCGTACATTAGGTAGAATATTGCAACTTCAGTTGTTCGTCACCGGACTAAAGTTCAGAAACATCAATAATTGATAGAAAGGATGGCTTCAAGCCTTTATTAATGAATATAAACTAAATCTTCCGATTACATGCTAAAAAGGAAACTAAGAATTAACGGAATAAAAACATACGGGAAATCAATTGCACCTAAAATGGGAAAGAAACAGGCTAAATATAATAACGTCGCAAATGTTCACTGTTCCACGCTCGGGGGAGTGTCACGCCATCAACGGTCGCTAGCTTGAAAGTTCCCTCTCCAAGCTTCCGTTCAACGACATAAGGACCTTCCCAGTTGGGATTCATACGTGACGGTACTGGGAAAACTCGTTTCAAAACGAGATCACCTACATCAAGGATTCTTGGGTGGACTTTGTTGTCGTAATATCGCTTGACTCGGTGCCTATATGCTGCCGCCCTTAATTCAGCTTCTTCACGTTTTTCATCGATGTAGTCCAGTGATTCCAACAAGAGATCCTGATTCGTCTTAGGATCATAATATGTCACTCGATGCGATGGAACTTCAAGCTCCACGAGTATAACAGCTTTTGAGCCGTATGCCAATGCGAATGGAGTGTGGCCAGTCGCGGACTTGTGGGTAGTTCTATAAGCCCATAGCGCTGTCGGAAGTTCATCTACCCACTTGCCTCCATCCTTTTCCAAACGCTTCTTCAATATGGACTTGATTATTTTGTTCACGGCCTCAACTTGTCCGTTAGCCTTCGGATGAGCAACGGCGGCGAACTTTTTCTCAATGCCGTACTTTAAACAGAAATCTTTGAATTCTCCACTTTCAAACTGAGTTCCGTTGTCTATAATGATGGTTCGCGGGAGGCCAAAGCGGCATATAATGTTTCGTACAACGAAATTAATGACCTTCTTAGAGGTGATTGTGGCCAAAGGCTTTGCCTCGGCCCATTTCGTGAAGTAGTCGACTGCAACTATCGCGTATTTTGCACCACCTTTGGATATAGGCAAAGAACCGATTATGTCGATTCCCCAAATTGCAAACGGCCATGGACTAACCATTTGCGTGAGTTCCGTCGGTGGAGCTCTCGGGATTTTTGCGTATCTTTGACACTTGTCACATTTTCTTACATAGTCTGCAACATCCCGATTCACAGTTGGCCAATAGTATCCGTAGCGGAGGATCTTTTTTGCTAGTGTCTACCCCCCAGCATGATCGCCACATTCTCCTTCGTGAACCTCCTCCAAGATCCGCTTTGTTTCATCACGGGCGATGCACTGTAGTAAGGGAACCGAGAACCCCCTCCAATACATTACTTCTCCCTGCATCACATATCGCGCGGCTTTGCGAATGACCTGTTGCCTTTCGCTTCTTTTTTCGGGCAGAGTCCCGTTCATCAGGTATTGTTTGAACGGAGTTATCCACGACTCCTTCTCGATTTCCGTTTCCAACGCAAAATCGACTTCCATCACATCTATGCTTGGAGCATGTAAGGTTTCGACGGGAACTAATCCCATTTGCTGTGCATCGCCAGTGCTTGCGAATTTGGCCAACGAGTCGGCTTCCTTGTTCTGTTCACGCGAGACATGCGAAATGTCATAATGTTCGAAGTTCGCCAATAGTTCCTGAACCAGAGCAAGGTATGGAGCAAGCTTTTGTCCCCTTGCTTGGTAGTCTCCTCGCACTTGGTACACCACCAGCTGCGAGTCACAAAAGATTTCAACCGATTTTACCCCGAGTTCTCCAACGAGCTTTAAACCAGCAATCAACGCTTCATATTCTGCTTCATTATTCGTAGCCGGGAAGTTGAGCTTCAAAGCGTAACAAATCGATCGATTTTCTGGAGTCACAAGAACTACACCAGCTTCGGAGCAACGGTCGTTTGATGCCCCATCGGTGTACAATTTCCATTGAATGAGAGGAATGACACTGTGACCATTCGGTTCGTCTGGCACAGTAAACTCAGCGATGAAATCTGCTAATGCTTGCCCTTGTATGGCTCTTTGAGGCAGGAAGGTAATATCGAACTGGCTCAATTTGATATTCCATTTTAACATCCTTCCAGAAGTCTCCGGTCGTTGGAGTACCTGTCGCAAGGGCTGATCGGTATAAACACTGACTAAGTGAGCTTGAAAGTATGGACGCAGCTTGCGTGATGCAATCACCAAGCAATAGGCCAATTTCTCAATTTTAGGGTAATTCCTCTCTGCCCCCATTAAAAGTTTACTAATGTAATACACCGGCTTTTGAACTCGGTCCTCCTCGCGGACCAAGGCCGCACTTATAGCATGCGGGGATACGGCCAAGTATACGTACAGCATCTCGTGTCTACTGGTTTTGACAGCACTGGAGGACTCTCCAAATGCCTCACCAGATCTCGGAACGCTTCCTCACAGCTGGATGTCCATTTGAAATTCCTCTTTCCTTTCTTTATTATATCGAAGAAAGGAATGCACTTTTCTATGGCTCTGGATATAAATCGACTCAGCGCAGCCACCTTTCCATTCAAGCTTTGTACCTGTTTTATAGTTCTAGGCACTTGTACATTTCGAATAGCTTGAATCTTTTCCATCTTAGCTTCAATTCCCCTGGCATTAACAATGAATCCCAAAAACTTCCCCGATGTAACGCCGAAGGAACACTTCAGGGGGTTGATCTTCATCCCATAATATCTGAGTATACCGAACATCTCTGCTAAGTCTCGAATGTGGTCATTTGACTGTCGTGACTTCACGAGCATGTCATCCACATAGACTTCCATTGTTCTACCAATCTGATCTTTGAACATTCGATTCACTAAACGTTGATAGGTCGCTCCCGCGTTTTTCAATCCAAAAGGCATTACTACATAGCAATATAGCCCAACGTCTGTGACGAAACTGGTGTGTTCCTGGTCCGGAATGTGCATCGGGATCTGATTGTATCCCGAGTACGCATCCATGAATGACAATAACTCGTGTCCTGCAGTGGAGTCGACCAACTGATCAATCCTAGGTAATGGGAAACTGTCCTTGGGGCATGCTTTGTTCAAATCGGAATAATCCATACAAGTTCTCCATTTCCCGTTCGCCTTTTTCACCAGCACGGGGTTTGATACCCATTTAGGGTAGAGGGCGTCGCGGACGAACCCATTGGCTTTGAGTTTGTCCACCTCCTCTCTGAGAGCAGCGGACCTCTCCGGGTCCATTCCTCTCCTTTTTTGCTTAACTGGGACATACTTCGGGTCTATGTTCAACATATGACTCGTTATAGCGGGAGAGATCCCGCACATGTCAGAATGTGTCCAAGCGAAAACATCGAGATTCGCTCGGAGGAAATCACTAAGGTATTCAGTCATTGCGGGGCTGAGTTGTGATCCAATCTTCAGTACTCGCGATGGGTCGTCTCGACTGACTGGAATGTTAATCGTCAGTTCAGCCGGTGCTGCTTTCTCCTCCCTGGGTTCCTCATCGTCGTCTCTCGGATCTATGTCTCTGAAGATCCGAGAATCATGCCCGAGCCAGGGCTCGGGCATTACTTGTCAATTGTTAGTATGCTGGATGCGGACGGGATTGTTCGCAACCTTTCCTTTCTCCCTCCGATGGGCCTTCGGAGCTCAGCCACATAACATGCATGACCGGTCGCCTGGTCGCCATGAATAACACCCACTCCTCTGTCAGTCGGAAACTTTAAAGTCAAACACCACAGGGCTAATGCTGCCCTAAACTCAGCCAGGGCCGGTCGGCCCAAAAACACATTGTATGGAGAATCCACATCCAAAACTATGAAAGGTAGGATTCGCACCCTCCTACGCTCACCTTGTCCCAGTTCAACTGGCAACTCAACATATCCCACTGCATCGGTCGTTGCGCCATTAAAGCCATGTATACGAGCTTTAGATGGTTTCAAATCCTTCGTCTCCATCTTCATCTAGTCATAAGCCTTCTTGAAGATGATATTGACAGAACTTCCATAACCGATCAAAATTCTTTTCACATAAGCCGGTCCGATCGTCGCAGATATGACCATCGGGTCAATGGTTGTAGCCTCCACTTGATCAGCATCTCTGCTCCCGAATACTATATCGTCTGTCATTATGCGCAGCTGTTTAGCAGGGGTCCCATCCTCTAAGTTGGAACAACACTCGAAGTCTGCGTGCCTCAGGGAATTAGCATACCACTCCATCTCTTGCCAGTTCTTATCCGCAGGGTGAGGTCCGCCGATGATCGTGTTTATGAATAGTCTACTCACGGTCCGAGCAGGCTCCTCGGGATGACGTGGAGCTGGCGCACGACCGGGATTGGATGCTCCCTATCCACCTTCTTGCGGGTTCTTTACAAACTCCTGTAACTTTTTCCGTCTAATCAACTTTTCTATAGCATCATGTAGGTGTCTGCACTCTTCTGTATTGTGCCCATAAGTTTCATGGAAGCGGTAGTACTTCCCAGTCCGCTTTTGCTCCTCCGTTGACTCCTTCGGGCGCGGCTTTCTGTATCGAAAGGTATTGCAGGTTGATAGGTTAATGTTCTCAAGGGATGCATTCAGTGGGGTGTAATCGTTGTAGGTTGGAATTCTAAGCTTCCATTTCCCCGCTTCTCTCTTCTTCCCTTGACTTCTTCCTCCGGATTCCTTAGATTGCCCGGGCTTGTTCTGGACATTGACCTGAACTTTCCCCGAGTTGTCTTCGGACTACTTCACAGCAATGTTGCTTTTCACGGACTCCTGAACAGGCCCCGGTGCCTTATCTCACCTTATCCACCTGGCTTCTTCTCTTCTTATGAACTGATGTGCCTTTGAGTAAAAACGTTCTAGCGTAGTTGGAGGTTTTCCTACCAGCCAGTCTCCAAACTCTGAATCCGGATCCACACCTCGCATCACAGCCATAAGGATTGCATGATCATTGGGATTACTGACTTCAGTAGGCGCAACATGGAATCTCTGTAAATACTCCTTCAATGACTCCCCAGGAGCTTGGATTACACTTGATAGAGACATCACGTCCTTTGGACGAGTAGTATGTATCCTGAACTGTTCTATAAATTTCTTCGCCAACTCCTCAAAACTGGATACAGATCGCGGAGGAAGTCGGGTGAACCACATGGTAGCGATCCCAGATAGAGTTATTGGAAAGCACCTGCACTTGGTTGCATCATTCGCTCTAGCTGAATCCATCATCCATTCGTACCTCATCACATGCTGCCTGGGATCAGTCTTTCCTTTATAAGCCGGGATAGTTGGCATGCTGAACTTCCTAGGGTACTCCGCCTGTAGAACAACGTCTGTGAATGAAGTATGACTTCTGGACACTCCCCAATCGTCGTTTGATAAGCCTTGATTCTCTTTCATCAACTGTTTGATCATAGCTATCAGGTCTGGGGTTTGTATGGAAGGTGGAAGGTTGGAGTCTGTCCTACGGGATTGATCAGGTTGATGCCTCCTCTGCTGGCGATCTGCCAAATGTGCATCTTGAGGTTCGACATCATTAGCATCTTGGTGAGCTGGGCGTTCGGCCTCCACCTGCACTCCAGCTCCTAAGTTTCCAGTTCCTGCTTGGTCACGGTCTCCGAGGTGTAAATGGTTCCCAGCCGTTCGGACAGCAGCACCTGCCTGCGTAGTTTCAGTCTTGCGGCGTCTACGCCTGGGAGGTTCATCGGACGAAGTCGAGCTGTCATATGAAGAATAAGGAGCTGGACTGCCCCCAGCATTCTGATGCTGTTGTTGAGTGAGCTGTGCCATGAGGTTGGCGTTAGCTTGCATCTGCTCTCCAAGTTGTCTCCTGCTTTCCCTGAGCTCTCTCATCAAGTCGCTGAACTCTATTCTGGTGACAACTTGCATTTGGTCCTAGGCGGTAGTCCCTGCTCCAAGATTTGCTTGCTGATTGCTAGGCCCTGCTTGTTGTACGCTAGCAGTCTCATGGGCGTCTGCATTATGAGAGGCTAATCTGGTACGTGGTCTTCCCATTGTAGAGTTATTGGTAAGAACCCTGAGTAGAATCAACGGACGTCCTACGAATGACTCGATTCTTCTTTGGGGGATTTATTCAATCCAGCAGCTTCAAAGTAGATCCTTAAGGTATGAGAATTCGACTCTCAGTGAAAGCACCAAAGTGTTAGCACCAAAATTGGTCACTAACCTCGTTGAGAAAGTTTGTGCAGAGAGATAAATGAAGAAAGTAAATTTAAATGGAGAACAATATGCTAAATTGAATGCAAAGACGAGAACACCAGATTTATAGTGGTTCGGCGTAATTGCCTACGTCCACTTTGAAGTTAATCTTTTATTGCTTTACTTGATAACTGATTACAGATACAATCCGTTCACTAACTACTCGAATACAGTTGCTAAGTAAAAAGGGCGAGTCTTGAAAGCGACAGAGTCTCCCCAGTGTTCTCGAAAAAAGGTCCTTTTTCACTGTGCCCCTGCCTCTCTATTTATAGACAAAGATGGGTTGGACTTCCTTGGTGGGCCTGACAGCTAAATATCTCGGCCCAGAAAGAGTGAGCTCTGTGTGACGAACCATTCATGCCGAACGAAGTGATGCCGAACGATATCGTCATGCCGAACGAAGTGATGCCGAACGATATCGTCATGACGAACGAAATGATGCCGAACGATATCGTCATGCCGAACGAAGTGATGCCGAACGATATCGTCATGCCTAACGAAGTGATGCGCCGAGTGGAGAGTGCAGGCCGAGCAATAGTCGAAGCCGGATGAGATTGGATGAATGCCGGACACCTCTGGATGCCGAACATCTCTAGATGCCGAACAACCCTGAATGCCGAACACCTCTGGATGCCAAACGATCTTGAATGCCGACCGTGGTTTATGCCGAACGAGATTGAGTGCCGAACGAGGTGTGGATGCCGAGCTGTATAGAGTGCCGAATGACTCTGCCATGCCGAATGGTCCATGTATGCCGAACGCTTTGCCATGCCGAATGATCCATGTGTGCCGAACGCTCTGCCATGTCGAACGATCCACGTATGCCGAACGCTCTGCCATGCCGAACACTCTAGAATGCTGAATGATATACAATACCGAATGACTCTTAATGCCGAACGGTATGTAGGTGCCGAGTGCCTAGTTGCCTGGTCAAACCTTCAGGTAACAAATATGTTTTCCAACATCTAAAAATTTCAAACCCAAATAATAATTATTTTAGCCGTAAATAATTTATAACCCAATAAATCATTTTCTTCACTAGAAAATTTATATAAAATCCACATAAATTCAGAAAATTATGAAAATTGGAACCCATCTCTAGAATCATGTTTTCTACAACTTATAAATTTTCCATGGCATTTAAAAATCATTTCATCTCAGTTTTACCCTAAAACCGTGTATATCTCTTTTTAACAAACTTTTTTAATCCATATAAATCATAATTCAAGCATATCATCATTCGATATATCATAAAAACATATTTACACTAAAATCCGAAACCATATGATCATAAAACTAAAATAGAGATGTAAAAATTATTATTCACCTTAGATTAGATAAGGAAATTGAAGTTTGGTTGAGATTGATTCCTTGTAACTTGAATCCTAAGCTTTCAGTTGATTTTCTCCTCTCTTCTTTCTTCCTAATGGCCGGCTTTGCTTCCTTACGGTTATAAATTTTTGTTTTGATAAAATGAACGTGTATGACTAAGGGAGATAGTATAAGGGTGAGAAATATGGGCGACTATTTATCCTAATGCCCTTGTGTTCAATTACTTAACCATTTATATAAGTTCATTAGATTAGATAAGCATGGCCACTTAATTCATTAATCAACCTCGATCTCCTTGTCTACATTATTCTATTTAATTTATTCCAATTAAATTTCCTGAATAATGTTAATAAAATTAGGGGTGTTACAGGCTCCCCTCCTTAAAGAATTTCATCCTCGAAATTCAGTAAGGACTAACTAGCAAACATAGCAATCATTTGTAACATCTCCTAACAAAAATACTAGCCTATTTGCCTAGTAACTAGTCTATATAAATCTACTATAGACATACCATTAAAGCAGATCAGGGTAAGCCTCTCGAATCCTGTCCTCTGTCTCCCAAGTACAGTCTTTCTCGTTGCCGCTCCACTGTACTTTCTTCATTTGACTGTCTTGGTCCTCAATCCCTTCTTATCTCTCGTTACAATCTGATCTGGTTGTCTAACAAAAGTCAAATCTGGCTCTACTACCAAATTCTCCAATTCTGTCTGAGCAATAGTAGCCTCTGGATCATGCACATACTTATGAAGATGAGACACATGGAATACATTATGATCACCTACCAACGACTTGGCAACTCGACTCTGTATGCAAGATTTCTAATCCTTTCTATAACCGAAAATGGACGAACATACCTTGGAGCTAACTTTTCTGACTTTCCAAATCATACCACACCCTTCATTGGTGATACTTTAATGAAAACCCTGTCTCCCGCCGAGAACTCTAGGTCTTTACGCCTCTTATCTGCGTAACTCTTCTGCCTAGATTGAGCTTCCTTCATCCATCCTCGGATTAACTCAATCTTTTCCGATGTCATTCTAACCAACTCCGGACCCAAGACCAATCTATCCCAGTCTCTAACCAACATGCTAGCGATTTGCATGGCCTCCAATACAAAGCTTCAAAAGGTGCCATTCCTATACTAGTCTGATAACTATTGTTATATGAAAACTCAATCAAATGTAGGTGATCTTCCCAAGATCCAACAAAGTCTAACACACAAGCTCTTAATAAATCCTCGAGTACTTTATTGACTCTCTCTGTCTGCCCATCCGTCTGTGGATGATATGCTATACTCATCTTGAGCTTGGTACCTAATACCTCTTATAGACTCCTCCAAAATTCGCTAGTGAATAATGCATCTCTGTCGCTGATTATGCTACTAGGAATCGCATGAAGTCCACAATAACCCATACAGTTTCATTTCCTCGATTTGACCTTGGCAACCCGTCGATAAAATCCATCGATATCGAATCCCATTTCCAGTTTGGGATATCTAAAGGCTGAAGTAACCCACTTGGCTTCTGATGTTCGGCTTTCACTTGTTGACAGTTTACACACTGCCTAACCCACAAGCCAACATCTCTCTTCATGCCTTCCTAATAAAGCTCCTCTTCATATCTTGATACATCTTGGTCCCTCCAGAATGAATCGTAAACTTTGAACAATGACACTCCTCTAGAACTTCTCTTCTTAAGCTCTCTATATCTGGGAAACATAACCGTCCCTTCTTTCTCAGCCATCCTCTTTGGTCAAGACTAAAATCCTTTAGGTCATCAGTCTCTGATCCGACCTCAAGCCTTCTAATTCTTTCAGCTAAAACTGGATCTTCTCTTTGCTTAGAAGCTATCCTCTTGATCAACACTGGTCAAACTTCTAAACAAGACAACATGGCAGTGCCTCCACTAGAATTATTAGTCGATCTTAACTGCACACCACAACTGGCTAAAGCTTCCAGATCCTTCCATTTTGTCAACATCGCTAACACCACGTTCTGATGTTTTCTATTGGGAGCATCTGCTACCTTATTTCCTTTCCCAAGAGTATACTCTATACCAAAATCAGAAGCAGCCAAAAACTGCAGCCATCTCTGCTACCTCATGTTCAACTCCTTTTGAGAGAATAAATACTTTAATGACTTATGATGTGTATATAACTCAAAAATCTCTCCCAAAAGATAATGCCTCCAAATCTTCAAGGCAAAAATCACCGCCACCAACTCCAAGTCACGAGTAGGATATCTAACTTTGTGCAGTCTAAGCTGCCTAGATGCACAAGCAATAACTTTGCCCCTTCGCATCAATGCTGGCTCCCAATCAAGTGCCACATGCATTAGTGTAAACTACCAACCATTTATTACCATATGGAACTACTAACACTGGAGAATTGGTTAACAAATGCTTTAACTTAAGGAATGCTTCCTCACATTTGTCGGACCAAACAAACTTCACATCTTTCCTGGTCAACTTAGTCAAAGGCGCTGCTATCCACGAGAAATCCTTGATGAATCTCCGGTAATAGCCAGCAAGTCCAAGAAAAGTCCTTGGAAGTGACACTATAAGATGAATCTCATGCTCCTTTTCATCTTTAGAGTACACCAAAATGTCATCTATAAATACTAACACGAACCTATCCAAGTGCTCTCGGAAAACCCGGTTCATCAAATCAACAAAGAAAGCAGACGCATTTGTCAATCCAAATGGCATCACCAACCATTCATACGAACCATACCTAGTCCGAAATGCCGTCAAAGGAATGCTATCCTCCGCCACTCGCAACTGATGGAACCCCGTCGCCATATCCAATCGAGAAAACACTCTGGCTCCACTCAATTGATCAAACAAGTCATCTATCCTCGGCAGAGGGTACCTATTCTTGATCGTCCTTTCGTTTAACTTATGATAGTCGATGCACATCCTTAACGACCCATCTGGTTTCTTCACAAACACCGCGGCTGCTCCCCAAGGCGAACTACTTAGTTCAATAAAATTCCTTCCCTCAAGATCCACTAGCTGCACTTTCAATTCCTTCATCTCTATCGGTGTCATTCTGCTAGGTGGTCTACTGACAGGTTCAGCTCCTAGTACAAGGTCTATCCAAAACTCAACAGCTCGTTTTGGGGGTAATCTAGTAATCGACTTAAAGACATCTGCAAATTCTCTAGCCACACGAACCTGACTAAGCTCTTCTCCAACTTCCATGGTGCTCAACAAAGCACAAACATTCTTACTGGACTTTTCTACTGAGAAGATGATTCGGTTATGACTATCTGGGTGCCTTAATGATATTTCTCGATCCTGGCAAAATATCCTAGCCTCATACCTACCCAACCATATCCAAAATGATCCCGAAATCTACGAAATCAAAAACATACAAACTGCATGCAAACTTATGACCTAACAAATCTAGTTCTAACTGGTCACATCTCATCCCAAAAGTTGCATACCCTCCTATTGGATCCACAACCCTTAAGGAAGTAATAATGTATGCGGTTCTATACATAACCTATCAACCAAATACTGAGATATAAATGAATGTGATGCCCAGATATCAAAAAGTACTCTAACTGGTATACTCAGAATCAAAAGCGTACCTTCCATTACGGTCTTCCCTTTCTCTACCGCATTAGGTCTAGAAGAAGATGGTGGTCCAATAGCAAACACCTTTCCTTTGTCTACCCTGACTGGCTCTGGACACTGGTTCTTATAATGCCCAACTTGGTCGCAGTTGAAGCATTTCACATTCTTCTTCTCTGCAGGCTTCTATCCTTTGCTAGTTCTGCACTCGTGGGCATAGTGGCCCTTCTTATCACACTTATAACGCACCAAATCAGCCTTCGCCTTCTTATGGGCTCCTTTCTTCTTAAAGAATTTCCTTTTCCTTCTCTGAGAACCTTGGGACTCAACTTGCTTCTCCCTAGTTGAAACAGCAAGCATCTCCTCATGGCGGACGGTCATCTCCACCATCACATGATAAGGCTCTCTAATATGAGTCATAGCCATTCTGCCAAGCTCTGGTCTTAATCCTCTAATGAATCTTTCATTCCTTCTAACATCAGTGTCAACCAAAGCATAACCATATCGAGATAGCTCATCAAACTTAGCTGCATACTCGATCACTGACATCTGTCCTTGAACAAGATCCATGAACTTCCTCATCAATGTTGACTTGGCAACCTCAGACAAGAATCTCTGCTCAAACCTCCTCCTGAAGTCAGCCCAAGTCAACTCTTCTCCTGGCACACCGGCTGTCGCGCTATTCCACCAATGAAGTGTTAACCCCTGCAACTGTCTAGAGGCTAGTCTTCTCTTCTCACCATCATTCAATCCTAAATCTATAAAGATCCTTTCACAGTTCAACAGCCAGTTATCAACTTCAACAGCATCTTTCGTTCCAGCAAACGGCTTTCCTCGTAGACTGATATAGTCTCTACTCCGCTTAGCATAGTTATATCCAACCGAAACTACAGTATTAGCTCCTTCCACATTACCAGCAGCTCCCGCTTGCAAAAGATTTGCCAATAACTGATACACCATCCCCGCATCTACTAGCAGATTTCCAGCACCTACATTGGCCTCAACATTTTGATTAGCATTAGTCTGTCGATCTTGGTTTCTCTGAGTATTAGGTCAAGCATTTCCATTAGTAGTGGTGCTTCCTTCACCCTGATTTCCTCTTCTGTTTCTTACCTCCATATCCTCTTTCTCGTATATCTGCATACGAGCCATAGTAAGAACAGTCTAAGAGAGAAGAGAATACGTACTTAAATATATACCTATATATTAAATACAAGTACGTTACTATAGCGTTAACCCAACCCCGATCTTATCTTTAAATTTATTGGATTATGTTTGAAAAAGATTTTTAGGTTTAACTATTCTTTTAAGTTTCATAAACCTATGCTCTGATACCAACTTGTAACATCCCCCTACTTGGAGGCTCAAAATTAACGGCTACGGATGCTGCAGTCATCCATAGTTATTAATCTTCAGCGACCAAATATGGCGGTGCTAGATACATTGATACACAGATCATAGAAATATGGAAAAAAATTAGCAATTCATCCATTAGCCACTTTCTTATCCTAGTTTTCATGGGTTTACTAGGAACCTACTAATACTTCCATTAGCCACTTTCTTATCCTAGTTTTCATGGGTTTACTAGGAACCAATTGACTGATGTCAATTCTTAATTCATATATAGTTTTCATGGGTTCACTACAAACCAATTAGCCCCTGCCAACTGTCCTTAATATATAGTTTTCATGGGTTAACTATGAACTTGTCGGTTTCCTCGAATAACTACTTAATCATTGTTTTCATGGGTTTACCATGAACCTTTTGGATTACACCAATAAATACTTTATCATATTTTTCATGGGTTTACTATGAACCTTTTGGTTACCTCCAATAACTACAGTTTAGGCAGTCTATCTTTATGGTCACCCTTACTCCTTGGATGCAATTCTATTCATTCAGGACTTTAAGCAAATTTATATTCACCATTGAGTTAACCTAACTGGTTCTTCTACCCCTTTTTTTCTTCCCAAAATACAGTTATGGGTCATTATGTGAATATATTCCTATTTGAAGAAGCAAAACAACATTTACCAATACCACTCCTATGGGTTTTAAGGTCCTTGAAATATATTTCATAAAACATAGTCAACACCTTTTACATATATTTTTATCAAGGCAAATTCTACTTCAAAATTACATACTTAAAGCCATAATAAACTCCTTTATATAAGTCGTGGTTTTCCTTAAAAATTTAGAGTTATGGGTTTTAAAACCTTTCGTCAGTGTCGAAAGCTACTAATTTCAACCCCTTCAAAGGTTTTCAATCATATCTTTTTAAAGTAATAGGCTCCATCCCTCTTTATACTTTAAAACACTTCTTTCCAAACCCTTCGACCCCATTGAAACTCAACCTTTCACAAGCATTGGAAAACCATTCGAAACCATTAAAACACAAATCTTTCAAAAGCAATGGAAAATAAACCTTTCAAAAACTCACTGTGTTCAATTTAAAACATATGGAGAACCTTCTTTGAAAACCTTTGACTTCATTAGAGGCAACCATTCGACTTTGTTGAAAGCTCTGCTTCAAAAGCTTTAAAACATATCATTTAAAACAATAGGCCTCTACCTTTTAAAACAACTCCTTCGAAAGCTTTGGGTTATACTTCAATTATAAAATAAGGGTAAATCATCTAAGTCAAAAGCTTTGATACCTTTCGAAAGCATTGGAGAAGCGGCTGGTTTTAAAACAAGTAAACCTTTCGACTTTGTCAAGGCAACGACTTCGAAAGGTTGGAAAAAGCTGCAATAACCTTTCGACTGTGTCAGAAGGTTCAATACAAAACAATGATAAAGCGGCAGTAACCTTTCGACTGTGTCAAAAGGTTTTAAACCTTTATTTTAAATAATTGACCTGGTCGAAAGCAACCAAGTCGAAAGCTCCTTTTCGAAAGCAAGCTGGTATAAGCTTTTAGTTTATTAAACAAACATATCCCGGTCTCTTTAGCAACCAACCTTTCGACTAAGAACCCTTCAACCTTGTCCAATTCACTACGTACCAAGCAACTTGATACCATATGCATTGGTTTGACTTTGTCGAAAGCTTTTTACCTTTTGACCTTGTCGGAAGGTCTTGGTCAGAAGGTTTGATGCATAAAATGGCTGAAACATGCTAAAAGCATGATTTTCTTGTTTTTAACTTAAAAAGATAACTTTTCAACTAACCTGCCATTATTTTTCAAATTCTCATTGGTTGATAATTATTTTTGAGAAAAGTGCTGCCACTAATTTCAGAATTAAATAATAATTTTATTTTATAAAATGCCCCTTCTCCTTAATTAATTATATAAAACATTTAACTCCCATACCTTAAATAATTTTAATATTCATCAAATCACTTAGGAAAAATTTGGAAAAATTCCAGAAAATCTATTTTAATATGTTTACCAACATATAAAAATTTCAAACTCAAATAATAATTATTTTAGCCGTAAATAATTTATAACCCAATAAATCATTTTCTTCACTAGAAAATTTATATAAAATCCACATAAATTCAGAAAATTATGAAAATTGGTACCCATCTCTAGAATCATGTTTTCTACAACATATAAATTTTCCATGGCATTTAAAAATCATTTCATCTCGGTTTTACCCTAAAACCGTGTATATCTCTTTTTAACAAACTTGTTTAATCCATATAAATCATAATTCAAGCATATCATCATTCAATATATCATAAAAACATATTTACACTAAAATCCGAAACCATATGATCATAAAACTAAAATAGAGATGTAAAAATTATTATTCACCTTAGATTAGGTAAGGAAATTGAAGTTTGGTTGAGATTGATTCCTTGTAACTTGAATCCTAAGCTTTCAGTTGATTTTCTCTTCTCTTCTTTCTTCCTAATGGCCGGCTTTGCTTCCTTACAGTTATAAATTTTTGTTTTGATAAAATGAACATTTTATGACTAAGGGAGATAGTATAAGGGTGAGAAATATGGGTGGCTATTTACCCTAATGCCCTTGTGTTCAATTACTTAACCATTTATATAAGTTCATTAGATTAGATAAGCATGGACACTTAACTCATTAATCAACCTTGATCTCCTTATCTACATTATTCTATTTAATTTATTCTAATTAAATTTCCTGAATAATGTTAATAAAATTAGGGGTGTTACAACACTTAGTAAATTATCCTCTCTATCATTATGCAATCAAAATGAGTTCGAATCCGAACGAATCCAAAGTGAATGTTAGTTAATAATTGTTAAAATTATTATATATTTATATATAGAAATATATGTAGTATGATTTCAAAAAGGGTTTTGAAATCAAAATAGGGTATTTATTTATCAAGTTTTCTTGAAGGAGATTGATTTAAAATAAAAGGTATTAAATGTTTTGATAAATTTATTTTTTTAACTCTTGGATAGAAAAGAGATAATTTAACTCAAGATTTTAATGGGTTAAATTGGATAGGAAGGTCTTAATCGGCCTTGTTATCAAAACCATGAATTTTGTTTAAAACATCTTAGTTATGTAAACTATTTGATGTTATTGGCTAACCCGTAAACATCTTTCCTTAGAACACTCTAAGGTAAAGAGGTCGAAAGGTTGACTTAGTTTTAAAGACCCATATTTAGTTTGGGCCTTCATTTGAATTTTGGAAAATAAATAAATAAATGAATAAAATTGACAATTTGTATATACTCTTAGGATGTAAAAGAGTATTATACAAGTAACTAAGAGTGGAGTAAAATTTTAATTTAATGTTTTATAGAGATGTGTCTTTATAAAATGTTTATAAACTTGAGTGAAAATTTATAGAATAATTCATAAATAATTTTAGTATTGAATGAAATACTATAAATAAAAATGAAAGTGATTTTAAAAAAATTGGGGTAGTTAGAAAACCGATAGAATTAAGTACGTAAGTTATATGTAGATTATTTTATTTGCACGGTTCCTGCTAGGATTTGAGTACATAACTTAGAGGTGATTCACACTAGTCCGAAAAAGGATTTCTCACTTGATTCTTGTGAGCAAACACTTGATTTGTATTCTCGATATGGTAATAAGATCTTCTATCATAGTATATAGCTATGTAAGAAGAACAGAGGGTTCTAATGAAGGATTCCGATCGAAGTCCGCACTAGGGAGGTCGAGTGAGCGATACTAGTTTGGAAGTAAAGTCTATGTATCCGAGCAAGTAGTCAGATCAAATATTGTTCACAGATGATTTATGTACATCATACGGGCTTAAGTATATTTGTATACTTTATTGTTTGGCTTAGGAAAGTTTGGGGAGTGACTTTCAATTTTGTTCTAAGGTAGCTTAGCTAATCTTCTAAGAAATAACCAAAGGCTGATAAGCATAATGGTACGCTTAAAAAATTATCTATATTCTTAGACGATTGAGAAAGTTATGAACCTAAGCGAAACTTTAAATCTCGTTTGTTAGTCATTTAACATTTTAAATGATGTTACGTGTTAGTTTATTCCTTTATGAAATTTGATTTGATTGATAGTGTAATTTTATAGACTACAGTTTATAAAGTTGTTGTTAATTAGAACTTAAATACCGGTGCTTTTGGAAAACAAAACTGATTTCAAAATAATTTGTGAAAGAAACAGTTATATTATTATTTTAAAAATTTTGGTCAAGTATTATTATTTCAGGATATTTGAAATGAGTTTTTATGAATTGGTTTTTCAAATATTTCTGGATATGACTAAAGTTGGGCGATTGTGGTTTTCCTATATGGGAGACTTGCTAGGTATACTTGTTTACTTTAGTTATTGTTTTAGGTGGAACCGGAATACCACTGGATGCTTCATATTGCTTTGATTCTAGAGTTATGCAATGCTTCGGTTGGAGGAGCCCCCCTCCTTGTCATAATTGATTTTAGTTTTAATATATTTCTCTTTGGAGGAATTTGAAAATATATTTTAAATATAAAAACCTGGGCAATTAGTTCTAAATTTATCTTTTGAAAAGATTGGATGCTTACTATTTTATTACAGAGTATTCTCTGTACTTTTGTTGCATATGGTTGTTATATTGCTTTTGGTTGAATGTAGCTTTATATCATACTAGAGTTGCAAGTAGATTTATACCATGCTAGTTTTGCAGGTAGAGTTGCATCATTATTAAAAGATGCATCATATTTCCTTGTTGCATATGGTTATTATATTGTTTATGTTGCTATTGCTTATGTTTGAAATAGCTTGTGTATTGCTCTTTTATCAGCATGATTCTCTTTTGGATTATGTAAGTACAAGATAGGTACATGGAAGCAAGAGATTACCATTTGATTTCTTGCACAACTGCATTCGCATCGAGATAGTAAGTTGCTTAATAAAAATCAAACACAAAAGAGGTATGTAGTATATTTAGAAATTGGTAATTGATTGATGATTTTATGCCCTGGATATGGGAGGCCACTTGGCTTATGTTTTCTTTGTTGATTTGGGCCAGTGGTGGCGAGTTGTGGATTTTCTGGATCAACCGCGCAAAAGAGGTACTGCCGAAATTTTCCGTAATATAAGGAACTTTAAAAACCTAAAGGTAAGAGGACATTTTCTTCCTTTGGGAATTTTGGGGACGAAATCCTTTTAAGGGGGGAGAATGTAACATCCTGAAATTTTATCGTTTTGATTTTGAATATTTAATTAATTTTAAATATTTAAATAATTAGATTTTAAAATTTAATAACTTATATTCAAATATAGGGATTATTTAAATATTTGAATTGTGAATTAAGTATTAATTAAATGGATTTAATAGCCTTATTTAACTCCTTTTAATTAATAAACAATAACGGTAAACTCATTTTGTAAATTTATTCACAATAACAAATAGTTTGAATAAATAAAAAGAAAACCAATTGTTAATAAAATGACTTGGTTTTTAATGACGTATTTTTAATTTAATTTATTGGATTTTTTCATTATTTTTAATTCTGAAAATAATTATATTTTCATTTGACGTATTTTACGACAAACGATGGTATTTTTGAAATTTCATAGAATGAAGTAATCTGTGTATTTTATTATTGATTTATGATCGTGTCACATTTTGGTGCATGATCGTATGTTATTTTTGTCATTTGTGGTTCGTATGCAAACGGAATATTATGTAGCGGGATACCGTAAAAACCTTCTTTTTAAATCAAATCAAATTCTAAATTTTCAACTAACCTTAATGGTGATGTCATGATGGCTTGAAAATTTTAGCTAACTTTACTTTTAAGTAAAGAAATTGATTTTGTTTATAAATATGAAAATGTCAACATAAAACCACACTTATAATTTTCAACATCCCAAGTTTTCACTTCTCCTCCTCACTCTCAATTTTCATTCCCAGTAAACGAAAATGGATGCCAAACTTCAAAAATCCAAATCAAATGATTTAGTCCACTATAAATTGCGAAATTTGTTCCGTTGAACTCGCATGAGTATGAGCTTCAAATCTATACAAGTATGGTTGGGTGCGGTCAAGATTTTCTATTATTGACGTGAGTAGGCATGAACTAAGGTTAGTCTTCGACTTTAGTTGAGGTGGAGATCGTTGAAGTGGAGTTTGCCGTTGCGTTGCTCGCGTCGAAGAGCATGTTTTCCCATATGTTCATGGCATGCGACCACCTACAGTGGATCATGTTTATGCACTATAGCGGCAGCGTTGTCAGGTCGCAACTAAGCTTAGGGTGTCGAGCTCCATCTTGATGGGTCCAGCACGTAGCATTTGTGAAGAGGGGATCAACGAGGTGGTCATGCGGTGTTTCATGAAGCATAGCTCGAGAAAGAAAAGAAGTCGTGCACGACCATTATAGGTATCATCATATCCGTTAATCATGCATAGTAGTTGATTTAAGTTGGGGGAGAAGTGTAAGGGTATTTATTTGTTAATTAAGTTATTAATGAATTAATTAATCTCAATTTCTTATGAAATCAATAACTATCTCATACGAGGTCGGATTTAGACGTGGTCTTTTGTGTTGGACTCGCATCATTGTTATCTACACATTGGAGTTGTATTCATTGAATTTGGAGCTAGTAGAATATTGCTAAAATGGAACGAATTATGGAAACTCATCTCTATCTTGAAAGATAAGAATGTACGTCGAGGCAAAGTCTGAGAGGCAACAATGCCCCAACTTGTTCAGCTTCATTGTTAACCGAGGAATAATAGAAGTCTGAAATCGATGAGTGGTGATAAGGATATGAGATTTAATTTTCATATACAATCATTTTGTTATTCCCAATAATTGATTTATTGACTATCGATTCTGCTATCATCTTTGTCTTTCATCAATTTAAGACGATCTGCTGCTCATTTGACCGTTGATATCTTTGTTAATCCAAAAAATGGATCAACACCCTGAATTGAGTATGAAACCACCAACCTTGTTTATCAAGGTAAATAAAATAGAAAAAGCAATAGTAAATTGCAGAAAAGGGTAAATGAAAAAGAGATTTTTATAGTGGTTTGGTAGTTAACGAAGCCTACATCCACTTTATAACTTTTATTATCGACTGACTACAATTACAAGTTGAATCTGATTACAGTGTGACTGAATCTTGTAAGTTAGATCAAGTCACCAATGTTAGAGTTCCTTGGAGAATCATAGTGAACCTTGTATATGACTGTTGTATGGGAGGAGAAGAGTAGTTTGAGTAGAGTTTCAGCAGCAAGTCCAGAAGATCCTATTTATGTTGCAGGTAGGATTATATTTATAGGGATTGGAAAGCTATCGGGCTAGGTCGCCACGCCATAAGCTTGCCTTTGGAAATACGAAGGTGCACTGCAAGTTTCATAGCCAACCGAACCAATTTGATGGATCGCTAGCGATCCATAATTTTTGGGTCGTTGATGATTCAACTGCTTGGGATGCTCTCCTTTATCCTTTCCTTTAAACTTTATGGCAATCTAGCACAATCATATGGATCGCCAGTGATCCATAGTATCGCTAGCAATCCATGTACTTAGTGGATTTTTGGACTCCATCTTTTGACTTTCATTTGTTGTCTCGTGTTGGTGTTTTCCATGTAAATTCGTAGTTTGTCGCCTTGTTTTGATGATGATTTATACATTGTTTGCATTGAACTACTGATGGAGTCAGACGAACGCTTATTTCTCAATCTAAGTAGCTTGGAATTCCATCAAACTTAGCAATCATTCCTAAACCTATTGGATTATGGTGTAAGGGGATTGGAGGATCCATGAGCGACCCATATCGATCGCAAGCGATCCATCACCTTAGCATGTTTTTGTTTTCTTTTCCTTTAGCCTTTCTTGGTTGGTTCTTCTACTCCTTTTGGTTGGTTCTTGAGTTGCTCTATCTCGACGAAGATGCTCTGACTTCCTTTGGATCATGTTGGGTTAAAAACCAGCATAACATTTGCCCCCTAGAGTATACCTTCGTTGGAAACAAGGTGTGCTCTGGAAGTAACTGCTTTTGAGTTCCTGCTTGGTGAAGTTTGGTGATCCTGTTGAGGCCATTATGGGAATTTGGTTCTGGTCATTCAGTCGTCCATTGAATTCTGATGGTAAATCATCATTGCTTATAACAATGAATCAATTTCAATCCGACAACTTTCACGAGGCTTGTAGATGACACCTAGATTGTGCTTGGAGAATGGGAAAATTTTGGCCACAATTGCATTGATCGCTCGCGATCCATGGACTTAGCGTATTATTTCCTTTTGCTATGCCCTACTTAATCTATTCGAGCCGACCCTATCTCATTCATATTTTCTTACGCAATTCGACTCTTCTGCTTTGTGATCCAATCCAAAAATTCCAAAACCTAAATCTTCCTTTGCCATCACCGCCGCCGTTCTTCTCTATTAAGGCTCCTCGCCTTCGACCATCTTTGACTTTGCCGCCTTGACCTAGCTATGCGTCCTTATTGCTTCGCCTTTCTGGATCCCCACCGATCTTCTCCTAGATCACCGTCGACCCTTCTTGCCATAGGCCGCCAACATTCCAAGTCCATTTGTGTTCTCTTCTTGATTCTCGATTATAGGTGGGTAACGTTGATTTTGTTCATTTGCAATTCGATGACGATGTTGTATTGGTGATGATCATTGCAGAGAAATCGAGCTGATTGCCATTTTGTGGAAGACGATAGTAAATTGAGTCTTGAATTCTTCGTGGAATGATGCTGGGCTTTACCCTGGTGCTTGACATATTTTGCTATCTTCGTCCACAGAATCAAAATTGACTTGCACTAAGTTACATTGTTGATACAACACGACGTCTCACGAATTGGTTTTGGTCCTTTAGGAGGGGAATAATGGCTTAGGTAGCATTTCGCGTGCAGCTTATGTTGTTATCACCTTCCGAAGAGTTCAGATTGGTTTTGTTATTGCACACTCGGTGTACGTGAAATAGGAAGATCTTTCTACGTCCCTTCGGATGACGGATCCGTTATCGATCATTGATCGATAACGGGTAAGCATAGGAGAAATAATTTCGATAAATGATACGAGAAGCCCTTTTCATTCTTCACTGCGAGCGAACTATCTACACGGGATATAGCATTTGTAGTGTTTAGGACACCGAGCTCATCCACATAGATAACACACTGCACTTGCCCCAGTCTATAGTTGAAAACCGATATGTCGGTGTAAATCGATATTCCTTCGAAATTCAAGTGTTTCAGGGGAATTTTTAGTTAAAGATAGAATTACCTGACCGTGTTGGATGCAAGTTCTGTTGTATAGAATGAAGCACCCGTCCTCTTGCCGTAAGTCCAGTGGAGGAAGCCCGGCACTTTCATAAGCTGAGTCATCATCCATTGCGCCTTCCTCTTTAGTTCCGCTAGCCGAATACGATCAACTGGTTCTGGTTGGCCCGATTATAGACTGGACTCCTCCGAATTTCAGAGTTCTACTTAACCCCAGGAGAGAGCTTCCTCCGTAATTTCCCTTAAGGTTCTACATAACATTTGTTTACAACACAGCATTCCAGAGGACGATGTGCGCCTTTCAAAGAAGAATGAGTTTGCCCATATGCCGCCTTTGAGATACACTGCTTGCCACCGGTATATGTGTAATGGAGCTGTGCCCCCTTCAATGAATTCTTGAAAGAAACCCTTAAGAACTTGGGAATTGCTCCATTCTAAATTCATCGTAATGGATATGCAACCTTGACTTGCCTTCATGTCCTATTTATGCGGACATTTAATCGTGCCCCGAGCTTCGATCAGTTGAGATATTTTCTCTCATTTAAGAAAAGAGACAAGTGCGCATCCCTTGTCGTCATCGAGGCCCAAAGGAATCGCAAGATCGTGTTGCAGCTCCAAAGCAATATGTTTCAATTCAAGACTCGGTATTTCTTTGTTAGATGTCCCGAAGGATTTAACCGCCTTTGGACGATGAGGGGTAAGCTCTCTCGTTTACTTATTGAGTTTTGATATGTCGCTATGGGATTTCTAATTGATCAAATACTCCTTGCATTTATCCGAGGCCGAATAAAAACCCATCACTTGATCAGATTTTCCATACTCTGAAGGTTGTACATGCCAAGGAGAGATCGGTTAAATTTTTGCTAACGGATGAAAACTTACTCTAGTATAGGCTGTTGCTTCCTGGGAGATCCGCCGTGGCCTTTGAAGTCATGTCTCCTTCCCGTTCCAGAGTATGAACACGCTCCACTTCTTCTTCGCATGGCTCTAAAAAGGGTGTTTTCCCAGAAAAAGAAGGTCTGTTTGGCGAGTCAACCGAAGAAACTGATGAAAGAAGGGGTGTCACGACTGAAGCCAGCTGTCCGGCCAGAATACCCCTAATTCCAGAGGAAGGGGAAGAGGAGTTCAAGCAGTGAGAGGGCAAGGCTGCGGTGGCAATAGAAATTGTGGAGGGTGAAGTTGTGAGCAGCAGTAGTCATGATTCCTCCTCCAGTGATGATGATTTCGACGCAGGCTCTGGTGACTTCGAATCGTGTGATGAGACTCCGGGAATGAGTCCTATTCTCCCGGATTCGCCTCCCCAAGAAGTTTGCGATAAAGATGCTTCCCCGGTAGTCGAGTGATGTCAGGGTCCCTCGATTAAAGATGCCGGCATAGACTTTGGGGATTTGAGCAACGTTTATGTGGATATCGATGAACTTACGGGAGAAGATTTCAAATTCGAGGGAATTTCTCCTCACCGTGGTCATATCGTGTTTAGAGTCAGCCCGATTTCTACCACGGTGGCTTCCCGATCTGGTTTGTGACGTCCTTTTAGGCCCCCAAGACACATTACACATTTCACTAGGGTCACATTCACTTACACATTATTATTTATGCCTATTTCTTGTTTGCTAAAGCTCTTTGTTTATTCTTCATGTCAGGTACCATGAGAGGCCATGGACTTTATGACAATCTTGAACAATTCAATGATTCACAACGTTTGTCAAGACGATCTTCAAGCCGCCACCAGCCCCGCGAAACCGAGGAAGAATGGAGAAGGCAGAAAGACTTGAAAGCCGAGGCTCGTCGTTGGGACGATAGAGAACGAGGTCGGACGTATGAGAGTGGTTACGAGAAGAGAAAAACCCCTGACGACCGAGAGGAACCGTCCAAGAAGTCAAAGGTTAATCGCGGTTCTCATCCTTCTGAGCATCAGGCTTTTGCTTCGGCTCCAGTTTATGTCGTTCTTGAAGTTCTGGTTTCTTCCATTCAGGCTCCGTTTTCATCTCAAGCCCCATCGACTCACGTGGTTCCCGCTTCTGGTTCCTCGCGTCCTCACAGGAGGTCGGCTTACATTCTTCCATCCGGTCCCCCTAAACTTGAAGCCGCACTGCCCGGCTAGTTTTTAAAGGGAGTTAAGTTTGACCGCAAACTTCGCCCAGTCTGCAAAGATTCCTATATGCCCCCACCTTTAGGCGATTCAAAGTGATTTAGAGCAAGCTGAGGGGTAGGGAAAGTTATGCAAGAATCTGGCCGATACGAACCGTAATAATTATTAGGAGATCCTCTCCTTTGAATCGGAGAAAGACGATTTCGAGAGGGCATTGGTGGATGGTGACGCCAGAATAGAGCGATTGATACAAGAGAGGGACACAACACTCTGAGAGAGTAAGAACAGCGCCAGTTTGCTGAAGGAGCTGAAAGAGGCCCATGCAAAGATAGAGATCATGTTCCAAGATGAAATTAAGAAGGCCCACATGGACGAAGTTAAGTTGAAAGAGGAGCTCGAAGCTCGTGACATGATTGTTAAAGCCTAAAAGAAGACTATTGCTGATCATGAAAAAATTGTTAAAGGACATAACATACGTGGGCATTATGGAATCCTGAGACAAGACTGTTTCCGATTAAGCCAAGACGATTGCTTCACTCTGAGAAAGAGTTGCGCAGCTTGGGGCCGAGAAGACTCGAGCTGAAGCTGAGAGGGCTGCCGTAACGGCGGATTACCTATAGCTCCAGGACACTTTCGAGAAAAAGATGGAGAAGATGGACGATACCATCTTGAATTTCTATGTTAATTCCTTGCTGCATCAGAGGAGCCTCGGTTATTTAGGACCCAAATTTCTGCGTACTCTTGCCGTGGTTTAGGAAGAAATCTTGGCCTATTTCCGAGAAAACTGGGATGTATATACCAAGCAAGAGTTGGAGGATGCCAATCTCAATGAGAAGTCGAAGAAAGCAGTGATAGAGGGTCGAGAGGTCTTTCGAATTGAGAAGGAACAGGAGGATGCCAATGCTGCTATGACTTCAATTGCCAAATTTTTGTTGGGTTTTCTGGGCCTGGCGGACTATCAAAACAGCGTTGCGATCAGTTAGCGGGTTCTGGCGGTGCTGCTTCATCGTTTGTTCCTCCGACAGCTATCTCTGAAACTTCAGGCGGCCCTGGAACTTCTCCGAAGATCGTGCAGCCATCAAAATAAGGAGAAGACGGGGAATACGAGATTGGCATTCTCGGTCATTCCTCTGATGCAGGTAACCTTCTTGTTTCTCCCGAGTTAGAGAATTTTCAGCTCACATCGCAAGAACAAGACGAACTTAATGCTTTCATTTTTGATCTTATAGGTCCGTCCTCTTTACCTACTGACCCACCGGTTTTCTCGGTGCTTGCACTTATCATTATTTCAACTGCCTCGATGCTTATTTCCGTAGCTTCTTTGATTGTTGCGCCTGCGTTTGGATCACAGCCAGGGTTGGAATCCGAGAAGATTGCTGGATTGCAGGGTCTCGACGACCCTTTTGTACCTTTGGAGGGCGACTTCAAGGCAACTGAAGCTCGAGAGCAGGAGGACCAAACTGGCCAGCTGCATAAATCTGAACATCAACTGGTTGCCATTAAGAAGGAAAAAGTTGAAGTGATAAAATCTTCGAGGAGCTCCCGCAAATCCCGGAAAGGCAAGGCCAAAGAGGAGTCTTCCGAGATGGTCGAAGAGCAGGGAGGAGATGCCAGTGCCAAGGAGATAATTGATATTACAGGCAGTGACACCACCCTTGGCCGGGATTCTGAGGGGAAGCAGAAACTTCCAACTAAAGGTGGGAAGGGGAGCGGTGGAAAGAGCATTGATAGGTCCAGATAGCAGTGGAGCCATATTTTAGGACATTTTGTTTTGTTTGATATGTATTTTGTTCAAGTGCAGAGTCTGCACTTACTACTTTGATTATTGTAACATTTATAATTTTTCTTTTTGTTGGCCGATATTGTATGGATACGGCCCGTACATTTTGACTTTATACGGAAAACGTTATAAGTAATACAATGTTGATATTTTGATTGTAACTTTACCTGTCTACTTATCTGCGTTTCATGCACCTATGTCAATTTTATTTACTGCGATTTTATCTAGTCCTATAATTACAGCCAAAATTCTTTGTTTGGAGTAACAGAATTGTGAATAGTTGGATTTTGTCTTTGAGCGCGCACGCGCGTGTGTGTATATATTTACTTGAGTATCAGTGTGTGCCCCGCAGTTCACGGGGCTGGTTACTTCGAACACTTGACAAATGACTGATTGATCCGAGTGTTTTTTTGGGTCTGTAATCGGACCTGTTTTGTGGTTCCTATCTTTAGGAACCTTATGATTTGTATGGCTTGATTTCAGATTTATTATCGGTTAACAATTGGAACTTTCTGCTGACTCGTAGTAGTTTGGCATTGTTGGATTCATACCCGTTGCTCTCGATAGTGGGAGAAGGTTGATTCTTGTTATTCCTACAATGGAAGAGTTTTCCGGTATCACCGGGGCAATACTGGTACTTAAGAGTATGCACGGCTTATGAAATGCGTGGCTTATGGGGTGCGCGGCTTTTGAGATCGATATGAACCGTCGATCCGGAACGGTTCAGAACTTCTCAACGTTGCCAATCTTTGGGCAATGTGAGGAGTTTCTCGGTATTGCCGAGGGAATACCGGTACTTAAAACTATGGGCGGCTCTTGAGATTGTACGCGACTTATGGGATGCGCGGCTTTTGTGACCGATCCCGTCGACCCAAAACGATTTGGAACTTCTCGACATTGACGATCTTCAGGCAACATGAGGTGTTTATGCTTTGAGAGCATGATTCCATGGCTCAAAAGGTGATGCACGGCTTATGGGAGTGCGCAGCTTTGATTTGGGCTTTCCCAGCGTCGCTGGAGAAACACCGGTTCTTAAAAGGCGGGGATCAGGTTCCGCCAATCCAATGATTTGAGTCGATTTGCTTCCGTCGACCCAGCGGGTAAGTGGGGCATACTTAAGCGTGGTTCCACTATCTCAAGCAGCTATTAGTTGGTTTTGAGCTGATTTGACCTCGTCGACTCAGCAGGTTACTTTTATGAACACAGTTTTATTGGTTCAGAAAGCAAAGTAATTTTATTAAGAAATGTTGGGCAAGTTCTGCCTATTTACAATGCCCCCGTTATTCTAGGATGGCTTATTTGCTAAAAATAAGAAGTGCATAAGATAGTTTCAGATAAAGTAACGACGTAGCGATTCACTGTTCCATGCTCAGGGAATTTGGATTCCGTCGACGGTTGTCAGTTTGAATGTTCCATCCCCTAGCTTTTGACTGATCACATACGACCCTTCCCAATTTTGGCCAAAGGTTCCCAATACAGGATAGACTCGTTTGAGGACAAGGTCTCCCACTTCGAAGATTCGGTTGTGAACTTTGGAGTTGAAGTACCGTGCGACCTTTTTTTGGTGAGCAGCGGTCCTTAATTCGACTTCTTCCCTCTTCTCATTGATCATATCAAGCGAATCGAATAGGAGCTGCTCATTTTGCCTCTGATTGAAATTCTACCTTTGATGAGAGGGGACTTCTAGTTCGATGGGGATCATTGCTTCTAAACCATATGCCAGGGCGAATGGGGTATGCTCGGTTGCTGCTTTGTGTGTTGTTCTGTAAGCTCATAGTGCAAGTGAAAGTTCATCAAACCAATTCCCTTTAGTTTTGGCTAGCCGCTTTTTGATGGTGGACTTGATGATCTTGTTTATTGCTTCCATTTGCCCATTTGCTTGTAGATGAGCGATCATGGAAAAGCTCTTTTCGATTCGAAAGCTTTTGCAAAAGTTTTTGAACTCGGTGCTTTCGAATTGGGTCCCGTTATCAATGATGATTTTCTGTCGCACACCAAACCTGCAAATAATGTTTTTAGTAACAAAGTTAATGAATTTCTTTATGGTAATGGTGGCCAGCGGTTCCGCTTCGGCCCAATTGGTGAAATAGTCAATGGCAACTATAGCATATTTATCCCCTCCTTTAGCTATTAGCAATACGCTAATCGGATCAATTTCCCATATTGCGAATGGCCATGGGCTGACCATCCACGTTAGCTCTATTGAGGGAGTTCTTTTGATCTTGCTGAATCTTTGGCATCGGCCGCACCGTCTGGCGTAATATGCTACATCACGGTTTCCTATTGGCCAGAAATATCCGCATCAGAGGATTTTCTTTGCAAAGGTTTTCCCCTAGGTATGGTCGTAACTTCCTGGATGCGATTAAGAGACAATACACTAGCTTTTCCAATTTCGAATAATTTTTCTCCGCTCTAGTAAAACGTTTACTGATGTAATACACGGGTCGCTGGATCCTAGCTTCTTCACATACAAGAGCAGTGCATGAGGGGAGACTGCTAAGTAGATGAACAAGTCCTTTCCGTTTACTGGCTTCGATAGGATTGGCGGGGTTTCCATATGTCAGAGCAACTCTTCGAACGCAGTTTGACAAGCCTCATTCCATTGAAGTTCTTCTTTCCTTTCTTTAGTGCATCAAAGAATGGTATACATTTTACGATGGCTTTTGAGGTGAACCGGCTTAGCGCTGCGACTTTCCCATTCAGTCTATGTAACTCCTTCTTGTTCTTTACAGCTTCGACTTCTCGTAGGGTAGTAATTTGCTCTGGGTTTGCTTCGATGCCTTTGGCGCTCACTATGAATCCCAAGAACTTTCCGAAGGCTACCCCGAAGTGACATTTGAGTGGATTAAGCTTCATTCCATATTTTCGGAGTATTTCGAACATTTCGGCGAGATTACCCAAGTGATTGGCAGCTATTCACGAATTAACGAACATGTCATCCACATAGACTTCCATGGTTTTTCCGATCTGGCACTTGAACATGGCATTTACCGGTTGCTGGTAAGTTTCCCCAGTGTTCTTTAGACCGAATGACATTACCCTATAGTAGTATAAACCTAGATCAGTGATGAAGCTGGTGTTTTCCTGATCGGGCTCATGCATCAGGATCTGGTTGTATCCTGAGTATGCATCCATGAATGATAGCAGTTCATGTCCAGCCATCCCGTCCACAAGCTGGTCAATTCTGGCAGTGGAAAACTATCTTTTGGGCATTCTTTCTTTAAGTCTGAGTAGTCGATGCAAGTTTGCTATTTCCCATTGGACTTCTTGACCAAAACTGGGTTAGATACCCATTCGGGATAGGTCGCATCACGGATAAAACCATTGGCCATCAGCTTATCTACTTCTTCTCTCATGCCCTGGATCGCTTGGGGCCCAGGCTGCGCCTTTTCTGCTTTACCGACATAATCTGGGATCAACGGTGAGGGCATGTCATGCAATTTCTGGTGATACCCCACACATATTGGAATGTGTCCAAGCGAATACATCCAAGTTGGGGCAAAGAAATTTAGTAAGTTCTAATTGCATCTTGCTTCCAAGGTGCGATCCAATTTTCAAGACCTGCATCAGGTCATCCATGTCGATTGGAAAAGACACCATCAATTTTGCCAGTGCTACCCGATCCTCCCATGAACTCTTCATTCTAGGGTCTAAAGCCTTATCAAATTGGCTATGGTCCTCAAGCCAGGGGCGGCTCTGTAGTTGCTATTTGGCAGGTTCGCGAATGTGGAGAGTTCTCCCCACTTTCTTCCCTTTTTCCTTTCTTTTAGATTCGCGCAGTTATGCAATGTAACATTCTTTGGGGGTACCTTTGACCGCCCCAGTTCCATTCACTGTTGGGAATTTCTTGGTAAGGCACCATTGGGCTAAAGCAATTCTAAAATCTGCTAGTGTAGGCCATCCTAAGAAGGCATTGTATGCAGAAGTTTCATCTACGATCACAAAAGTTTGGATAAAAGTGACTCTTCGGTCTCCTTTCCCAAGCTCTACAAGCTAGTCAATCATCCCGACGGGTTGTTTAGGTTCACCAGTGAATCCTTGGATTTTTGTTTGATAGGCAGATACGTCTTTCATGCTGATCTGCATTTGGTCAAAGGTGCGTTTGAAAAGAATATTCACAGAACTGCCGCTGTCAACCAATACTCATCGGACCATGGTGGGTCCGATCCCTACTGTCACGACCATGGGATCAAGAGTTGGAGCATCAATCCCTTCAGTGTCCCGATTTTGGAATACTATATCATCGTTCAGAGTTCTCTACTGCTTGGCAAGGGCTCCATCTTCGATCGCGAGGCATGAATCCTTCAGAGCGTGTTTTAATGAGCTCACATATCGCTCTATTTCCCCTACTCCTCTATGCAGGATGAGGTCCTCTAGATACCGTTTCAATGATGAGTCTCTAGTCAGTTCGTCTAGATCCCTCTTTGCTGGTTCCCGCTTGGATTCCTCGATCTCTAGGAGCTTGTGGAGCTGTGGGTTGGTCAGGATTTTGCGATTTCCTCACGTAGTGCTGAAGCTTGTTTTCCCGGATCAACTCTTCAATCGAGTTCTTAAGGTGATGACACTCGCTCGTGTTGTGACCATGCGTTTCGTGGAAGTGATAGTACTTCCCAAAATGCTTTGGTTGTTCAGTTGCTTCCTTTTTAGGGGGTTTCTTATACTCCTCTGTCCCCTGTGTTGCGAGATAGATGTTTTCTGGAGTATCATAGAGCGGGGTGTAATCCTCAGGCCTGAAGCCTTTAAGCCACTTTTAGTTACCATTTCATTTGTTGGAATTCTAATTTTTCCTTTTTCGGTTTTCGTTTTTTCCCGCACCACTTCCTTCAGCGGTCCTGGAGGCATTTATGTCCTGGTTCATCGCCATGCCATTTTGCCTAACGTTCATCGGTTGTAAGCTAGTAGATTTCCTTTCTAACTCTTTTTCCTCTTCCAATCTCAACTATTGACTCGCCTCACGGTTGAATCCCTTCCTAGTAGTAGGTTGTTTCATTTTGATCCATTTTCTGAACTCAGTTTTAGGGTGGATGGTGCGGACCAAGGCCGTAAAAACCATATCCTCGTTCGGATTGCTTACTTCTATCACCGCGGTGTTGAACCGATTCATGAAAGACTTCAGGGATTCATTTCATCCTTGGAATAGACTGGAAAAGGACATCACATCTTTAGGCTGCACCGTGTGAAGTCTGAATTGATCAAGGAATCTTGTTGCTAGTTGACCGAAAGTGGAGATGGATCTTGGTGGAAGCCTAGTGAACCACATGGAAGCAATTCCCTCCAGAAAAATCGAGAAACATCTACATCGAATGGTGTCCGAAGCATTCGTTCCGTCCATGTACCAATTGTACTTGTATAGATGGGGTTTCGGGTCTCTCGTTCCGTCATAGGACGGGATAGTTGGCATAGTGAATTTTTCTAGGTATCGCTCATTCAAAATCTCATCGGTGAAAGGAGTCCAACTTGGAGCGGATCCCTATTCATCATCCCTTCTATTCTTACTCTCATCCATTAGTCGTTTGACCATGTCCGCGATATATGCCTCAGATGTCCGGTAATCCGGGGGTCGGCTATTAGTAACTACACCGAGTGTTTGGCTTTGCAAACGATCTTAGTGAGTGGACTGAAGCCTAGGCTCTCCTATCTTCGAAAGAGCCACTCCCTCGGGATTCCATTGGCTTATGGTTAGCCTGATTGTGGTAGTTTGGATATCCCTGGCATTATCGAATGCACTGGCATTTCCATCCAACTTGCCGTGGTTAAGTTACTCCCCATCTTTCGAATCGGAGAGGTCCATGGCTATATCTTATTGTGGGGTCTTCGCTCCTAGATTTAAGTTCATAGCTGGTTGTCTCATGGTCAGATGAGTGCTTGTGTTTCCTTCTACGTTGATTCACATGATTCCAGCTATCACTCCTTTCTGTGACTGCTTCCCGTTCCTTCTGTTTAGGCCAGAAACGGAAGAATTTTCTTGGTTCTGCAACAGCCACGGGTTCTGCTATGGTTCTTGGAGCAGGATGTGATTGTAAGGTCAAGAGGGCATTATGTTTCTCCATAAGAGCTCCCCTACTGCTTTCCATTTTTTGATTGATTTCGTCAACCATTTTATTCAATTCATCACTAGTTACAACTTCGCATTGATTAGAGGATCTTGCTACCTGATCTCCTACGTTGGCGTCATTTACTTCGATTTGTTGATGATTCATCTCTTCTCCAGCAATTACTACCCCTATGGATCTTCCAGAAGCAGTTCTTATTCTTCCCGGAGCCATTGATTCTTAGCAGTAGATCTTTCGAACAGAAATTAAGGATCTAACTTTTGGACTTATCTGATCCGAAGTAGATAGCTAGATCCTTGCCGGAGTTGGCTTCCTAGTGAAAGCACCAAAATGTTAACCCAAGAAATGGATCAACACCCTAGACTGAGTATGAAAGCACCGGCCTTGTTTATCAAGTCAAATAAAATAGAAAACGTAATAGTAAATCACAGAAAAGAGTAAATGAACAAGATATTTTCATAGTGGTTCGGCTGTTAACGAAGCCTACGTCCACTTTATAACTTTTATTATCGACTGACTACAATTACAAGTTGAATTTGATTACAATGTGACTGAATCTTGTAAGTTAGATCAAGTCACCAGTGTTAGAGTTTACTGGAGAATCACAGTGAACCTTGTAGATGGCTGTTGTGTGGTAGGAGAAGAGTAGTTTGTGCAGAGTTTTAGCAGCCAGTCCAGAAGATCCTGTTTATCTTGCAGGTAGGATTGTATTTATAGGAATTGGAGAGCTATTGGGCTAGGTCGTCATGCAAGAAGCTTGCCTTTGGAAATACGAATGTGCATTGAAAGTTTCATAGCCAACCGAGTCAATTTGATGGATCGCTAGCGATCCATAGTTTTTGGATCGTTGATGATTCAACTACTTGGGATGCTCTCCTTCATCCTTTCCTTTAAACTTTATGGCAATCTAGCACAATCATATGGATCGCTAGCGATCCATAGTGCATGGACCGCTAGCGATCCATGTAATTAGTGGATTTTTTGACTCCGTCTTTTAACTTGCATTTGTTGTCACATATTGGTGTTCTCCATGTAAATTTGTAGCTAGTCGCTTTGTTTTGATGATGATTCATACACTGTTTAGATTAAACTACTGATGGAATCAGACAAATGCTCATTTCTCGATCTAACTAGCTTGGAATTCCATCAAACTTAGCAATCATTCCTAGAATACCTATTGGATTATGGTGTAAGGGGATTGGAGGATCCACGAGCGACCCATATGGATCACTAGCGATCCATAGGAGATGGATCGCTAGCGATCCATCACCTTAGCATGTTTTTTGCTTTCTTTTCCTTTAGCCTTTCTTGGTTGGTTCTTCTACTCTTTTTGGTTTGTTCTTGAGTTGCTCTGACTCGACGTAGATGTTCTGACTTTCTTTGAATCTTGTTGGGTTAAAAACCCACATAACAATCCTTTTTCGGATATGACTAAAACCAAAGCATGAGTGGACATCAAGCTATGTGGTTTTTCTCCCATTAGGGTATCTTCACATCTACTCTTGATTGGATTTGGTGGTATAGGTGTGGAGATGTGAAATATTCGGATTCTCGGTAAGGTTGGTGGGGTCTGGCTGTACATTTTCCAAGAGCCATCATAGTTCTTAAGTATATTTTATAGAGGAGTACTTTCGGTAAAAGAGGTGCACCCTCCTAGTCATTGTTGGAAAAATTGCTTTTCCTTATTTGATTTAAATCTTTGAATATGTTGTCTTAATGCATCGAGAAGTGCCTGGACCTCTTCTCGATGTTTAATTATTTGTGTCCATTCTTTAAGTTTGGATTTTGATCTTGTTTATTCCCATTCTTTCAAGTTTTGATTTTTTTCTAATTCGTTCATTATTTCATGTACGGATGTTGTTGTTGTAAGGTAAAAATCCATTTTGTGTTTAGCTGCATGGTCTCATAGAATTATGATATGTTACCATATTTCTTGAGTTCTCTCACGCTGGCACTACAAGAAATTATGCTTTTAGTTGCACTTATTAGCGGCATTTGAACATAAGTGCAACTATTATCAATTTTATGCTTTAATTTCATCAGCGCAAAAGGTTACCGCTCACCCTGCCTTTACTAAAATCTAAAATAGTAGTTGCGTTTTTTTTAATTTTAGTTTTTGCTTCTTCATTTTTCCTCACTTTGAAAACTCACTTGTCTTAATTCCTCATTGTCATCGTCTACTTCATTTTTCCTCTTTTCCTCTTCCCTGTCGATCCAATCCTCTCTAACATGCTACTCCGCTTAACAATCGACCAAATCCTCTTCGATGCGCTAATCCTCTCAATCGATCGAAGATTTTTGCATGCTACTCTTCGTCGATATGGATTTCTCCACAATGGCTTTCTTCTAAGACCTAATTATGTATTAAGCCAACAAAAGTATAATTTACCAAGTCATTGTGTGAATCAGAAAATGGATAAGGTGTTGTCTTCAGTTTGAGCTCCGATCGCTTCATTGCCACCGTCGCAGTCAGTCTCAAATTCATGATCAAATCGATTGAGGTTTATCGGTAAAACAAGCGCTAATCGTAGGTTTAATCCACTTAGGGTTTCTTTGAAGGACTCAGAAGCTGAGGAGATTACCTAACTAAAATTGGTTAGATGCTTATTTTTTATTAAAGCTAAGTTTTTATGGTGTTGAGCAAAGTTCTGCAATTTAGTTCATATATTTATTTGCTAAAGATTTATTTATTTGTTGTATAATTTTGCAAGTTTTTGTTTGTGAAATTCAGATGACCAAGTCTATTAATCTTAGCACGGAGTAATTTCAAGGAAATTATCAAAAGAAAGAACTTAGTGTATGATTATTTATGTTATTATAATGAAAATATGTATAGAACATGGTTTAATTTGATATTATGTATTTCACATTCAATCCTTTATAGTTTGTTGCATTAATTTCAGTTAATGAATCATCAAATTTTTTTGTACAACCTTCGATATTTAGATGGAGCCCAGAATTCCTTAAGGCCTTGGAGACTAAGACAACATTATGGCATTATCACATTTAGATGGCAAGTACATTCAATTTGTGAAGGAACTACATCCATTCTTCCATGAATTTGGTTTAATCAGATATCGGGTTACAGTTGAGGTACTATTGTTATTCTGTAGGTTTAATACAATTCACTAGTTAATAAACATTACCATATACTGACCTTCAAGGGTATTAGTTTGTCAGCACTATATTCTAGATTAATTTAAATTAATAGTTAGCCAACCAGTATTCAGTTCAATCATTTTTCTTAAATGTTTGTAGTTTTGACATTCTAGTTTATGAACAACTTTATACTTGGTACATATTCATCTTTTTTCATTGACATTGAAACATGTTTTACTTGGTACATGGATAAGTGGATAATTTTCACTATACTTGTGAATAACCGATGTCATACTTTGGTTACTTGCCATAGCACTAAAGATCTGTTCGTAATGACTTCAAACTTCAATTGTAAATTTACAAATTATATTTTAATATGATATGGTAAAGGAAAATCAATATATGATATACCAAAATTGCTTCTTTGAAAGAGAAGAATACATGAATTTTAAACATATACTTGCTTGTCATAGAATTTAAAAAAACTATAAAAACGATTCTAAATTATTTTTAGGAACAGATTATTGCACAATCAAATGCAAGTATAAAGTTTAGTTTTTGTAGATTTGATAGGTTGTTAGATTATGATGGCTGATAACAATGGTGCAACTCAGTTGTGCAAATTATAACAGACAGATCAAGTAGCCCAATATATTAGTTTATCCTTTTATATACTAATATCACCTATGGTTTAATCTGCCAGTAATGGAACACGATAATATTTATATGTGATTAATGTCAAACTACGTCTAATGAATCTATTTATGCTGGGAGTCTAACTTAACCGTTAAATTTTAAGAAATATGGCAAATCATGTCATTCATTTTCAAGTAATAAATTTAATTTAAATTGTGTGTGTGTTTATTTTGGTTATGTAGATCAAATGGTTTGTAAAGCTATCAGAAATTTTGCTGAAAGTAAGGAAGTTTCAAAATTAAGTAAGGATGCTCTATCTTATTTAGAAAATATTATTTGCGACTTTGATCAAAATGATGCGTTGGAAGTTAAAAATTTGAAATGGTGACAAACCACGTTGTTAAGGCAGTAGAGTATTTTTTAAAACAGAAGTGCAAATCCAATACCAAGATATGCAAAGTGAGTTTTTTGCTATTCTTCCCGGTTTAGTTTTCTTTTCCTTATTATTATTATGAAATAAGGCATTTTTCGAATAATTTTTTAGGTACTTGAATTTTATCATTTTGCATGTACATCGGAGTATATAAATAATTCGGCCTATGCATTGAAGCTAAAAGAAGCATGCAATTTTCAATATTTCCTTTAATGTTTGAATTATTGAAAGCAACATGTGAATTGGCAAAGGACAATGCATATATTCTTATGTTGTCACGCTCATGGATAGGTATTCTATAACATTCAAGCAGCCATGGTTTTTTATAACATAAATAATTGAATAGTATTCATAAAATTGTCACACTAATTGCTATTTAAGTGCAATTATTTTGTCATGATATATATGCGGCTTATATGGCTTATATTATTACCACTCCCTAACTATTTAAGAGTATATTGTTTGGCTTTGTTGTTCTTTTTCTAGACTATATGGAAAGATCAAAGTATTAAAGCTTCCAAATCATTTGAAGACACACAGAAGTATGTTGTTGTAAAAAAGTTAATCTCTTTATTGTGAACTGAAGTTATCCATAGAAGCTTGTATTTCTATGCTTGCTTACACTAAACTCTGCACCATATTATGACATGCATAGTTTTTTTATGTTGCATGAACCTTTTATTACCCAGTGAAGAAGAGGGAGAGTCATGTAGGGTATGTTAGAGAGGTTGATGATGAGGAATAAGACATTGCAAAGGGATAGGCTAACTTGCATGTATATTTTTGCTGTGTTCAGAAATTATGACATGCATAGTTTTTGTTTTTTTATAGTTACTATGACAAAATCATCAGGATCTGCACTATTTTCTGACACAATCATTGCTATCACTTTGTATCATTCATCCATTGTATCATGCTTGCAATTTATCATGCTGGTAAATTGTGAAGTAAACTACATAGATTAAAATCTACACCAATTCATAGAGGTTTAATTCATCCATATACACCACACAAGTAAAGCAAGTTATTGCGGTACACTATAATTGAAATATACATAGCAAGTTTTTGTGGTATTCTTGTAGGGTGAGTACTTGTACATAGGAGCAATAATTTTTTGTGGTTATATTTTGCGCAATTGAAATGGGAAAGCCCGATAAACTCCATAATTTGAGCCTCAAATATATAACATGGAAAGTAAAGCTTGTAACAAGCTAATAGTTGATTACAATTCAATGGATATTTGGGAATTCAATGATAAGTATGGCTAGACAGTTATGGGATTTTACAGTTAACCCTAAATGGTTACGAAACATAATTGTGTTTACATAAAAAACAAGTTAATCAAAATTTATCTTAACATATAGTAAAATACATATTTACACGTGATATATGGTTAACTTCATTCACTTTTTCTTAATGTTCATATATGTGTGTGTGTGTATTGGCGGTAAACAAAACATAAAATATGTAAATTACAAAAATGCCTGTAATACTTTTAGAGAAGGAGCAAGTCATAATGTAGGATCCTGTTATAAGCTGTCATCATGGATTCCTTAAAATAATATTTTTGTCAGCTAGAAGACTTCTTGCAAGAGAAAAGTAAGCTAACATTTTACATGTTTTCTCCATATGGCATGTTCTGAGTCACTAATAGACTGCCATCAATGGAAAAAACAAAAATGAAGGGACACAACTAGAACAAAGACAAATGTTAAGTTAGTAGTTGGCTTACTTCAACAAATAACATAAAAGAATAAAAATGAATTATCATTAAAAAGGCCATCAAGAAGTATTCAGACCGAATCAATCTTTGGAATTCTTAATATAGTTTGTCACACCCATAAATCTAAAGTATGGAGTCATACATATAACAATCGCTTGAAAACCATTAAACCCAAATTGCTACATATAATATTTAGAAACAAGAGCTAAAAACACATTTAATCCCTTAATAAAATGCACAAGGAAATTGTTTGCAGAACACATGCAATATGTAACGACCTGGTATTTCGAACCGTTCAAATCGACAATCATCCACACTTGTCAGACTTGAATTGCTCAAAACAACAAATTGTTAATTTATATTTGGAAAAACTCAGCATATACAGTAAATAAATCAATCACAGAATCATAGGCACATAGTAATATAACAATAAGCAGCGGAATAGATAAATAGTAGTTCATGAAGCTACTATATAAACATCAGAGTTTAAAACAAAATACAACAAAAATCTCAAATACAGAGTAGTCTTAAATACAAAAGTAACTGACAAGACTGAACATAAGCAACTGGAAATAACATAAGGCTGAATAGATATAAGAGAGATCATCAAGCAAAGCTCCAATCTCCAAAGGTAAGTCTCAAATGTTGTGACACTCAGTCTGACCTGAGCATAAAGCAAAACATAAAACACTCGAGTCAAGATTAACATTCTTATACAAGTAAATCAACTCAAGTGAAATGTCCAAATGAAATACAATATAACTTAAAGGATGTTTGGGATTTCCATCCTCTAAGGATCCATGGAACTATCTACTATGTCGTAATATATGCCATTATAATATGCCTATCAGTAAAGTAAAGTATTAAAATAGCGTTAAGGTGTTACCCATATCCCCCTTAACACATTTTATATATCCCTGTAGTCTATACGGTACCGTAAGCTCCACCAAACCGGTGGTTTACCCAGAGGGCACTCCGTAGGTACGGTACAAAACAAACTCGTAGAAGGCGCGATAAGGCATGTGACAAGGCTCGTGAGGCAATGCCAGGGTAGGATTCTACCGTTTGCACTCCCGGACTGGTGGTAACGCATAACAGCTACTACCTCCCACCTCGAGACACACTTCCAAATCAAAAGTGCACCCAATCAAATCACAAAGTAATAGAATGGTATCGAAAAAGCATACTCGATCAGAGGTGCGACCTCACTTGGCCCGGTATAGCTCCTGTTTTAGCCACATCAAGCTGACTCGCGGGAGTCAGGGCTACGTTAATACCTCATACAAAATCATCGCCAAACCATCCTACTTCGTTTTGGATTCTCCACCACGTACACAGTCGTTAAAGTGGTTTTTGGTATTGGCAGAGAGTATGACAATATTCGATCCCGGTCTCTTTAATAACCAAACGCTTATTTCCCTCCATGGTCATTTTATGTTTCAAACAGTTTATTCTTCATATCAAATTATCATATTCATTTCAAAATCATATCTCTTTTGAAATCATATACACTTCCGAAATCATATCACTTTCGAAATCATATTTACTTTAAATTATCATTCACTTCCAAAATCATAACCGTAAAATAGGTTAAACCATCATATCAAAGTATTCACATTTAAATCCATTAAATCTAAATCATAACAATTCCAACTTAAACAATTTAAAATTTGAAAATAGTTTATATATATTCAAATAGTTATAATTAAAATAGTTTAGATATTTAAAAAATAGGTTATAGACTAAAATAGTTTATATATTAAAATAGTTTATATTTTAAGAATACTTTATATAATAAAAATAGTTTCCTCCAATTTCACAAATCAATTCAAATAAACTAAAATTCCAAAATTCAATTTTAAATCCATCCCAGTTCAGCAATTTCAATTTAAAAGGTTAAAGATTCAATTCAAATTCTCAATAACCATTTCAATTTATATCGATTTCAAATCCAGGTTTGAACTATCACTTCAATTCCAATAAGATTCAAAGTTTAAATATTCAAACGTTTACAATATAAGTTTCATTTATATTTCAACATTTAACTTTAATTTTATTCAAATTGGAAAATATTCACTTAATCATTTAATATATTTAAATAAAATTTCAAATTACAAATTTAAATCAAAATTAAATACCTAACTTCAATTATATTTAACTCTAAAATTATTCACTTTTAATAACATTTAAGTAACATCTCCAATTACACATTTAAATCAAACTAAATATTCAATTTCAATTTATTTAAATTTGAAAATATTCATTTAATCACCTTTTATAAAAATCAAGTTATAAAATCATATCTTTAAAATCTCAAATTCAATAAGTTTCAAATCACTTTTTTTATTTAAATAAAATTCTTAAACAAATACAATTTCAAATCTATTTCAATTTATCTTCCCAACCTTAATTTATTAAAGTTATTACAAAATTTATTTTTAAAATATAATTTTAAATAAATACCTAAACATAGTGTATATTAATTAAATTAAATTTTATTAAATTAAATCTTATTTTATATATTTTTAAAATAATAAAGTTATTAGAAAAAACTTAAAAATTATATTTTTAAAACTAACTTATAAATTTAAAATTTCCAAATCATATAATTTAAAAATCTAAATTTACACATATGTAAAAATAACATTTATATATATTATATTTTAAAAATCAATATTTATTAAAACCCATATATTTCCTTACAAAATTTTGGAAATCATTTTCAAAATATAGACCAACTGTGTCTGTATATAATTTTCTATCCTATGGTCAAGTGATACAGATATTTATCATTTCAATCCGCAATTTAAATATCTACAGGTATATATCATTTCAACCTGCAATCCCAAAATTCAAAATCAATGAAAATCGCTTGGGTTTATCATTTCAACCCATAACGATTTTCCCATAATCTACAAGATCATTCGGGTATGTATCATTTCAACCCATAGGGAATTTCTAAACTAATAGGGAACTTGCAGAGTGAGAACATATATGATAATAATATAACATATCAACAACAGACATATATCATCAGCAACAAATTTAAATATAATATATACAACAGGGTTATGGTGTCATATGTCATAGGTAAACAATGGCAGATAATGACATATCATATTTAGCGATTAAATAACTTAACAATTCAAATTTAATAGCATATTTCAATCGTCATTTCATGTGAACTAAATTTACTAAATATAAGAATGTTAATCGTGAGTGATTGCTCACCTTTCAAGGCTAGAGATATTAGACAACAACGAGCTACGATTTTGAATCACGAACTCGACAATCGACCAATCCAAATGACAACTCTCAAAGCAAAGCAAGGTGGACAGAGATTCGACGAACAAAGCTAATAATTAGAAATCGATGAAAACAAATCAACAATCAGCTTTATATAAACTGAAACGAAATGTATATTATATTATTATTTTTCTCTTAAAACCAATATTCAATTTTAAATGCATTTTTTTAAAATAGAATCAATATATGTATATATATACACACATACTTGAAAATCAATAATATTATAGACATATATACATATATACTTTAAAATAAACAAAGGAATCAAAGCAATTCAAAAACTCCATCTTGATATTATTATAAACATATGATCTAGATAGTAAGATTTTGATAGCATAAAATAAATATTATCATAAACATACACACACAAACAACCACTACGTAAAATAATTTGGAAAACATACATATATAAATATACTTTATTATTATTATTATAACATATATATATATATATATCAAAATATTAACCTAACCATTTTATATATAAATATATTTTGAAGAGCTGTCAGGTTTGAGCAGTTTTAACAACTAAAAAAAACAAATATATATTATCTCAACCTTATATATTATATTTTAAAAAAAATTAATATTTTATAAAACAAATATATTACTTGTTTTTTCAAAATTTCATACAATATACACGTACGTTCATAACTGTAAGCCTTGGATACTACTTGTAGTATAAACTTGGACATGCTTACTTTTCAGAGTAGACAGAAGTAGAGCGAGAGGGTGCGACTGCGAGTGGTGGCTACGGGCGTGACAATGAGGTGGTGGTCGGCCATGAGGAGGGTGGAGCGGCCAAGGGAAGGAGATGCGGCCATGAAGACATTCGTGAGCAGATATATAAACTTTTTTTTTGGTAAGGAAAGCACGGCTGTGCCACTAAGGAAAGAATGGAGGCTCGCTTGCGTGGTGGGGAGGAGATGTACGGCGGCGGATAGTAGTGGGGCGGTGAATAGTAAGAAGGTGGAGGGATGAAGCTGTGTTGTGGTGGCAGATCATGTGGAGAAGTGGTGGATGTCGGGTGAGAGTTTGCGTCCGGATGCAAGGTGGCTATTGGTTGTAGGGAGGAAGCGGTAACGGGTTAGAAGGTTGATAACTCGGGTGCTTGTGGAGGGAGATGGCTGCGCGTTGGGTTCGAGGGCTGCTACTCGGGTCGGGAGGCGAAGGGAAGAAAGAGGATGGTGGTAGAGAACAGAGGAGTGGGTGGCAGGGGAGGCCGCATGTAGTTCCATAGAACAAATATGAAAGCTCTAACATAAACATATATAGGAGGAGCATGTTTATATTTTTTTCTCAAACAAAGATAAGCAAGAGGAAAGTGGGTTTGTGGGTGGCAAATTGAAGAAGATTAACTAGTTTTTGAGAAAAGAAGACCGAAGTGATTTACTCAGAAATATATATATATATATATATATATATATATATATATATATATATATAAGCCAACATAGTAATAATAATATTTTTTCTTCAGAACGAAGAGAAAGAAGTGGAAGAGACCGACAACAATAGATGAACCAGCATATAATAAATTGGAATAGGGAATAGTAAAAGTCACGGTTTGAATTTCAAAAAGTATTTAATAGCTAATGACCATTGGTATAGTACGGTGAGAAAATGAATGGACATAAGAAACAAAAAGGCACAAAACGGTTACCGATACGGTTAACCGTTTCGCAGATTCTGACATGCACCGGACTCCGAAACACACAAATGAATATACTGCGGAGATCAGCACGATGAGACGAACATAATGATACACAGATATAAGCGATATGATCATCATATCAAAAGTCGATATTCGTTGCCAACTGCTGCTAATTCGCCGAAAATAAGATAAACAGGGCTATAACAGTCCAAATTTGGCGAAACGAAATATGAGCGAACACTGTAACGACCCGCCTTCCTATGCCCAGGAAGACGCATCATTATGAAGAAAGAAAGGGATAGAAGAAGAAAAGAAAAGAAGAAAGAACAACAACACATCAGAAATCTCACAGCGGAATGGAAAATATATTATATCACATAAGATATTACATAGTATCATATACATCAGAGTACACAATTTATACATCACAGAATAGACAGTTATAAACTTCTGTCTATTATACAACACAAGTATATCTATCATACATCAATACAATACCGACTAATACAAACACAGCGGAAACTCTATATATCTATATGCTGAAGCCTCCTGCTCCATAGCTCCTCCAGTATTCGTCAAGACTAACCTGAATCCCTCGACTACTCAATACAATATTGAGTACCCAAGAGTTTAATAAAACAGAAAATAAACACTTGGGTCAGACATGGGTCTGGTGTGAGTAAACGGTTAAGTTGCTTAACTTTGAAAACCTTTGAAAACAAAAGGTATCACGTAAGACTTCCCACACATAAATATGGAAAAGTTTTTACCTTACGCTAACCAAAACTTTGATAGGAAATCCGATTATATTATAATAGGTCTAGGGTTTTCAAATAAATATGAAATAGCCGAAATTGTTACATTCATTAAATTCCAGCATACATAGGTATACAATCAAGTCCGTTATCACTTATTGGAAATTGGATTCCATACAATGGCAGGGCTACCGGGGTACCGTCCGTCACAGTACGTGGCCTAGATCACCGTACCGAGGATCACTCCCAACCCCCTGCAACACAAAGCCGGAACCATCCCTTACTGGATAATTCCGAACAAGACAACCCCGTAGTTGGCTGCAGTTCCAACTACCCACTAAGCCGAAATAAAAAGGGACCTCTAGACAGGGATATATCTTGCTCTCAGTGGGTGCTACCCACGAAGCCTTGCTGCACCTCCCCTGTTTTAGCCATTCCCGGTTGATGAGGCTTGAGGTTACGATTACCTTTAATCAGAACATATCACTTAGAATGCTCATCGTCCACCTGACGATGTGCTGAAAGCATTCAATCCATACAAGTTCGTTCCGGGTTCGAACGAAACCGAAGGCATTATCTCGTTACACTCATTTTGGAATCACCCTCAGAGTTAACGACAATAACCCTTGCACTCTAAATCTTCATCTTCACTTGAGATTCACGACCTATCGTTAATTTGGATCGATGTGGTATTCGGGTCTCCAGACCTGGAATACCGGTATACGGAAACCCGATCCCGGTCTCATCGAAATCCAAAACGTATCTTTTAAGGCCAAGTTGTTTAAAAGTTTAAACAATTCAACTTATCTATATTCATACAGATAGATAATTCACAAGTCACAATTGATAATCACATTATCAAATAAACAAATGATCCATAACAAAATAGGTAATCCATATCAACATCACAATAGGTAATCTATATTACCATCATAATGCAACCAAGCATTTATACCACACAACATTACTTATCTCATTTCTGAGATTACATCCATGCAGATAATCAACGTCATCCATTCTTATATAAGCAATGATTTACTTAATCACAACATAATTAATTTAAAATGAATTAAATTAACTATCTCTATCTTTAATTAATTTAAAGTGAATTAAACTAATTTCTTCATCTCAAATTAATTTAAAATAAATTAAATTAATTACTTCATTATAAATCTCACTTATATAATCATTAATTAAATAAATTAATTAATCATTCTCTAATTATCCACTTTAATTAATCACCTTGATTAATTATACTTTAATTACATTTAAGTAATTATCCTTAATAAATTTCACAAATTAATTATTCTTAACCAAATACAGTAATTAACCTTTAATTACTTCATTAATTAATTAATTATAATTAATTACTTTAATCCTTAATTAATTACAATTAATTAGTTATCATCTGATTAATTAATCTTAATTAATCAATTCTTAATTACATCATCAATTAATTATAAATTATTGATCCTTAATTACATCTTTAATTATTTTATTAATTACATTAAGTAATTATTCTTAATTAATCCATAATTATTAATCACCTTTGATTAATATAATCCAGTAATTAACTTCCCTTAATTACTTCCATTAATTAATTACTTTTTAATTAATTACCTTAACAAATAATTAATTACCTTATTAATTAACTTTAATCTTTTAATTAACTTTATTAATTAAATTATTTAATTAATAACACTAGGTAATTAACCTTAATTACTTTCATTTAATTACCTTCATAAAATAATTATTTTCTAATTACTTTATTAAATAATTTCCCTTTTACTTAATTACATCAAGTAATTATTCCTTAATTACTTCATCAAGTAATTATACTTAATTAATTATAGGTAATTATCTTTAATAATCACTAATTAATTACTTAGTTAATTATTTAACTAATTATTTAAATTTAATTAAATAATTTCTTAACTTTTATATTTAAAGATCTTAATTAAGAAAATCATTATCTTAATTTAATAAATTAAATTGACCAACAATTTAATTATCTTCACATCCTAATTATCTTTAATTTATCAAACTCTTAATTACTTAAGATAAACTCTTATTTTAATTTATTACCCAATCTAAATCTTTAAACTTTATTTAGAATAAAATACTTTTAGAAAATCAATTATAACTAAACAATTCAAACATTCTAATTTAACCTTTAAAACCTTAAATAAACTTTCCAAAGTTATTTAATATTTTTAAACAAACTCATTTATTAATACCTATTTATTCAACCTTTTTAAAACTTATCTACTTAATATAAAAACTTATTTAAACTTATATTCTTGAAAAAAAACAATTTAGTTTTACAGAAAAACTTGTTTTACTTTTGTTTTAAAACTTGGAAATATTACAAAAATCATATTTCTTTTGATTTTAAAACATAAAACATCTGCTGTTAATTTCTTAAAACCAGCTCCCACTAACCCGAGTAAATCGTTTGAAACCCCTAATTACCCGAAGTAACTCTCGCGACCAACACCCTTCACCCAGCTTCGAGTAAAACTCGAATTTTCCCGAAGTAAACCCGAGCTCCTACTTCCTTCCCCAATCCAAATGTCCAGGTGCACGCTAACGTGGTCGTGCACGTGCACACACCCACTGGACGACGGCGAACTCCGTTCAGACCCACGGCAACTCGACTTCCACCTCGGCAACACGATCGACCACCCCATTCTCTTCGATTCAAACTAAATCGAATTCGAGCGATGAACCCATCAGCTCAACACGTTCATCACCAGAAAATCGACTATCACCGATGATCTCGGCCTCGAGACACCACGCCACCATCACCCTAGCGTCGCCTCGACTACCAGCAACCACCAAACATCTCACGATCGATCTCGACTTCATCACGTAATCGTGAAACCCATATGAACGTCATGAAAAAAAAACAGGGTGTTAAACCCTATCTCGTCAATTTCCGATCAACCTCCTCATCAATAAATTCCAACTTGATTTTTCCTATGATCTCCAACATCCCCTCTACCTTCAAACCCAACCACGACGTCCAGTTCGTCCTCGATCTTCGGCAATCAACAAAAATGCCAAAAACGTTTCTCTCGAAAATTCTCACAATTTATCGAACTAAAAATCACGAAACTCAAATTAAAAATCATGATTTTCAACCTCGAAAACATTCATGCAATCCAAATTTGAAATTGAATTAGTTGATTTTTGACATATAAATGTATTCCACTGTTATTTATAAAATTTTCGAGTCAATATTTAATATAAATTCCAGTGATGAATTTTAGTAGGTATGTTTCACAATTTCGAACATTTTTCATTTACAAATCATAAGCTAATTATGATTCAAGGATGAGATATTGGTTTTTAAAAGAAATTCAAACTCTGATAAACAACAGAGCTTATTTTTGTACACTTACAGGCATTTACCCAGGCATTCATCACCAATGCACATACATGCATACATTTGGTTCCAAACATTTCAGGTCACAGCATGATTTCAAACACTTTCTATTTACAAATCAAAAGCTAACTACTATTTAATGATTAGATATTGGATTAAATAGAGAAAACAAAACTGTTAAAAACAACAGAGTTCATTTTTCATATCTACAGGTATTCAACACTAATACATACACATGCATCTATTTCAAATCCAAATTTTCATGCAAGCAACATTATTTATTCAGATATCACAACAGTGAAATCCAGGTTTTAAACTGTTTTTAAATTTGTTTACTCACCAGGCAATAATGCAGAGAACAAATAACATGATTTGTTTCCAGGCTTGCATGTTGATTTCTCTTTTTGCTTTGTTGATTTTTAAACTTGTTGATCTTTGAAACTGATTTGTATTTGAGAAAATTTGAAACTGATGTTGCCTTTGATCTCCTTTTTGCATTGAATTTCCAGATTTTTACTTCTCTTTGCATTTTGATTTCCAGGCTTTCATTCTTCTTTGATTCCAGGTTTTATTTTTCTTAGATCTATTTTGTTTTAATCGAATAATGAGAAGAAGGATTTTTAGAACTGAAAAATGAATACAGATCTTCTTTCATATGTTTTTAATTTATTTATTTTAATTCTAAAAAAGAAAATGTGGACATTTGTCCTTCTTAAAGGTTAATTAACTTACACATATGCCTATTTTCTTACAATTGTCTTTAAACTACCTTTAAAAACTTACAAGTGTACATTCTTATTTTAATTAATTTATTTAAGTCATTTATATGTATTTAAGAAATATTTATATGTATATAATGTATTTATCTCTTTTTATAAATAAGCTTTAGATTTTAATAAATATACAAATATGAAAACTATTATTTAAAACAACTTATGCTTTGATCAAATATTTATAACATATTTTTATATGCTTGAGAAACTTATTTTAGCTTTATATATATTTTTACAAACCCATTTTGACTTATATTTGAATTTTAAAAGAGAAAAGATTATTAAAACAAATAAACTTCTTAATTTAAACCTTAACCAAAATAAAACTTAAAATGTATGTTTATAATAAATAAGAAATTATTCTTGTTATTGAAATCTCAATTATTATTTTCAAAAGTATTAAGTCAAATTACAAATTATATAAATATTAAAGTTTGAAAATACTTTATTAAATTCAAATCCAATATTCTTTCCATTCCAATATATACAAATATTTACATTCTAAATGGGAAATATTTTTACATTAGTTTTGATAATCATCATATTGAATTTTAATACATAACTTCAAATAACAATATATATATACATATATATTATAATTTGAAAACATAGTTTTATTAAATTAAAAGATTCCCTATTCATAATATATATACCAATATATATATATATATACATTATAAATATAAACATTTATATAAGTTTTAGAAAGATAAATCTTCCCAATTTAAAATTGTTAGAAAAGATATTCCCAAATTAAAATGTTATTAGTTTTCAAAAGAAATAAACTTGCCAATTTAAAATATTATTAACCTTTTAAAAGAATTAAACTTGTCAATTTTATAAAATAAAATCAACAAATCAATTTAATTATTAATAATGATTATTAAATTGATATTGCCAAATTTCCGGGATATCACAACGTCTCACTCAGAAAATGGTTTACAAATTTATTGTATAAAAATATTCAGGTTTCGGAAATATTTTATTTTTATCAAATTAACTGATATTTAAATTTGAAAATTGCACAACTGAATAAACTTTCATAATTTCTAATGAAAATCTGAAACTTGCTACGTTAAAATAGACGTAACCCAAATATCAAATTTTCATTGCAAAATTTTAATTACTTATTTTCATAAAAATTTAATTAATTACGTTATTAAAAGTCGTTAAAATTCTTGGGTCGTTACAAAAAGGGTTCTACAACTTTGGAAAAGTTTCACACAATAAATTAGAATCCAAATGTTACAACATCAACGACGATCAGACTTGCCATCATCATCCACGCTGCCATCACTAGCATGCTTGTAAAGCAATTAATGGTTTTTAGATTCATCATGAAATGGAAACATAAGCGTATGTTTTGTTAAAATAACAAATAATAAGCTTCCACATATGTAGATATATCAAATATTTGGCAACAAACATCACCTTATAATAATCATAAATTGACTAAGTTAACTAAGTTTTATAAATATACTATTAATAAATAAAATTCAATGAACATGATTTCCATGGTGTCCTTTTGAAATTTCAAAAATACCCACATCCATCAATGGAATCTCACCATCGATTTGCAATCTTCACCACTGTCTCCTTTCCGACTATCCATCAATGGAATTTTACTACCAATTTGACACCGATAAACCAAAAAAACAACTTGAAATAAAAGTGTTATGTCTACCTAAACCTTTGCACTTACAACACACATCCGTTTACTCGTTTTCTTATTAAATAAAAATGTAAATTTCTTTGAAACAGAAATTGAACTTGCACCATATCTAAAATGCTTGAGTATAATTTTTAAAATTGAACTTGCCCATTTTTAAGTGTTCAAATACAATTTTAGATCAGTAGAAAGCCAGCTCTATTTCTGCAACAAATTTGTACGATTGCAACAGTTTTATTTTTTAAAATTGGTTTATACATAGAATTTTACCTTTTTTATGTATAGTTTATCACCTATTAAGGAAATTAACTAAAATGTACTTAAAAATTATGAGACAAGGTATTCGCCTTCTCTAAAGATAGAATACAATCATCAACCCTAGAAGTGTGCATAAAAGACAAAGAAACAGTTTCAAGGGACGCGTACGTAGGCAAAGTGCCCTTCGACCTACACGAAGTGCCTATGAGGGTCCGACTATATAGCATTCCCGGAAGCATGGCATGCAGATGCAACTTCAGTGTAGGGAAAAGGCATTTATAGTATCAAGTCCAAGGTCTATGTGTCCCTTAAGCTTTGGTATCTCAGAGTTAATGTGATCGAGGCACAGGATATTCAGCCCAATGATAAGACTGAGTGCCCGAGGCTTTTGTTAAAGTTCAGGTCAGTGGTAGTAGATATGTTGCCATGCAATAACATATATGTATGAGTTGTTATCTCCTTTTACTAATATATGATAGAAATACAACATGGATAATTTGTTCTATATATGCATAGACTAACTGTTATATAGATATATAGGCAATTCTTCATTTCATTTCCTTACCACTATAAGTTCTTAATCTACTACATGGATTAAAAAAAACTATAGGATTCACCTACAGTTATGTTTCATAAGTTTTGGTTGAAATGAATACTAATTATATGTCTATTCCAATGTTATGTTTCATGATTAGGATATATGACATATTCTTTACTGGTGCTGTGTTCGTAACTTCATCCGACATTAGTACGATAGGTTATGGACTAGTGTGTATTCCTCTCTGACCTACACTAAACCTTCTACAGTGCAGCAGTTTGATTAAAATAGATTCTGATACTATAATGCAATAGAGAATTATACTTAGCGTAACAAAAGTATGTTTAACTGGACAAACATGTGAGTCAAGTTTCTGTTCTTCAAATGACTTGGGAGTTTGATTGAACAGAAAGATTAGTATATTTAGGTGTATACACATGCATACATATATACATATAACACATATTTTCCTACAATATTTCATTGTAGCTATTGACTTATTTTCGAGGTAGGGAACCAAGTTCTGAAATCAAAGGTGTGCCCAACACGAGGTCTAAACCCCCTATTGAACGTGGACCTTGTATTTTTAGCTGCTGAATCATTTGAAGAACAACTTGTTCTTACTGTCGAAGACAAAGTGAGCAATAACAAAGACGACATTCTAGAAAGTCTTGTTCTTCCACTTTCAGTCTTCAAATAAAGACTGGATCATCATCCTGTTCACTCTTAATGGTAATGCATAAAAGAATTGAATTTCAAATGTAAATATTGGTTACATTCATTCTTATCACTATAACCAGTAGTCATGAACACTTTTTTCCGATATTAATTTCACCTGAAGATTTTCATCTGATAATTTGAACTGGTTTTATAGGTTCAACATGGAAAGATTTGGATTTGGTGTTGTAGAAGGAGACAAGCAGTGAAAGGAGCTCAAGTTCTCAAATAGAGTTATTTAAGAGCCTATCTAGAAGGAGGCTATAAAGTGCTCGATGAGTTAACTATGTACATCAGCGATCAAAGGCCCACTGCCCGACAGTTGTGGAAGCAACCTATTGGCATACTCGAGGTATGTTTCTACTTGTTATAATTAGTAGTAATAATAATAACAATAATAACAACTAAGTTATAAAAATTATCTAAGTTAACTAAGTTTTACAAAAATTAAATAAGTTTATAATAATAATAATATTAGATTAACTACGTTTACTATGATAATAACAAATTCACTAAGTTTACGGAAAATTTGTAAGTTTGAGATAACTATAACAATTAACTAAGTTAATAAATTTTAAGTCTGAGATAATTTATAAGTTAAAGTTAATTAAAATATAAATTATGACATTTTAAGTTTTAGCAATTGAGATAATTTATAATTTTGAGTTAATATAAATAAAGTTATAAAATGGTGATCGGTTTGATTATGAACAGAATATATCAGATCTGAAGCATGGTACACGGCAGATCATTAATGCATGGTCTAGCTTTAAACTACAGTCATACGCATGTGCATGACTTGGTTTTGGTTCAAGGAGATACATCTTACGTGGTTTAGTGAGGTTGCTGGTGATCCTATATTACATCATGGTGGCAGGGATTTGGTATAAGGTGACTAAGATTTGGAAGAAAGCTAAAGTCAACAAATATGGTTGTTGCTGTCAAGGTAAGCTGAGTTTTGATTAAGTGTTTTTTTCTTTTCCTTTCCTTAGTTATTTATTTTAATCGAGTGTAACCTTTTGTTCAGGTTCAACATCCTCGTGTAGAATACTTGATGATGGTTGACATGAAGAACGTGCAAAATTTTGTCCTATTTTGGTAGAAGTTGCCAAAGAGGTTGAGAAGCAGGTACACTTTCATTTCTTAGTAGTACTCACCAATTTATGGAAATTGTTTATTTCACTGTTGATTTGTTTCTTTTGACTGTATGCTAAAGACTTATGCTATTTAATGTTCATGTATGCATTCTGGATAAAAGTCATGATAATAACCTGTATAGAAACAATGATATTTTAAATAGAACTAAGTTGAGCAACACTTCAATTTGGCTTAAGTCATCAGTGAATTACTTTTCGAAGTCTCTCGATCGAGGATTGTTTAAACCTTAATTCAGTTACTGCAATACAACTATATGGTTTTGAAACTACTTTTGGGATAAACGTCACTTGTAATTCTATTTTGAGCACACTACTTCATTACAGAGGACAACTCACTATTTCCTTGTTAAACTTTATATTCTTTCGTAGTTCAATGTATGATCTTCAAGTTAGTTTTCCCATCATATTTTTTGTTGTTTTCACATCCAATATTTGAGGTTTGGACTTTCTGGGATAAGTTATACGTTGTAAATCATCAATTCCAAGAATTTTATTTTATAATTGTTGATGCTATATAATTACATTTTCAATTAGAAAAAAAGGGACTCATTCCTCATATTTAAAAGAAAATGACTTGCATGTTGAATAATAAACCACAAGATACACTTATACGTTCTACCCAAGATACTTTTTTGATAATGGTACTATAACAACAACAACAACAACAATAAAAAGTTATGTTTATAAAATTAACAAGTTTGTAATAATAAAATAATAATAATAATAATTAAGTTTGATAAAATTAACTAAATTTACAATAATAAATATTATTAAAAAATAATTAAGTTTGATAAAAAATATATAAGTTTATATAAAATGACCAAGTTTGATAAAATTAATTAAGTTTGATAATAAGTTGACTGATTTTTATAAGAATTAAACTAATTTTTATAAAAAATAACCAAATTTTTAAATATTACCTAAGTTTTATTAAAATTAAATAAATTTATGCAAATTAATTAAGTTTTATTAGAATTTAACTAAGTTAATAAGTTTTTAAAAATTAAATAAGTTTATTATAAAAATCAACCAAGTTTATAAAAATTTAACTAAATTAATTAAGTTTTATAGAAATTATTTAAATTTAATATAAGTTTAACTAATGATGTTTGATATACTTTAAATATGCAAAACAGTTTCATAACCATTTGTTGATTGTTAAATTTGTCTACATGTAATTAGCTTTTTAGGAGTAAGACCAGCTGCAGCAAAGAATTGTGGGTAATCAAGTAATGAACATGGCTTAAGTTGTTATATATATTATAACATTTTGTTAGTACTTGTGTTGTAAACTTATTTATGAATGATTATGGATTTTATGTGAATTTGCTTATCTTATTGAAAAACTATTATCGAAATGGTTGTGGGTATCATATTTGATTAACGTGTTTTTTCAATTGTTTGAATATGATAATTATGTGATTGACCGATTATTTGTTGGTTTGAATACGACGATTATGTGATTGATTGTTGGTTTTATTAATACTATTATGCGAGTGATGGTTGAAAACGATACAAGCCATTAACAGAAAACGGTAGCGTTTAAAGTATGCTGTAAAACAGTTAATAATCTTTAGCAGCATTTTTAAAAGGCTATAGAAATAAATGTAAACGGCTGCGATTTGACTTTCATAGCATTGAAAAAATGCTACCAAAACTTTTAGTAGCGTTTCGGTAAACGCTTCGATACGACATGCTGCTAAAAGTCTGCAACTTTTTGTAGCGTTTCTAAAACCCTACGATATGTCATGTTTTGGTAGCCTTTTCTACAACGCTACAAAAAGTTTTAGACTTTTAGTTGCATGTCGTACAACGTTTACCAAAACGCTGCTAAAAGCTTTGGTAGCGTTTTTTCAACACTACGAAAGGCTTTTTCTGGTGTAGTGTGGTTTTTCAAACAGATTCGGGTGTTATTTTATTATAATGCTCGGGTCATACCGAGTTCTTCTAGGTTGTCATTGGTGGGACATGGAGCTCATGGAGTAGAGCTGGATGTTCACCTACCATAGTATTTTTATTTCCACTGTAGTATTATATATATATACCCATCTGCAATTGTATGGTCAGGAAGTTATAACTGTTCAGACTGATGAGATTTGTTTTTAGCTCTGATATACCCATTATTTTAGAGTGAGTGTTTGCTGTCTTTGTTATATTATATGTGATCATTCTACTGTTAGATTTTATTTTCCTTATTCTTTGTACCTTAATAACCTACCTTTCCAGCACTTGGATGCTCGGCATTTGAATACCGATGATGTATTAAGTGCCGACTTTCGAGGGTCGAAATGGCGGGTCGTTACATAAATGGTTTATCTCTTCAAAACTCCTTATATTTGATATGTTTAAGACTATATTTCTAAATCATTCGTCTGTTATTCTATGAAATCTACATAGTTATCATATCATATTGAATATACTTCCATTTGCATATATATTACTTATATACAAGTCCAAACCTTATCATTTTAGTCTCCAAAACCAATAAACTTGTATTATATTTCAAAAATCATGTTTTTACATCTCCATTCACTAATCCATTGATCATGTATCATTAAATAGTGAATGACCATTAATTAATTTGGAATTATTCCTAGAGTTAGACTAAAAACCATATTATATAACTAGGCAAAAGAGATGGATTCCACTCATATAACAATGATCCAAGTTCTTCGTTTTGACAAGAATCCACCCAATTCCTTCGTTGAACTAAAATAGGCAATCCTAGAATCCCTTCAATCTGAGTTGAGTTTGATATCTACGCATAGCCCTTGCCTTGCTCGTCGTTTTGATAGAAAACTTGTGTGATTCGATGATGGAACGAGAAATTTATAGTATTCTAAAATTTAATATGAAAAGTAGGTAATGGGAAAGGAGAAGGTGAAATGAAAAAATGAAATGTTCGCACGTTGGTTTCAGTATTTATAGTAGAGTAGGAATGACCATTCAAATTCAAATTGTTGGGTCTTTGATCCATTTCAGCTTGCTATGAACATGTAACTTAAACGTCTTTATCTCCTTCATATTAACTTCATTTCTAACGTTCTTCTAATCGAAATTAATCAGAATTATAAAATATACACAATGGAACAATTCCTGTCATCTAATTATATTATTTCTAAAATTACGTTTTTATCCTTATTTAAAAATTACTAAAATTCCTCTTAAAATAGTCATTGAAATTTACGGGATATCACATCCTTCCCTACACATTAAAAGAATTTCGTCTTTGAAATTCCTAAATGATAGAAAATGTAACTCGCACTCTCACATATTGTGTATCACTTGCACGACATACACAACATGTACATTTAATCATCCAAACATCCATGGCATACACATACTTGGGTGAGATATATTTAACAATATAACGACATGGAAAGGCATGTATGGTCATCATGGTACGTGAAGTATCATATCAGATCCAAAAATCCTAACATAATCATGTAAGTTCTATATGTATGCATAAAGCAACAACAATGTTGGATGAATAAATGAGAGCCACCAAAGAAGCATCCATCATCATGTTGGTAAATAGGAAAAAGGGAGATGCAATCGTAGCAGAGGGATTAAAAGCTTCCAATAAAAGTGTCACCATTAATCTCCTTACACCTCTTAATAATCCATGGAAGACTTTCACCGAGCCAAGCCTAATTCCTCTCCTTGTCAAAGTAATAGGTTTTACCTAACGAGTTATCACTTCGTCAATTTCAGCCTGGGTGACCCTAAATTTCTCAGCAAAATCATCACGGGACTTGACAAGATCCTCAATGGCCTTCTTAAGGGCCTCGAACTTGGTAGTATCGCTAGATGCCAAACGCTCCTCTCCTCAGCCTCTTTCTCAACATGTAAAATCTTCTTCTCAATAGCGACTATGGTGGCACATTGCTTCTCTAATACAACACCTTTTATCTTAAAATTAGCAAAGGATACATCCCTTTCATTCTTTGCAACAAAACTGATATTTGCCAGACTATCCTCGCCTCTTCGAAGGAGCCGAATTACTTCCCTAAGCTCTCAAGTTTCCATGTCCTGACATCGATGTAGTGATCTACTGCCCTAAGGTCCTTCCCAGTACGAGCCTCACAGTGTAATTCTTCCATCTAGAGTATAACATGGCAGATCCAACTAGTAACATTTATAATCCCATGAACTTTATACATGTCACTCTTTTCAAGTCGGGCCTCCAAAGTTAAAGAAACCGTAGAGAATTTGAAGGCGCAAAAAATGAAGCAACATCTTTAGACCGTAGAGAAGAATTGACTGGTGTAGATTGTTGAGGTGATGAACTACACGATGAGGTTTTCTGTCTCTCCTTCAATGGCTTTCCAAAAGTCTATTACGAGAATCTCTCTAAGCTCGCTTAGAATGGTCATGGTTATTTCCCTTGTCCAATAACCTCTCCTCCGGAAGGGAACAATGAGAAGGTGAGCCGTCGAGAATGTAAAGACCTGTAATTTTGAGTCTTTCAATTTGAATATTTAAGTTATTTAAATATGCGAATTTGAATTTAAATTATAATAAATATTTGTTTCAAATGATTTTCCGATTTTTGGTGACGTATTTTTAATTTAATTTATTGGATTTTTTCATAATTTTTAGTTTGAAAACTAATTAAAATTTAGTTTGACGTATTTTACGACAAACGTTGCCATATTTGAAACGTCACAAAAATAGTTAACCTGTACATTTTATTGTAGTTTTATGATTGCAACAAATTGTTGTGCATGATCATATTTTTATTTCCATCGTTCACCGTCAGGGACGGAGCTAGGATTTAAGCATGACCCGGACTATAAAAATCACTTTATGATACAAATACAATAATCATTTTGACAACTAACACTAATGAGATTATGGCTATGATTCACTAAGCAATAATGAAATTCAAGTGCTTGAAAAACAATCAAGAGATCAAACTTTTTCTAAAAGGTAATTTATTTCAAAGTTTGCTCAATACTTTCGTAGTCTTTCATTTTGGATCGGTTTGTGATCAAACAAGTTAAAGGAAAGAGTACGAAAAGTACACAAAAGAAGAATATGGCAAATAAAATAACAAATACAGTTGGGTTAAATAACTTAATGCATACTGTTGTTTTGCAAAATACTGACCTGGGCTATAGCCCAGATAGTCATGGCCATGCATCCGTCCCTGTTCACCGCTAATAGCGACGTGATATTGTACGGCGGTGTACCACCAACCAACTTTTTTTCAAAACAAAAATTTAGACAAATACACACAGACACACTTTATTGGCTAGTAGCTATGAAGTAAATGATGGTTATTTATATGTCACACACACATGGTCAATTTCTAACATACTTCACTGCAAAAGTGAAAGACATGCATGAAAAGGTGAACATTTTTACGTTTCCTTTTACTCTTGTAATCAAAGATGTGAACCTAATATTCCCACGCAACCCTCTTTTCATTGTTTTCCTTTGTCCTTGCATTGACTTACTTTCCTTAGCTATGTAATAATCTTGCCTATATATTCACACATTTTATAAACGCAAGAAGAAAAAAAAAGGTGCACATTATCTCTATTCTGAAAACACATCCATTTTGTAAATCAAATAGCTACCTCTACAATAAATATTAGCCAAAAGTGTTCAAATAAAAGTTGTAGAGGCGTAGAGATCTACATTTTACATTCACGCTGTATTCGAGATAGTCAAGCCTAGAGGGAGATATAGAGAGGGAAGAAGGTGGTTGGCTTCGCTACATTTGGGGAATGCTGGGCTATGTGCATGAGTTGCATGGTGGAAATAGGAGCAGGCGTGCGGTAGTTTGAGGAAAGAGCAGGCTTTGGATTTTGCAGTTCCTGACATGAAAACTTTTGCATAGAAAAGAAAAAAAGAGAGCTATATATATGCATGAAGTGTGTGTTCGAGTGTTGCTGGCAGTTTAGGGTGCGGGGTTTTCATTTGCTGGCGTCCTTCGGCGACGTTGAGGGGAGTAGGCGGTGGTAGGTGGGGTTCATGTGGCGCGGTGGTGGAGACGGAGGGTCCAGGTGGTTGCAGGCGAAGCAAGGAAAAAAGACATGTATGTAACCTGAAGCGAAATTAAGAAAGAACTAGGTTAACACGTGCTTCGCACACAGGCAGATGATCTATTTTACTAATTGAAAAATATAGACTATTAGATTAAACAGTTAAATTTAAAAAAAGATGAAATTTTTGTTGAACCATATCAATATTGTAAAGGGTACTTTTGGCACAGGTCCTTATTAAGTTTCAAAATTCACGAAAAGTCCTTCACTAAATTTCAGTGTAAATTAGGTCCCTGTTTTTTATTTACGATTATTGCAGAGCATGATGCAACATTTTATAAAAGTTGCTGACATTTCCGCAATATTTCTGTACACTGTGAACATAGTGTATGAAAGTTGCTGAAATATCAACACTTATTTATAAAAGTTGCTGATATTTCAGCAACATTTATGTACACTGTGAACACAGTTTATGAAAGTTGCTGAAATATCAGCACTTATTTATAAAAGTTGCTGACATTTCAGCAATAATTTTTCTTTGTTTTTACAATAAAACTTTGACACGGATAGTTGCTGAAATATCAGCACTTATTTAGAAAAGTTGCTAACATTTCAGCAATAATTTTTTTTTGTTTTTACAATAAAACTTTGATACAGATAGTTGCTGAAATATCAGCACTTATTTATAAAAGTTGCTGACATTTCAGCAATAATTTTTCTTCGTTTCCAAAAAATAGGGACCTGCTTTACAATGAAACTTTGACAGGGACCCGCTTTACAATATGAAAGTATGATAGGGATGCCTCCCTAATTTCCACTATTGTAAACCACCCTTCCACAAACAACAAAATATAATTTAGCCTAGGGAAAAAATGGTCATCTGGTTGCACAATACACAACAGTATTTCATAATAAGATAAGAATATACTATGATTTTTCCTCTAATATAACTAAATGATTAAAAGTATGAGTAAAATAATAACCTTCATGTGTATAATTAAAATTCAAGGCTTAAAGGTGTTATGGTACACAAACAGAGAAGACGATGAAGAATAATTTTGGTTAACATAGTTTCTAAAATCAGCAAACATATTGATAAAGAGAATGTAATGAGCTGCTAACAAACTCACAAAGACTGGTAGAAACAAAATTAGAAAACGATTGAAGATGAATTTTGCAATTGGAGATGTATAGTTAAGTTCTGCATAAGTGAAAAGTTAAATATTGTAAGTTGATTTAAATAGTATGAGGTAGACATCTACAAATAATGTCTCCCCAACAGTCAGTAAGTTATCATGAGAGGTACATGGATAGTCACACTATAGGTCTATAGCTTGTACAAATTCTACTAAAAATGAGTAAATATAACCAATAGTAATTTTCTTTATCAACCCGGAATCTATTGTAGCTCTAAATACTATATATTTCCAAGAATGGGCACAACTCCAGCTTCTGCACATCTATTCAAGTACTCCACCTCATATTCTAATGGTACTACTGAATCCATAGAGGCTGTTTCTCTGCTTGAAAACTATTTGAAATCAGATTCAGAATAGCAAGCAACTCATCTTGGTCTCCGGTTGAACGGATAGTAAAATGCTTTCAAGTAGCAATTTCTCAATGTTTTTTTTTTTGCATATCCTTTTACCTATACCTGCTGACAAGAATATGCAAGATGAGCTTTAAACTTATTATGCATTAGCTTCATTCATCATAAAGCATTCTCCACATCCTCACTGTATGGATATGAGTTAAAACTAAATAAAAGCTTGAAAATGAACTAAATCTGTTTCTTCATCTTCTTCTTATTTCAAAATTTCCCTTAATGTAAGTTTTACATATTTCACAACTTGAAATTTAACACCAGTGCAGAATGATAGTGTTTCATGTCATTGCATAACCAAGGAATCAAGTTTTGTTTTACGTTTGTACCATAATAGAAATTCAAACTATGCATTTCTTATCTACTATTTTTTCAACCACTTGATTAACCTTAAGTTTCAACTTAGGTCAAATCTGACATACTGTTGTTAGAAATTTTTATCTACACTATCATACATCTTAGTGAGTTTGCATTTAACATAATTTGTGTTTGAAAATGGGCACATCCAATTTGAATGTTGGGCAAGCAAAGGGGTAGTAATGTAGTGGGCAGTTAGTAAACTAAATTCATATTTGATCAGAAATTCGAGACGTACTTGGTGCATATAATTTAGTTTTCAAATATAAATATCAAACACTCAGAGACAAACATTTGGTGTTATGGGTGATCCTTTATATCTCAGTACACATCATTAACTATAATCTTATATGTTACCTTAGTTTATGTTTTGGTTTTGACATTAAATGAAGTTTTTGCATGTATTATATCACTTTATAGTACATAAGTTATGATTAAACTTGCTTTGTTGAGAACAAAATTATGTGATGTCACTTGTATTTATAGTTTTCATTGGAAAAAAAGTTGTAGTAGTCATCGCACCAATAGATTCCAACTAAAATTTAGTTAATGTAAATATTTATATATTTTTATGGTCAACGTATCAGGCACTAATATATACATTTATTATGATTTTTTAAAAATATTTCTTATCATATTTTTACATATTCCATTTCTTCCAAATTTGAACATGTGATGCATCCTTAACTCAATGGTAACAAATAGTACAGCCATGCATATGCATACTCCAAATTTTCAGATTTGATAAGTAAAAAACTCTTCCCGAAAACTTATTTCAAATTACACCCTAATTTTAGTTTCGGTAAAAAAAATTCATTTTTTGTTGGAAATCAAATCAGAATATTAATCGCATGTTTTTATGATCAAATTTTTTTTAATTTTTTTTTTTTGATGAACTGCAAATATTTTTGGAGAACAGGAAATTCTGCAACTATTTGCATATATTTCTATAAATATTTGCTGTACATAAACTGCAAATATTTGCATATTTCTCTGTAAATATTTATAGAGTTTCCTGCAAATAGTTTCAGATTTTTGTAAAAATATATTAACAACCTATTTTTGAGGAGGGGTGGTTATATATTTTGCAACTTAAAGAGAGTATTTTTCAAATCTTCCATATTATTTATATAATTATTGATTTCAATCTTCTCTCACAAATCAACAACTAATGAATTTAGTGTCAAAAAACAAATAACTATATCTACATATACGTTCATACAACATTTTCTTTCATCTTCATACACAAGATTTATGGAATGCTTAAATTCCTATAAATTGAGTGGTAGTAGAAATGATAATTGTTTAAGCCATATCAAAGTAAAAAGGTATGTAACTTTTCACCCATTTCCCTGCTACTCTAACAATCATGACTTCCCTAGAGTTAAGGCTGTCAATGGATACCTGAAAAATCCGAAATCCATCCGCATCCAAAAGACGAATAAATATCCGATATCCGGAAAAACGGATGCGGATATGAAGACACCCGCATCCGAAAATTATCCATCCGGTTTTTGTCAAATTTATAGTTCAAATTATGTGTATTTTAGTGCAGTGAAAGATATTCGTTTATTATTTTATTAAATTAGTAGTTTATATTATATGCACTTAAAGCTTATTAACTGCTCGAAACTATTTATTGTTATCATATTTGTTAATTTTTAACACTTTTATAATCAATGGGATTGAAAAGTATTTATGTCAAATTACAATTTTCTTTTTATAATTCTTGATTTATCGGTCGTTAGCGGATAGGATAATTATCCGATATCCGTCCGTATCCGTGGATGCGGATATCCGATATCCAAAAATGATTTTGGATGTGGATGCAGATATGGCACTATCCGCATTCGAATGCATCCGTTGACGGGCCTACCTAGAGTATTTTCAGTCATTGATTTAGTAGAACTTTCATATTTTTGGTACCATATAAAGGTAAGTTTAGTTGTGCATAAGTTAAAGTTTTAGTGTCATCCATAAAATATATGTTCCCTCATGTCCAATTAAGGTTACACAAAACCAAACATGAAATTTCCCAAACCATAACTTTTCTTGTAGTATTACAGGGGTTCAATTTTGCATGATATTCAGAATACCATACTAAAAAAAGTTAAAAATATAAGCCATGATTTTTCTTCAATTGCTGAGATATATTAAAAACACCAGTTACATGAAAGGGAGATGGCTATGACCTAACTCTTTTATAGTTCATAAAAAATACATTATGGACTACGACATGTTAATAATAATAAAATAGATCATTGTTGACTGAATGCATCTTCAGTCTATATATTTAAAATGACATTTACTAAACAACAAATGCATATAAAATTAGCATGAAGATATCGGATGGTTACAGAAAAGTAGCAAATGTATCGTAAATGTTACCTCATATAAACTGATAGAGAGCTAAATTTTACTTTGTCTACATTATAGAAATGTAAGATGATATAAATTAGTAGTGCATAAGTTATTCAGAACCCAATTGAATCTACATAGCAAAAGAAAATAGCTATTTACAAATAGTTTAATAAGGATATAGTTTTAACTCAAGTGGATAACATATAATGAGTCTTTTGTGTATCAATTTTAAAACACTATGCTTATGTTAAAGGTTACGTGCACCATGTTCAATACTTTATCATGTGACTTTTTTAAACTTAAGAATAGTTAGCATATAATTGAAAACTGTCCAGTTCCGTTTCCCTATGAAACATGATATTGTCACCATTTAGTTAAGTAAGTTTCCATATGAATAAGCTTACAAAATGAATAATAGTTTTTTCAGCAAAAATAAATGAATAACAACTAATAAAAGCGAACGAAAGATAGTCTCTAAATGTATACACATATGACATCAAATAGTTTGAATGATAAGAACTTTTGCAGTCTTTATCTCAGTTTGGCATAATTCAAAGAAAACTTATTAGTTCTACTTAAAGCATGTGGTTTTGTGATCCATCTGCAATTTTACTTGTGAACGACATTTATAGAAAAACATAAAGTCGTCGCTGTCACTAACTTTATATACAATTCATATGAATAAACTTATATTTTCATTGCCACTGACAGCGGAGCATGCAAACAATATTGATGAAGTAGTGAATCTATCAATAGTTCCCACTTACATATGATGGAGATAATGCAACATAATTATGCATACAAAGCAAATAGAAGATCATTACAACAATATTTATGCTAGCTAACTTGACCTCAATATATTTTTGCAGTAATCAATGGTGAACAGTGGGTGAACTAAAAAGAATGTGGTATCTAATTGTGTATTAGGATTCATCAAATAAAAGAATACAATGGCATAAAAATGGCCATAAGACTTGGAAAAAATAATCAAAAGATTGTGATATCATTTGAATTGTTGCTGTAAACAAAATTCATAGGCCTCCAAACAATAGAACATATGTATGAGTTAAATGAGTGATATACTATCAGAAAATAAGAAAAATATCTGCTAGAGAGCATAAACTATTTAAATAACATGAAGGCAAATGATTCATCATCTGACTTCAACTACATATCAAAAGGAATGTATAAAAATCATTTCCTAATATGATTTTAGTTTCACTACTCCATGCACTAAACAATTGTATGCCACAAAATGAGTAGCAAAAGGAAATTTGGAAATATTTGATATGGACACAAACAAATTTAACATTGTAAATTTGTGAAGCTTTGCAATACAATCCTCAGGCCTTGAAAAAATTAATCAAATGGTTTTGCACATAGATGTTAATCAAGATTGTACTTCTAATTCACAAAATGTAATAACCCGACTTTTTCTCCACAGAAAGTCGGATCATTATGAAGAAAGAAAGGGGTAGAAAATAGAAAAGAAGAGAAGAAAGAAAGAAACAACAACAACGATCTCACAACGGAACGAATAAATTATATTAATAACATAAACTATTACATAGTATACAACAATTTACAGAGTTACACAGCATATACTAGACAGTTATAAACATCTGTCTAGACATTACAACTCAAATACAAGACAAGACACTATCACAGATATCAACACAGCGGAATACTATATCTACGAACGCCGAAGCCTCCTGCTCCATTGCTCCTCCAGAATATTCGTCAAAGCTAAACCTGAATCCCTTGGCTACTCGTAAAAATTTGAGTACCCAAGAGTTTATAAAACAAAAATAAACAACTTGGGTCAGACATGGGTCTGGTGTGAGTAACAGGTTAAACTTGCTTAACTTCAAAACCTTTTGAAAGAAAAGGTATCACGTAAGACTTCCCACACATAAACATGGGTAAGTTTTTACCTTACGCTAACCAAAACATTTGATAGGAAATTCGATTTTATTATAATAGGGTCTAGGGTTTTCAAGTAAAATACAGAAATAGCTGAAATGCTTACATCTCACATTCCAACATAGTTGGGCACAACTAATACGTACGGCACTTATTGGAGTTTGGATTCCATACAATGGCAGGGCTACCGGGGTACCGCCCGTCACAGTACGTGGCCTAGATCACCGTACCGAGGATCACTCCCAATCCCCTGCAACACAAGGTCGGAACATCCCTTACTGGATAATTCCCGCACAAGATACCTCACGGTTGGGATCAGCAACCGCACACACTAAGCCGAAATAAGAAGGGACTTCTAGACAGAGGTAATCTTGTCCTACTTGGGTGCTACCCACTAACCTTGCTGCACCTCCCCTGTTTTAGCCATTCCCGGTTTGTGAGGCTTGAGGTCACGATTACCTTTAAAAAGAACACATCACTTAGAATGCTCATCGTCCACCTGACGATGTGCTGAAAGCATTCAATCCATACAAGTTCGTTCCGGGTTCGAACGAAACCGAAGGCATTATCTCGTTACACTCGTTATGGAATCACCCTCAGAGTTAACGACAATAACCCTTGCACTCTGAATCTTCATCTTCACTTGATTCACGACCTATCGTTAATTTGGATCGATGTGGTATTCGGGTCTCCAGACCTGGAAATCCGGTATACGGAAACCCGATCCCGGTCTCATCGAAATCCAAAGCGTATCTTTAAGGCCAAGTTGTTTTAAAGTTAAAACAATTCAATTCAATTATCTTTATACACAAAGAAAGATAATTCACAACAGATAATCAACATTATCAATATAACAGATAATCCATATTATCATCACAATTCAACTAAACATCCATATCACACAGCATATATCTCATCAGAGATATCAATCAATGCAAAGTATTCAATACTATCACCCATTCATAAGTAATGATTTATAACGTCTCTAATTAATTTAAAGTAAATTAAATTAATTACTTCATTTTATAAATCCTTCTTACTTAACCATTAATTAATTACAATCAATTAATTAATTATCCTCTAATAATTCATTTCAATTAATCATCTTGATTAATTATCTTTTGATTACATTCAAGTAATTTATCTTTAATTAATTATTTAAATTAATTAACCTTAACTACTTATAATAATTAACCTTTAATTACTTCATTAATTAATTAACTAAAATTAATTAATTTTAATTAACTATAATTAATTATATTAAACCTTAATTAATTACATTAATTAATCACTTCATTTATTAATTATTACTTAATTAATAAATCTTAATTACATCATTAATTATATTAATTAATGATTCTTAATTACAACTTAATTATTAATTACTTAATTAAATTAAATACATTAAGTAATTAACCTTTAATTAAACAACATTTATTAATCACCCTTGATTAATCTTCAATCAGTAATTAACTACCCTTAATTACTTTCATTAACTAAATTAATTATTCCTTAATTAATTATCCTTTAATTAATCCCTTGATTAATTATTAAAAGTACTAAACTCAAATTACTTTTATTAAACCACCTTTAGTTAATTATATCCCCTAATTAACTTTAATTACTTTTCTAAGTAATTTATACTTCCACTAATTACCTTTAAGTAATTATCAAATCACCCAGTGATTATCTTAAATTAATTAAACAAAATTAATTTAACTTATCAAATTTATTTAATTAATTACCTTAAGTAATTACTTTAATTACTTTATTAAGTAATTTACTTAACCAATTTTTAATTAACTAATTTATCTAGTTAATTATCAAATTTAAACATTAATAGTTAATTATTTAATATTCTCTAATTAATGATCTATCATTAATTTTTAACAATTCATTATTTAAGTAATTAAACTTAAATCAACATTATTAATTACAAATTAATTAATTCTTAAATACCATTTAATTAATTTCTAATTACTAAATTAATTACCTAATTAATCTCTTAATCATTTGATTTATTAATTTACTTATCATTTAATTAATTAAAACTGAATTAATTAATAAATTAAATTAATAAATTATTCTTTAATTACTTTATTAATTTAATTGAATCTTAAATCATTAAACATTAATTACTTTCTAAATTAAAGTATTTACCTTCCATCTACTTTAATTATTATTAACCAAGACTTTAAAAGATTTAACTTTATTATCTTTCTTTTAATTCATTTTAAATTAAAAGATTCAAAATAAATTACAATTTAACTTTAACCAATTTTAAATCAGATTTACAAAATCTTCTTAAATTCAAATGTTAAGAAACACTTTAACATATATGAAAGAAATTTATAAGATTTTTAAATCAATTTATTTAAATTCAAAATCTTTTTAAAAATATTTTTAACAACTTAAATTTGTTAAAACATTACAAATTTATAAACTTATTTTATCTCAAGCTAGAATAAAAACTGCAATCTTAAAAGACCCGAGACCATCACACTTGCTTCGAGTAAAAACTGGAAAACCCCGAGTTCCCTTCGAGTTTTCCTTCCCCTGTTATTTTAAAACTTTGTCAAGTAAAAATTTAAACAGTTTAGCCCACGCGAGTCTCCCCGAGCCATCCCCAGTTTTCACGAGGATGTTTTCGAGTAAATCATCATCTTCTCGAACCAAAAAGCAACCCAGGCTCCAAGTATCTCGTGCACGTGCACAAGCGAGTTGATCGCCTCCGACCATCCACGGTAACCTCCACAAGTCGACGCTCACCCTAACACTAAAACCCAATCACCAAAGCCTCGAACTAACTTCACCATCGAATTCGAACAACTCGATCACAACCTGGAAATAGTGAACTCCTCCCAAACCCAAACCTGGAAAATTCCTCGAGTTCATCTTTCTAACCACCGGAGCACCTGAACTCCTCGCCATGCCTTCGTCTATGTTCCCATTCCCAATTTCCAAAGTCTGGTGGAACTCGGTCCACCAGAGACGCCGTGGTGGATGATTTTCTGACCATCATCAAAACTAGGTCTACAGACTTAAAATGTTCACCGCCACCACTACTGTGCTTTGAATACCCTTCTGCCATTTTTCCCAACCTCACCCATCATTCAGCTAGCTTCAAAGAGAACCACATCTTCTCCGATCACCTGGATCGTCAGAGATTTCCCAAAACATCAATTCCAGTTCAACTCGAACTGCTCTCACTTCCTATTTCTAAAAATTGTGATTCGAATTTTAAAAATCATGTCTTCATACCAGGATTCAGATTATACGCCTGAATCAATGATTTAAGTAATTTGAATTTTTACTAAAACTTAAGTTTTCCTGCTTTATTTAGTTTCCAGAACAATTCCCCATTTTCATTTGTTTAAATAAAATTTAAACTTTAAATCATGGTTAAACAATCAAGTTCCCTTTGAATCTTAAGTCTAAACACAAATCAAATTAAAAGATTTTGGATTTAAATCAAAATATGAACCTGAGAACTAAAAATTAGAGAAGACTCAGATAATAAACAGACATGCATATCACCAATTTCCATCCATATATACAAAAATATACATACATTCCAAACATATTAAACAACATGCAGGCATAGATTCAAGCTTACAAACAGATATCATATACTTTAATTTTTAGAAATAAATGTTACTCACCTTTTAAAAGCAGAGAACAGAGCTTCCAGCTTAAATTTGAAAAGCTTTTGAATCTTTTAAAACTGGAATGCCCTAGCTTCTGGACTTTGATTTAAAACTTGAATTGCCCTTTTGAAAACTTGAATTCTAGCTTTAGTTTGAAATTTTCTCAGTTGCATGCAGACTATACTCTTTATTTCCAGATTTTTCTTGCTTCCAGAAAAGAAATTGCAGGTTTTGTTTTGATTCCAGATTTACAAATGTGGCTAAAAAGCTTTGTCTTTGATTTGAATATGAATTACAGGATATTTGAGAAAGATGATTATGGTTTGAAGAATACAGGCTTTGCCTTCAAAACAGAGAAGGTTGCTTGATGATCTCTGCTTTGATTTTGAAAATGCAGGCTAGTGGTTTGAGGAAAATAGTTTACAGGTTTTGTTTTGAAGAAGAAATGTAAAAATTTTAGAACGGAAGAATGAATTCAGATCTTCTCTTTACAACATTTTGTTTATTAAATTTTTAGAGAAAATAAAACCTTGCCACTTGTTAACTTTATAAGTTAGACAATTGTCCAACTTGTTTCATATGTTTTACAAGTGTTAACACAATACATAATTATGTCTAAACCCTTATTAATAAAAGTAATTATGTTTTTCTATTTATGTAAATGTGAATTATTATTTATTTATGTTAAGATTATTTAACTTAAAGAGGTATTAAAAAGAAAGCTTATTTAAAACTATATATAATTAATCATTTTAGTCTTATACTTATTAAAAGAAAACAAGATAAAAATAAATCTTTTATTAAATCTTGTTTAAACTATCATATTTTAGAAATAATAATTATCTTATAATTTGAAAACAATTGAATTAATCTTTAACTTTTAAAAGATATTAAATTTAAATCAAAGCTTTTAAAATTACAATATCCATTCATACATCAATTATCAACAATATCAAATTATAACATATACATACATATATATTACAATTTGAAAAATTCATCTTTTATTTAAAACAAAAGATATTTCCATTCACAATATATATCAAATATATATATATATTATAAATAGAATAAAACTTTATTAGCTTTAACAAACAAATCTTATCAATATTGTCAGATTAAGTATTTATTATCTTTTAAAAGATTAAATTACCAATTTTAAATTAAAATTATATAGGATAATTATCAATCCAATTTAATTATTAATAAAGATTATTAAATTTATATTGCCCAAAATCCCAGGATATCACATTCCTCCCCCCTTAAAATAATTTCGTCCCCGAAATTTAAAACGAAGGTAATTTAATAATCTATTTAAATCACAACCATATATTATCATCCATATGCTAACAATCATAGCAACCAATCATCCAAACAAACAATTCTAACTATCTAGAGAAAAATTCTGAATAGAATTTCCCCGAGTTTCCCCAAATATAAATACCGGGATACTCGCTCAACAGAATCCAAACAATCAATACTACTAAGCTATAGAGCTCCTACTCATCTAGATCTACAAAACTAAACAGAATATCAGACTACAGACGAGTCTGACTCAACAACCAATTCTCTCTAAACTGCTGGTTCCAAAACCAGAGATAGATCAAACACTAATCCAAATCAGAATACAGAAGAGATCCAAAATACCACGGAGCTGTCTTCCCAGACTTACCCAATCTTATAGCTCCTTCGATCGGAGAAAACTTATCCAAAATCAAATCTCCGTCTTCGAAATTCAAATTCCTTCGGATGATCCTGAGCTGCCTACATCCTTACTGATCACCTCATCCTTTGCTGATGCCTTTAGAAACAAACTAGATCAAAAACAACCCATCACAATGATCTCCTCAAGATCAACCAAAACCAAAGACACCAATCCTACTCCTCAAACAACAGAAAACTTACTCCTTCAATCCAGAGAAGACAAACAGAAGTACTTGCCAAACTGCTTTCGCTGCACAACTCTGATCTGGAGCAGAAGAGAATACGAGCACAAACTGGAAAACATATCCCAGAAAAATGGTTTATCAAATCCATAAAAGAAATTTCAGATACTCCATCATAATTTGAGCTGCTTCACCAAACTCTATCTCAAGGAACCATCCTTCTACTGAGCTGAACCACCAGTATCACTCCTGGAATCCAGTCGATAAGAAAACTCAATCTCCAATGCCGACAAACCTCTGACTTCCCTGAAGACATCTAGAAAAACTCTGATAATCTAAGAGAACACTCAGCAATCGCAAGTCACTTTTGCGATCAACCCAGCCTAATTCCAACAGACTGTTCTCCCTTTACTCATCAGAACGGCTTAATCTTAACTATCCCATTCATTGAAGAAATGGATCCACTCAGCTGCTTCTGAACTTCACCTTCAGAAAACTGCTTAGCCAGAAAACTTCCTGCCAACACACAGAACACTCTGATCTGCACTGCTGCTACAGATGTCAAAGACTTCTCAATCCAAAGCTCTTCGAGAAACTCGGACCTCAAACAGAATCACCATGCTGAACTCAGCCACCACACCGAAGCAGAAACACTTCCTTAAACTTGTTCCAAAGAAAACATCTTCGGGAACATCCATAGTCACTGCATCTCATCACGCAGCTACTTCTTCCAGAAGTATCAAGATACCATCACTCGCTTCTGCCTCACTGACAGATCCAACTCTACTCATCCAACTCCTAAGATAACTCCGAACCTTAACAGGTTTCCTTCAGAGATTGTGAAATCCTTACACAACTGTAAAGTTCACTCGAGATGGTATTAGGTTTACAGTCTCGCCAGATACTCTTCCAACCTCAATACTCAGACTCCTAGATGATAAATTGTTATCATCTCAACCAATCATTACAAATACCATATACATTTAAAATGATACTTTTTTTATATAGAAATTATATCTGGGTAAAATTATTTCATTTACCTTTTTAAAACAATATTGTGTCCGTTGGCCTGGTCAAGTGTTTAGAGATCCCTATCAATAACGTTAGCTACTCGTATTGACCAGAATCCATATACCACTCAACCGATCAATTAACACAATATAAAACCATTTTATATAACTAACAAATACGCGCTCTCGTATATATATATACTCAGACTCAAATAGGTTGCTACAGATCCTATCTCTAATGAACAATCCTTCTGAACCTAGGTATTCACTCAACCTAGTGCTCTGATATTCAATTAACCAAAAGCTTAGGCATTCGCTCAACCTATGCTCTGATACCAACTGTAATAACCCGACTTTTTCTCCACAGAAAGTCGGATCATTATGAAGAAAGAAAGGGGTAGAAAATAGAAAAGAAGAGAAGAAAGAAAGAAACAACAACAACGATCTCACAACGGAACGAATAAATTATATTAATAACATAAACTATTACATAGTATACAACAATTTACAGAGTTACACAGCATATACTAGACAGTTATAAACATCTGTCTAGACATTACAACTCAAATACAAGACAAGACACTATCACAGATATCAACACAGCGGAATACTATATCTACGAACGCCGAAGCCTCCTGCTCCATTGCTCCTCCAGAATATTCGTCAAAGCTAAACCTGAATCCCTTGGCTACTCGTAAAAATTTGAGTACCCAAGAGTTTATAAAACAAAAATAAACAACTTGGGTCAGACATGGGTCTGGTGTGAGTAACAGGTTAAACTTGCTTAACTTCAAAACCTTTTGAAAGAAAAGGTATCACGTAAGACTTCCCACACATAAACATGGGTAAGTTTTTACCTTACGCTAACCAAAACATTTGATAGGAAATTCGATTTTATTATAATAGGGTCTAGGGTTTTCAAGTAAAATACAGAAATAGCTGAAATGCTTACATCTCACATTCCAACATAGTTGGGCACAACTAATACGTACGGCACTTATTGGAGTTTGGATTCCATACAATGGCAGGGCTACCGGGGTACCGCCCGTCACAGTACGTGGCCTAGATCACCGTACCGAGGATCACTCCCAATCCCCTGCAACACAAGGTCGGAACATCCCTTACTGGATAATTCCCGCACAAGATACCTCACGGTTGGGATCAGCAACCGCACACACTAAGCCGAAATAAGAAGGGACTTCTAGACAGAGGTAATCTTGTCCTACTTGGGTGCTACCCACTAACCTTGCTGCACCTCCCCTGTTTTAGCCATTCCCGGTTTGTGAGGCTTGAGGTCACGATTACCTTTAAAAAGAACACATCACTTAGAATGCTCATCGTCCACCTGACGATGTGCTGAAAGCATTCAATCCATACAAGTTCGTTCCGGGTTCGAACGAAACCGAAGGCATTATCTCGTTACACTCGTTATGGAATCACCCTCAGAGTTAACGACAATAACCCTTGCACTCTGAATCTTCATCTTCACTTGATTCACAACCTATCGTTAATTTGGATCGATGTGGTATTCGGGTCTCCAGACCTGGAAATCCGGTATACGGAAACCCGATCCCGGTCTCATCGAAATCCAAAGCGTATCTTTAAGGCCAAGTTGTTTTAAAGTTAAAACAATTCAATTCAATTATCTTTATACACAAAGAAAGATAATTCACAACAGATAATCAACATTATCAATATAACAGATAATCCATATTATCATCACAATTCAACTAAACATCCATATCACACAGCATATATCTCATCAGAGATATCAATCAATGCAAAGTATTCAATACTATCACCCATTCATAAGTAATGATTTATAACGTCTCTAATTAATTTAAAGTAAATTAAATTAATTACTTCATTTTATAAATCCTTCTTACTTAACCATTAATTAATTACAATCAATTAATTAATTATCCTCTAATAATTCATTTCAATTAATCATCTTGATTAATTATCTTTTGATTACATTCAAGTAATTTATCTTTAATTAATTATTTAAATTAATTAACCTTAACTACTTATAATAATTAACCTTTAATTACTTCATTAATTAATTAACTAAAATTAATTAATTTTAATTAACTATAATTAATTATATTAAACCTTAATTAATTACATTAATTAATCACTTCATTTATTAATTATTACTTAATTAATAAATCTTAATTACATCATTAATTATATTAATTAATGATTCTTAATTACAACTTAATTATTAATTACTTAATTAAATTAAATACATTAAGTAATTAACCTTTAATTAAACAACATTTATTAATCACCCTTGATTAATCTTCAATCAGTAATTAACTACCCTTAATTACTTTCATTAACTAAATTAATTATTCCTTAATTAATTATCCTTTAATTAATCCCTTGATTAATTATTAAAAGTACTAAACTCAAATTACTTTTATTAAACCACCTTTAGTTAATTATATCCCCTAATTAACTTTAATTACTTTTCTAAGTAATTTATACTTCCACTAATTACCTTTAAGTAATTATCAAATCACCCAGTGATTATCTTAAATTAATTAAACAAAATTAATTTAACTTATCAAATTTATTTAATTAATTACCTTAAGTAATTACTTTAATTACTTTATTAAGTAATTTACTTAACCAATTTTTAATTAACTAATTTATCTAGTTAATTATCAAATTTAAACATTAATAGTTAATTATTTAATATTCTCTAATTAATGATCTATCATTAATTTTTAACAATTCATTATTTAAGTAATTAAACTTAAATCAACATTATTAATTACAAATTAATTAATTCTTAAATACCATTTAATTAATTTCTAATTACTAAATTAATTACCTAATTAATCTCTTAATCATTTGATTTATTAATTTACTTATCATTTAATTAATTAAAACTGAATTAATTAATAAATTAAATTAATAAATTATTCTTTAATTACTTTATTAATTTAATTGAATCTTAAATCATTAAACATTAATTACTTTCTAAATTAAAGTATTTACCTTCCATCTACTTTAATTATTATTAACCAAGACTTTAAAAGATTTAACTTTATTATCTTTCTTTTAATTCATTTTAAATTAAAAGATTCAAAATAAATTACAATTTAACTTTAACCAATTTTAAATCAGATTTACAAAATCTTCTTAAATTCAAATGTTAAGAAACACTTTAACATATATGAAAGAAATTTATAAGATTTTTAAATCAATTTATTTAAATTCAAAATCTTTTTAAAAATATTTTTAACAACTTAAATTTGTTAAAACATTACAAATTTATAAACTTATTTTATCTCAAGCTAGAATAAAAACTGCAATCTTAAAAGACCCGAGACCATCACACTTGCTTCGAGTAAAAACTGGAAAACCCCGAGTTCCCTTCGAGTTTTCCTTCCCCTGTTATTTTAAAACTTTGTCAAGTAAAAATTTAAACAGTTTAGCCCACGCGAGTCTCCCCGAGCCATCCCCAGTTTTCACGAGGATGTTTTCGAGTAAATCATCATCTTCTCGAACCAAAAAGCAACCCAGGCTCCAAGTATCTCGTGCACGTGCACAAGCGAGTTGATCGCCTCCGACCATCCACGGTAACCTCCACAAGTCGACGCTCACCCTAACACTAAAACCCAATCACCAAAGCCTCGAACTAACTTCACCATCGAATTCGAACAACTCGATCACAACCTGGAAATAGTGAACTCCTCCCAAACCCAAACCTGGAAAATTCCTCGAGTTCATCTTTCTGACCACCGGAGCACCTGAACTCCTCGCCATGCCTTCGTCTACGTTCCCATTCCCAATTTCCAAAGTCTGGTGGAACTCGGTCCACCAGAGACGCCGTGGTGGATGATTTTCTGACCATCATCAAAACTAGGTCTACAGACTTAAAATGTTCACCGCCACCACTACTGTGCTTTGAATACCCTTCTGCCATTTTTCCCAACCTCACCCATCATTCAGCTAGCTTCAAAGAGAACCACATCTTCTCCGATCACCTGGATCGTCAGAGATTTCCCAAAACATCAATTCCAGTTCAACTCGAACTGCTCTCACTTCCTATTTCTAAAAATTGTGATTCGAATTTTAAAAATCATGTCTTCATACCAGGATTCAGATTATACGCCTGAATCAATGATTTAAGTAATTTGAATTTTTACTAAAACTTAAGTTTTCCTGCTTTATTTAGTTTCCAGAACAATTCCCCATTTTCATTTGTTTAAATAAAATTTAAACTTTAAATCATGGTTAAACAATCAAGTTCCCTTTGAATCTTAAGTCTAAACACAAATCAAATTAAAAGATTTTGGATTTAAATCAAAATATGAACCTGAGAACTAAAAATTAGAGAAGACTCAGATAATAAACAGACATGCATATCACCAATTTCCATCCATATATACAAAAATATACATACATTCCAAACATATTAAACAACATGCAGGCATAGATTCAAGCTTACAAACAGATATCATATACTTTAATTTTTAGAAATAAATGTTACTCACCTTTTAAAAGCAGAGAACAGAGCTTCCAGCTTAAATTTGAAAAGCTTTTGAATCTTTTAAAACTGGAATGCCCTAGCTTCTGGACTTTGATTTAAAACTTGAATTGCCCTTTTGAAAACTTGAATTCTAGCTTTAGTTTGAAATTTTCTCAGTTGCATGCAGACTATACTCTTTATTTCCAGATTTTTCTTGCTTCCAGAAAAGAAATTGCAGGTTTTGTTTTGATTCCAGATTTACAAATGTGGCTAAAAAGCTTTGTCTTTGATTTGAATATGAATTACAGGATATTTGAGAAAGATGATTATGGTTTGAAGAATACAGGCTTTGCCTTCAAAACAGAGAAGGTTGCTTGATGATCTCTGCTTTGATTTTGAAAATGCAGGCTAGTGGTTTGAGGAAAATAGTTTACAGGTTTTGTTTTGAAGAAGAAATGTAAAAATTTTAGAATGGAAGAATGAATTCAGATCTTCTCTTTACAACATTTTGTTTATTAAATTTTTAGAGAAAATAAAACCTTGCCACTTGTTAACTTTATAAGTTAGACAATTGTCCAACTTGTTTCATATGTTTTACAAGTGTTAACACAATACATAATTATGTCTAAACCCTTATTAATAAAAGTAATTATGTTTTTCTATTTATGTAAATGTGAATTATTATTTATTTATGTTAAGATTATTTAACTTAAAGAGGTATTAAAAAGAAAGCTTATTTAAAACTATATATAATTAATCATTTTAGTCTTATACTTATTAAAAGAAAACAAGATAAAAATAAATCTTTTATTAAATCTTGTTTAAACTATCATATTTTAGAAATAATAATTATCTTATAATTTGAAAACAATTGAATTAATCTTTAACTTTTAAAAGATATTAAATTTAAATCAAAGCTTTTAAAATTACAATATCCATTCATACATCAATTATCAACAATATCAAATTATAACATATACATACATATATATTACAATTTGAAAAATTCATCTTTTATTTAAAACAAAAGATATTTCCATTCACAATATATATCAAATATATATATATTATAAATAGAATAAAACTTTATTAGCTTTAACAAACAAATCTTATCAATATTGTCAGATTAAGTATTTATTATCTTTTAAAAGATTAAATTACCAATTTTAAATTAAAATTATATAGGATAATTATCAATCCAATTTAATTATTAATAAAGATTATTAAATTTATATTGCCCAAAATCCCGGGATATCACACAAAATTTATATAACCATAGAATTTGTCAATGCGTTATAGGAACCCTTTAAGGAATCTATTCTAAAGCAAAAACATCATGGTGATTTAAAATCCTTTTGGATTGTTGTAATATTGTAAAGATGAAAATGAAAGACTTAGAATTAACTAAAAGCTCTTATGTAAATGATTCATGAAATCTGATGATTTTCATGGGAACGGTAAAAACTTTTGCCAAAGAAGAAAAACTGAGAGATAAATGTTTGATAACTGTAAAAGCATCTTCTTGTCCCAAATTTTATCATTTACCAATTTATCTTGAATGTTACTGCCAAAAAATCAAGCACGTAAGCCTCTTGTAGAAACTGATTGTATAGGCGCCATATTGTGAAGCATAAATTAAGGGATTTCCAAGTTGGAAATACATCACAAGAGTAATTCCAATTCAATAATGGTTCTAAATCCTTTGGTTATGATAAGTTATATCCAGAAATGAAAATTCAAAAACAACACATGAAAAATATGAACCTGAGGTCATTTGGTTTTGATCATAAGTTAGTTAATAAGCCTTGATTCAAGCGCAACCTTTGCCATTTGAGCAGATCCAAACCAGAGTCACTTTGTTCATACTGCACACAATTCGCCTTGATCCCAAAGAGGTAAACCCTTCATCCTAATATGTCTCTAAAAAAAATTGCAAGATATTAATGGATTACTCAAGCAGATATGAACCAGAGTCATTTAGTTTTGGTTAGTTTTGTTTCAGACATCACACGTGCAAAAGAAAATTAATTTGTTGTATAGTTTGGAATATCCAAATCTGCTCTTAATTATAAAATATTTGGTACCAGAGTTATAGACTAACCCTTTCAATAAAATAAAAGTTAATCTCAAGCCAAATCCATAAAAGTTATATGAAAATTGCACAAATAACCAAAACAAAACTAACATAAAAACAAAAATCAAAAGAAAGAAAGAAAATCTTAGTTTCTTTCTTTTGAAGTAAAAGTCAAACAAAAAGTTTTTTCCTTCTTCAAAATTTTGCAGCCAAGAAGGCAGCTACAGACTTAATTTTAGCTTGTCAACAAATATGCATATTAGGTATATTACAAAAAATATTCTCTGTAAAGAAAATTTAGTCAAGTTACCAAAGCAAACAATCACATGAAACTGTATTCAATAGAGTTCTTCAAATTACCAAAGCAAACAATCACAAAGTTTAGTGGAATGTCAAATTGGTGACCTTATAGTTAGTACATAAATAATATTCGCTCATATTATTTTTTAATATGCATGTTTGGGTTAACCAACTATTCTACAATTGGAATTCAATTTGAAGTTTTGAACACAAAATCTATCACTATACGAACTAATACGACATATGTAATTTGCAGATGTATTCATTTCTTCAAAAGTAAAATTGTATAAAGTAAAACATCATATTTCTGACAGGACATATATATTTATCCAACTATTATAGAATTAGTCTTCGGTAAAGACAGAAAAAGTTGATAAAATGTCACTTAGTAAATTGAGAGAATGAAAATTTAGAATAGTACACCAATCACAAAAATGCCAAGTTTCCTCACATTCAGTACAACCTACTAACCCAAAAAATTTATTCACTCGGCACGTTTATATTGCAAAATCTTTCAAAGTAACTCTAACACAAAGTAAGATATTCATAGATAAATCACTCTGCATAAAAATAATGATTCAAAATAGACTTATTGTTCTAGATAGTCAGAATTGGTAAAATAGGGTGAAACGTCAAAAAAGGTAAGCAAAGTTATCAATGTAACTTTGGATTACTCTTACCCTCCTCATTATCTACAGAAATGTCATTCACTATCTCAAATCTGTTATCGCCTACGTCAAATGAACTGGTTTGGATCAGTACCTGTTTAGCCTAGCCGTGGATGAAAGAGATTTCAAGGAGGGAGCAAGAAGTGGAGTTTGGAGCGGATTGAAGATTTATTTTGGTGGAATTATGGTTTAGTGTTTGGAGAGAGGGAATAAAATAATTTGGGGGAGAAATTGAGAGTGGAAGTAGATAAATATGAGAAATTAATTAGTCGTGGGAAGTTGCAGTTGAGAATGGGGAAGCTTGTTCCCATCGTGCAAAATTTAAGAAATAAAATAGCAATAGGTGCGGAAAAGCGAGTATAGGAGAAAAGTATGAAAATGATAGAGACAGGTCAGCAGTATTTGTTTTATGCTTTTAAGTTTAAGTAATAGATAGATAGATGAAGGGTGCATTTTGCATTTTTAAGTCCTATGCAATATGGTCTCTTGCGCTTGACGTATGTGGTGGGGGGGGGGGGGGGGGGTTGTTGATTTGCAGGCACTGTTCTCGGGTTTGGGTATTTTGGATGGGCTAGGCCGATCTATGTTTGGGTAAGGACATTATTTAATTTTTTGTTTTAACTAAAAGTGTTCAATTTTAAAAAATGTGATATATCACCCATATAAAATCCGGTTTACCCGTGGATTTTTGCAATGGACTCGTATTGACGAGTACAACATTGTAGTATAACATGTTAATAGATTTGATGATATTTAAAATATTGATAAAATAATAGGGATTGAATTTAATTACGTTGAAATAATAACATCGTTAAATTAATTATACCTTATTGGTGATATCTATTTGGCCAGTAAAACACATTTCTGTTAAATTAAACGGAATAGATTTAATTGAACATCGGTTTAGCAGAATAAAACACAGTTCTGCTATAAAACAAATCGTGTAGATTTTTTGATAATATCTTTTTAGCATAATAAATTCCCGTTTTGCTATTATATTAATTTGGACCCTTATTCGTATGCTAGTTAATTAATATGTGAATATATTGTTATTAGATAAGTGATGGATTGGCTAGTAATTGCTAATTGATTTTATTTACATATATGTTGCTTATGTAATTACCAGTTATGTGACTTGTAAGGTTAAAATTGAAAATAAATGGTAGTTTGATAAAGTACAATTTTGGTCGCTAAGCCTCTTTCGAATTTGAAAGGTTATGGATTTAAATTTAACTTCAAATTTATAACAAGTCGAGGTTAAATATTGATGTCTTAAATTTAGTAAATTAATTATTTTATTAATAATGGTTTAAAAGAAAGTTATTTAATTATATTATTAATATTCGTTAAAATATTTAATTTTACTAATTAATATATTTAAAGTTATTTGATTGTATTATTAATATTTTTTAAAATATTTAATTTTATTAGTTAAGATGTTTAAAGTTATTTAATTATATTATTAAATTGTTTAAAATATAATTATATTAATTATGTTATTTAAAGAGATTTAGTATATTAATTATGTTGTTTAAAGAGATTTAATTACTTTATTAAGGATGTTTAAGTTAACTAATTTATTTAATTAATTCTGTTTTAAAGTTAATTAATTATTTCATTTGTGATGTTTAAAGGAAATGAATTTATTTAATAAAAGGGAGTTTATATTGATAAATTGTTTTATAAAGGGGATTATATTAAATAAAAGGATTTATTTAAAGGATATTTATAAATGATATTTTGTAAAGGGGATTTATAAACGATATTCTGTATAGGAGTTTTGTAAGTGATAATTGCAAGAGAGATTTATAAATGGTGAATTATAAACAAAGGAGGGGATTTATAAGTGATATTTTGATAAAAGGATTGTATACAAGATTTTTATAAAGGAGTTTATAAAGGGAGATTTACAAAGGAGTTTATAAATAGAAACAGCTGTATAAATAGAGAGAGTTTTATAAATAGAAATGAATTTTATAAATCATTTAGAGATTTATAAAAGAAGTTTATAAATAAACTTAGAGATTTATAAAAGGATATGTAAATATGAGATGGGCTTATAAAAGGGAATTTTATAAAGGAAATGAGATTGATTTTGGAAATTTATCCTTCTTAATTATGGTGGTATAGAAACATTCTTTTCATACTTAACGCTAAAGAATGAGTGATTTGGTTTATAGTAAAAAATGTTTTAAATAATATTTTGTTTGGCCCATATAAATATGGATTTGGAAAAGAGGAGGTCTTCCTTAAGTTTTTGTTAATAAACTTATACCGTTGAGATAAATATGAATATTTCTAAGTATTGAAAATATAATGGTTTGTAATATACTTATACTGGTGAGATAAATATATGAAGGTTTTCCAAGTATTGAAAGGAATATAAGGGGTTTGTGAATATTATATTTGTGAAGATATTTTGAATTAAATAATTGAAAGAGATTTTAATTAATGGAAGATTAATTAGTAGAGGCTTAGTGGATGGAATTGAATCTATGTTGATTGTTGTTTATTTGATAGTTTAATAACCAACTATGAAATCTTGATCAAAATATAACTCTGAAAATATCTAGGAGAAACATGTGAGTTATATGGCACAATCATCTTTGATGATGTTGTACTATGCGTATAAATCTCGTTTTCTTATCCTAGGAAAATAATAAGGAAATCCGTCCACTTCAACGGTTAGGAGGCGATCTCCGCTCTTTATGTATTGTTTGATTATTTTCAAAAGAACCGAAGTTGAGTTTATCGAAAATATCGATTGGTTTTGGAGCGACCGGTAAGCAGGGGAGTGTACTTATATGAGATGACTCGAAACCGTAACCACTCCAAAACCATATGCATATTTGATGCTTTGGAAGAGGTTCAAGAATGGTTCGAGATGATCAAAGACAGAGCTCTTTGAAGTGCAAGGGCTACTTACTACTAATCCTGAAGGTAATTCCAAAATAGATGTAGTAGAAGTAGTGCCTTCGGTTTGTTCATATCCTGAACAACTTGTATGGATGAATTATGGCATTGCATAGTGCCTAGAAGGCAGTGTTAACATTCCAAGTGGGAATTGCTAAGAGCGGAAAAGGTAATCGTGACCTCACAAGCCTCACAACCCGGTAATGACTAAAACAAGGGATATGCTTCAGAGCTATGTGGTTCGCTACCATTAGGAGTAGTCATTCCTCGATCTAGAATCGATATTTACGGATTTGGTATGTGTGCGAAGAGTAGGGCCAGGCTGGTGCATATTGGTTTTTTTGAGTCTTAGTCCCGGGGAATGATGTAATCTGATATGTCGTGTTAAAGGGGCAGTTGGCTCTGATTTGCAAGGGGTCCATGTGAGGCCCTCGGTATATTTTTCTAAAGGTGTACTTGGCAGGCGGTACCACAGTAGCCTTATCATCAATGAAAATCCAATCTCCAATACGTGCCCCTACGGATTTAGGTGTATACCTATTATGCTAAAATTAATTAATGTAACAATTTCGACTGTGATGAATATTTATTCTACCCTAGACATTATCATAATATCACAAGATCCTATAAATGGTTTGGTTATCGTAAGGTAATAACCCATCCATGTTTATGTGTGGCGTGATCTTACCAGATACCCTCTATCTTCAGAAAAGTTTTTATAACATTAAGTAGTCCAGTTGATTGTGTTTCTCATGTTGGTTTTACCATGCTAATCCGGACGTTATTTTTTTTATAATGCTCGGGTCAGCCCAAGCATATTTTCCAGATTTAGTCGGACACTTTGTGTAGCGACCCAGAAATTCGAACACTTCATCTTCGAATATCGAAACGTTTTGAAATATAATTAAGTGTTATAAATATGATTTTATAACCTTGTTAAACATTATTTAATTAATGAATAATGATACAAAACCTTTTTTGAAATTTTTTTACAAAAATATATTCTTCGAGGAAAAATCGATAATGTGACTGGAAATCAGTTTATCGGTAAAGAGCTTTTCGATCGATATAAGTTGTTCGAACTCTTATGCACTTGACTAATGATAAATTAACACATCAACAACTAATTAACACACTCTCCTCTTCATAAATCTTGGAATGTTCTAGAAGATTCTAATTGATAAGAGATATTATCATGAGAGGGGTATAATGGTAATCAGCATAAATGAGAAGTGACTTACAAGAGAAGTGATGGGAGAAGAAGATTCCATGGCATGGTTTGGAGGTGGAGGTGAATGCAAGCCTAAAGAGCACCATTCTTATGCCTATATAAGGAGAGGCATACCTTAGAATTAGAATCTCAAACTCTCAAAGCTAAAGTGAGAAAAATCAATGGCTTCTTCATCTTCTCCATCTCTTATGTTCTAAAGAAAACTGTTGAAAATTAACTCCAAATCACTTCAAAATTTTCCACAAGGCTTAGTACAATATTAGAACACCTTCTATCAAGTTAGAAATTCAAGAACCAAAGCCACACTCACCCTAGAAGCATAGGCCGTGAGCAATATAGGTGAAGGAGGGGGCAAAAGCAAGAAGAGAAGGAAGGAAAGGAGGTTGCTAGGTTGAGCTTGGACTTGGCTAGCTTGAATCTTGGTTGTTTGTTGGATTAAAGGTTAGATAATGCACTTATTGGAATGAAAATATAGCATATATGTGTTTGTGTTGAATGGTGTTTAAAATGTTTGAATTGATGTTAGCTTATGTTAAATGTTGGTTGGATTCTTACTTTAAAAGTAAGTGAGATATGTGACTCATGTATATGGACTTGAACAAACTTGGAATGGACTTGTATGATTTGTGACAAGACCTCGAACAAAGCACATAGCTTTTAGATGGACTTTGGATTAGATCGGACTTGGATTTGAAAGTGCATTTAAAGCGATAGTCGCTATAGATGTAGTTCGGAATTGACGTGTTTTTGGCAATGTTTATGGAACTTTGTAGAGAGATCCTTAAGGATTTATTGCCATGTTTTTAATGTTTATATGTGTATTTGTTGCAATTAAAAGCTTGAATAGTAAAATGTTAAGTAACATCTCGAAAAGTGGACAAAACTTCACTTGTGCAAAACTACCCCGTTTAGCCTTGATTTTGGACTTTAAAATGTTTGAAAAGATATATAAATTTAAGTATTTTGTTTCATTCTTTTTATAAGTATTTACTAACCATTGTTAGAGTATTTCAAAAGTGGTTTGAGATATTTATGAATTTTTAAGAATTAATTGTGAATTTTTAAAGTAGAGACATATTTTAGAAAACACGTTGTTTTCAAATTTCAAGGAAAATTGTAAATTTGTTATTTTCAAGTAATATTTTAGATAAATGTTTTATAACCTATTATAAAAGTATAAAAAAGGTTTAGAAAGGGGCTAGAATTTCTAAATGACCAAATGGTTAATTGTTTAATTACTTGTTTGAAAAGTAATTAACTATGCTTAACACTAAAAGCCGACGAAGTAAGGCTTATCTATTTGTGAGAGTTAAGATTGATGTCGAGTAGAGATGGAGCAATAGAGCTCTAACCTACCAGGCTTTTGTAACGACCCAGAATTTCACTGCTCTGATTAGCGAATATTTATTTAATTTTAAAAATTCAATATGTAGGTTTTATAATGAAAATAAACTCATTTTAATAAATTAATAATGATGATAAAATCGTTTTCAAAATTTGTTTACCAAATTAAATAGTCCATAAAAAACAGAAAATGTGACCGAAGAACGTTTTCCGAAATTTCGACCTTTCGGCACCGGAAAGTTGTCGGGAACGTTGTTCGTCTTTGTGCACCATACACACACATACATAATAGTAAATTAGCTAAATAATAATATACTTAAGGATAGATTATCTTATGTTAATTTTGTTTAGCAAGTGATGTGACGATTCATAAATTTAAAAATAATAATATTATATATATAAATATATAAATTCCTCCCTTGTCACATCTTAGATTATAATTATTAACCATCATTATCTCTTATCACGTCTTAGTTTTAATTAACAATTATATATATAAAGAAAGTGATGTGACTAAACATAATTATATATATATAAAAGAAAGTGATGTGACTAAACATAATAATTATATATATATATATGTATGTATATAAAAGAGAGTAATGTGATTAAACATAATAATTATACATATAAAAGAGAGTGATGTGACTTGAAAAAATAACGAGGTGTGAAATCTTGCTTATAAATAGCCCATATGTTTCTCCATTTTTCCTCCTCTTTCCACCAACCCTTTCTTCCTCATTTTGAACTCAAATGGAGTTTTTCTTTTTTTGAAACCATGTGAAATTTTAATGGCTACAACATTCTAGTTGACCACTTTTCAAATTTCTAACATAGCTATGTCAAAACACTAATTCTTTACAAAGAAATTATTTTACCAGAATTTCAAGTCCGAAAATTACCTTTCTTCTTTTGATCATAACTTCTTAAAAAAAAATTGAAAATGAGTGATTTTTTTCTGAAATGATAAAGGAAAGTAATTTATACAGCTTTCTTTTTGACTACTTTACCAAATTCCATGAGTTGGTGGCCTAAAAACCAGTGGGAAAATGACCTAATTTTGAGTTCATTTTCGACAAATCGATGATAACCCGAAGCTCCTCTACCTTCAAGCTACTACCCCACATCCACACCCACACCTCCGGCCGAGCCTACATACACCTGGGCCAAGCCCATTTTGAGGGTTGCTAGCACCTAAAGCTTTCATCTTTCAAAGTTAGGGAGTCGTTGGCAAGTTTAGCTTAAGTTCAGGTAGCTTTTGCGGAAGTTTAATGAGTAAACTACTCGTTTTTTTAATGAAAATGTTAACTTTATTTATGTCACTATATATGGTGACTATATAGTGTATAAGTTGAATGATAATCATGTGGTTTGATTATTATTTGGATGGTTGATTTTAGTTTGATTTGGTTATGGAAATCGATGTTGTATTATAAAGTTAGTAAGCATGTATATATGGATGTAAACTTGCAATATATGATGAGGATAGTTGGTGTTAGTAATATGTTGATTGTAAAACATGATCTATGGAATGAGGTTAGTTGCAATATATGATGAGGATAGTTTATGTTAGTAATATGTTGATTGTAAAACATGATATATGGAATGAGGTTAGTAAAAAAAGTTAACTACTTTGTGTAATTGCAACGGTTATGAGATCCAGTTGGAATCGAAGTTTGTTTTCATAGTTTAAAGTTTTGAAATGGTTTAAAGTTTGTAACTTTAGTTTTATTTTTTTTAAATATTTCTAAAGTATGTTTCAAATCATGAACAAGTAAGGGTTTGTGAAGTGGTTCACTAAGAATATGTTAAAGCGAACTACGCCCATAGCGATAGTCGATATGGATGCAGTTCGACAAAGGTTTGAATTTCTATTTCAAATTTGCTTTATTTTGAAATTAGTTTACTAAGGTTTTTATACTTGATTAGTAATATTAAAAAGTAATTAAGTTGTAATATAATTAGTTAATTAATTAATTAGTTGGTTAATTAAAAGGTAATTAGCACCAAATTGGTAATTAAGAAGGTGATTAGAGGTTAATCATCACTTAAGTTAAGTTAATGACTATTAATTGATTTATAAAGTTTTAATTAGTGACTAATGGAGCTATGAAGTAATTAAGCGATTAATAATTATTTATTAAGATTAATGGTTATTTATTTATTTGATTAATGGGTTATTTAATTAATATTTAATTAATTAGGGTTTAACTCTTAAATAATCTGGTTTAACCTTAGCCAAGTTGCATTAGGAAGTTAATTAGTACTTAATCAAGTTCATTAAGCCTAATTAGAGTTTAATTATGCTTTAATCTTGATTTAAATTGGATTGATTAAGATTTAGTTAGGATTTAAGCTAATTAAATATACTTTTAACTTTTCAAAAGTGATTTTAAAGTAAACAGAATGTGTTTTAATCAATTTTCTTTTTTAAAGTAAATCGATTCCATATCAAATGATCTCTTGTCCAGACCCTTAAGTAACCCATATGATTAGGAGAATTAAATGATATCCGTTAGCAGAACAAAACACCATTCTGCTATAGTGTAAGTGATTTGATTGTGTGGACATGTGTTAAGCAGAATAAATCCTCATTCTGCTATAAATTAATTGAATTTTTTGGATATCTACTTAGCAGGATAAATCACCATCCTATTGTTATGTTATTTGAACTTGTATATGCCCACTGTTTATATTGACGTGTTATTCCCTGATTGGATATGAACCGTATTTACATATATGGTAGCTTATGAAAATAATTGTTAAGTGACTTGGGAATCGAATTGAAATCGAATGGTAAATTAAACTAGTACCATTGGGATTGCTAAGCCTCATTTTGAATTTGTAAAGTGTGTTTTGAATTAACTTAAATTCTTTAATCAATTTAGAGTTTAAAGTTTATAAACGATTTCCAAGTTATGCCATTATGTTGTAAAGTTATTTTTAAGTAATAACTTGTTTATAAAAGGGGTTTTTACTGAAGGGTTACTTTAAGTGTTTTACAAATGATGCTTTGTAAAGATAAAAGAGTATAGAAAGGTTTATATAAAGATTTTTAAAAATAGGAAAAAAGTTTATAAATCATTTTAGAATTTGAAAAGAGGTTTATAAATTAACTTAAAGGTTTATAAACGTGGGTTATAACTTTATTTTGAAAATTATAAGTTAATTGAAATATGAGATGAGCTTTTAAAAAGGTAATTTTTGATAAAGGATAAACATAATGTTTTATTTGGAAGAAATGTTTGGTTATTTAATATGGGATTTGGAAATTAGAAAACTTTGAGAAGTTTGTAAATATACTTATACTGATAAGACAAGTATACGATTTTGTTTCAAGGCATGAAAAGTAAAATGTTTTGGTAATATAATTATAATATTGAGATAAGTATATAAATGTTTCCCAAGTATAAAAGGAAATATAAGGGGTTTGGGAATAGTGTTTTGAAAAGGTCTTTTGATCAAGTTTTATAAAGTGATTTTATTAATTAAAGAGAATTAATAAAGGTTTAGTGGATCCTATATAGAAATTAAACTATGATTGGATGTTTGTTTATTTGATAGTTAAATAACCAACTACCAAATCTGGGCAAAACATAACTTTGGAAATATCTAGGAGAAACACGAGAATTATATGGTACCTTTACCGTCAAAGGTGCTATACTGTACGTATAAACTCCGTTCGTTCTTCTAGGACAAAAGATAAGGAAATCCATCCATAAACGGTTAGGAGGTGAACTCCGCTCTTGTCATATGTATGTTTATTTCCTAAAGAACCGGGGTTGAGTTTACCGAAAATATCGAAAGTTGTTTCGAAGAGACCGGGATCAGATATGTTATCAGAAAACCACTTCGATCCAACTCAAGAATTTCGAAATGAAGACATCTTAAAGCATGGGATCGAAGACGGAGCCATTGAAGTGACAAGACTGTTTACTACTAATCCTGAGGGTGGTTCCAAAATGAATGTAGTATAAATAGTGCCTTCGGTTTGTCCTTATTTTGGATAACTTGTATGGATGAATGCTGGCATTGCATTGATGCCTGGAGGGCAGTGTTAGCATTCGAAGATGGATTGCTATTTAGAAAGATAAAGTGTAGCCTCAAGCCTCACAATCAGGAGGAATGTCAAAAGCAGGGCATGCAGCAGAGCTATATGGTTAGCTACCATTAGGAGCGGTCACCCCATTCTAGATGTCCCTTTCAAAGTTGGTTTGCGCGCAAACACCATGGTAGTATAAGGCCTCAGTGTTAAGGGGGTGAGGTAATCTGGTCTGCCATGTTAAAGGGGCAGCCGGCTCTGTGTTAGCATCAGTACATTGTCTAGAGGTGTATCATTGGAAGGTAGTCCCTTACCTTGCCATTGTTTGGATCCAATCTCCAATACGTGTCTTACGGTTTTGATTGTAGAGCCTAGTATGTTGGAATGTGAAATGCAAGCATTTCAGCTATTTTATCTATTTACTTTAAACCTAGACACTATGATAATATCACTGGATTTTGATATAAAATGTTTTGCTTATCGTAAGGTAAAAACCCATCCGTTTTTATGTGCGGTGTGGTCTTATGAGATACCCTTTGTTTGAAAGATTTTCAAATGTAGAAATCAGTTTGGTTGTTACTTGTTATCGATTTTTACTCACGCTGGTTTACCAGACTGACCCGGGCGTTATTCCATGTAACGCTCGGGTCAGGCCAATCATGTTTTTCGAGGTTTGCTGGATACTCTGGAGTTGGAGAGGAGCTAGATGGTCAAGACGTATTCACATATATTTTTCTTCCGCTGTATTATAGAGTATGTATGTTTGTCAATGTAAGGAGAAGTTTCTATAACCGTCCAAATTTAGGATAAGTCTTGTGTACTCTGATGCTATATGAATAAAGATGTTTCCTTTTTTTAAAGATCATTATAATTCACTGTGTTGTGAGATTCTGTGTTGTTTAGTTTTCTTCTATCTTTCTATCTTCTTCTTTCCCCCTAACAAATCGGTATTTTTGGCACTTGAATGTTCGACATGTGAAACAGTGGACGTATTAGTGTCGATTTACGAGGGTCCAAAATCTGGTTCGTTACATTTGGTATAAGAGCTGAAGGTTAAGCGAGAACCTTGGCTTTGGTAGGGTTAACTCATTAGAGATAGGGTAAGTGACACCCTAGAATGATTTTGAGTGTATATATATGTGCGCGTATTTGTTAGTGATTATCAAATGTTTTATATTGTGGTTATTTATCGATTTATAGCTTATGAACTCTGGTCGCTATAGGGTATACAACTGTACCAATATGGGTTTCTAAACACTTAAACTAGGCAAATCGACACAGCATTGTTTTGGAATTGGGTAAATGAAATATTTTTACCCAGGGTATATTATATATATAAAAGAATGATTTTCTCAAATAGTGTAATATAGTTAGTTGAGGTGTTAGGAGATAATAATATGTTCTTATTATTATCATTTAGGGTTTGTTTAATCATGCTCGTCTAGTTGAGCATTGACTATTGTTAGTATGCTCCCTTTTTAAGATATGGGTTGGTTAGGTAAGGATTGGGAAAAATATGAAAACGAACACCTTGTGAATTAAGTTTCACAGTTTGACTAAAGGGCGTTCGATGTTAATGTTGAGGTAGAATTTGATTTAAAAGTTAGAATATTTTGAGATAAATATTTAAAAATGGTTTAATAGAAGTGATTTATAAAATGGGTTTACAAAAACGTATCATTTAAGTTAGAAGAAATTTAGGTTGAAAACTTGAGAACCTAAATCCCGGTGCTTTTGAAAATTGATTTTCAAGGTTTTGGGAAAATAATAATAATAATATTTGAAACCAAATTGGTTTAAGTATAAATTTTTGGGGATAAAAGTGTAAGTAAGAAGTTTTATCTTTGGATTGCAACGGGGAACAATCTTGATTGTTTTGTGATGATCAGAATAATCTTCTAATTGACGATCAAATGTTTGCCTAGGTGAACGTTGTGGGGTACTTAGTTAATTCTTCTCTTTATCATTGTACGATCGAAATAAGCTCAACCCAAACAAACCCAAAGTAAGTTGGAAATAGATGTTTTGTTGGAAAATGTAAAGTATTGTTCCAAAAATGAGATTTTGAAATAAAAGGAATATTTTTAAGTTAACTAATTCGAGTCGCTCGAAAATAACTTAAAATTGGGGAAGGGATGTGTTCAGATGGTAAAGACTTCTCTTGAGTATTACCCTTCTTGGTAAGGGAATGTAGGATACTGTTTGGTAGTACCCAATTCCTTAGTATTATTTTGGAGTTACTCAGTCTATAGATATATATTTCTATGATTGAGATATAGAGTTTTATTTGAAAAAGTTTTGAATAAAAGCCGGGTATTTGGATCTTGAGTTTTCTTTGAGAGATAAATTTGAAATGGAATAATGGAATCAGATAGGGATATATGATCTTAGGATGTAGTGGAGTAGCATCCAAGTTGAACTAGTGTAGTTTATGAAATGTTTGCATAAATAATTTGGTGGAAATAAAATTGGTATAAGGGAGAACCAATTAAGTAAGTGCATGAGTCAGACGTAGATCATTTCTCTTCCCATATAGAGCGATCCAAGATTCGAGTACATAGCTTTGAGGTGTTGCACCGTTCTGAATAAGGATCTATTACTCCACTTTTGACGGTGAGCACTTGATGAAGGTTCTTGGTGTGGGACCTAGGTTTTCTATCATAGTTACAACTATGTAAGGAGAATAGGGGTTCCAAATCAAGGAGCCTGATCGGAGTCTGCACTAGAGAATCGAGTGAGCGATACTAGTTCGAAAGGAAAGTTATGTGTTCGAGTTGAGATCGAATCAGATTTTGCATAAGAATGATCTATGTACATCATACGGGCTAATGTATAGTGTTAAGTGTTTTTTGGGATAGGTCAAGGTGTAATTTCGGGGATGAAATTCTTTTTAGGGGGGAAGAATGTAACGACCCAGAATTTCACAACTTTGATTAGTGAATATTTATTTAATTTTAAAAAATCAATATGTAGGTTTTATAATGAAAATAAACTGATTTTAATAAACTAATAATGATGATAAAATCGTTTTCAAATTTTTTTTACCAAATTAAACAGTTCATAGAAAAACAAAAAATGTAACCGAAGAACGTTTTCTGAAATTTTGACCTTTCGACACCGAAAGTTGTCGGGAACGTTGTTCGTCTTTGTGCACCATACACACACATATATAAGAGTAAATTAGCTACATAATAATATACTTAAGGATATATTATCTTATGTTAATTTTGTTTAGCAAGTGACACGATGATTCATAAATTTAAAAATAATAATCTTATATATATAAATATATATATTCCTCTCTTGTCACATCTTAGATTGTAATCATTATCTCTTGTTACGTCTTAGCTTTAACTAATAATTATATATATATATATATAAAGAAAGTGATGTGACTAAACATAATAATTATATATATATAAAAGAAAGTGATGTGACTAAACATAATAATTATATATATATAAAAGAGAGTGATGTGATTAAATATAATAATTATATATAAAAGAGTGATGTGACTTGACAAAATGATGAGGCATGAAATGTTGCTTATAAATAGTCTGTATGTTTCTCCATTTTTCCTCCTCTTTTCACCAACCCTTTCTTCCTCATTTCAAACTCAAATGGAGTTTTTCTTTTACTAAAACCATGTGAAATTTTAATGGCTACAACATTCTAGTTAACCACTTTTTCAAATTTCTACAATAGCTATGTCAAAACACCAATTCTTTACAAAGCAATATTTTTACCCAGAATTTCAAGTTCGAAAATCACACTTCTTCTTTTGATCATAACTTCTTAAAATAAAATAAACAATGAGTGATTTCTTTTTCTGAAATGATAAAGGAAAGTAATTTATACAGCTTTCTTATTGACTACTTTACCAAATTCCATGAGTTGGTGGCCCAAAAACCAGTGGGAAAATGACCTAATTTTGAGTTCATTTTCGACAAATCGATGATAACCCGAAGCTCCTCTACCTTCAAGCTACTACCCCACTTCCACCCCCACACCTCTGGCCGAGCCTACATACACCTGGGCCAAGCCCATTTTGAGGGTTGCTAGCACCTAAAGCTTTCATCCTTCAAAGCTAGGGAGTCATTGGCAAGTTTAGCTTAAGTTCGGGTTGCTTTTGCGGAAGTTCGGTGAGTAAACTACTTGTTTTTTAATGAAAATGATAACTTTATTTATGTCACTATATATGATGACTATATAATGTAAAATTTGAATGATAATCATGTGGTTTGATTATTATTTGGATGGTTGATTTTAGTTTGATTTGATTATGGAAATCGACGTTGTATTATAAAGTTAGTAAGCATGTATATATGAATGTATACTTGCAATATATGATGAGGATGGTTGGTATTAGTAATATATTGATTGTAAAACACGAGCTATGGCATGAGGTTAGTAAACAAAGTTAACCACTTTGTGTAATTGTGATGGTTATGAGATCCAGTTGGAATCGAAGTTTGTTTTCGAAGTTTAAAGTTTTGAAATAGATCAAAATTTATAACTTTAGTTTTAAAGTTTTTTTAAATTTTTTTTCTAAAGTATGTTTCAAATCATTAAAAAGTAAGGGTTTGTGAAGTGGTTCGCTAAGAATACGTTAAAGCGAACTGCGCCCATAGCGATAGTCGCTATGGATGCAGTTCGGCAAAGGTTTGATTTTCTATTTCACATTTGCTTTATTTTGAAATTAGTTTACTAAGGTTTTTAAACTTAATTAGTAATATTAAAAAGTAATTAAGTTGTAATATAATTAATTAATTAACTAGTTAATTAAAAGGTAATTAGCATCTAATTGGTAATTAGAAGGTGATTAGAGGTTAATCATCACTTAAATTAAGTTAATGACTATTAATTGATTTATAAAGTTTTAATTAGTGATTAATGGGGTTAAGAAGTAATTAAGCGATTAATATTTATTTAATAAGATTAATGGTAAATTATTTATTTATTTAATTAATCGGTTATTTAATTATTATTTAATTAATTAGAGTTTAACTCTTAAACAATTTGGTTTAACCTTAACCAAGTTGCATTAGGAAGCTAATTAGTACTTAATCAAGTTCATTAAGCCTAATTAGAGTTTAATTATGATTTAATCTTGATTTAAATTGGATTAATTATGATTTTGTTAGGGTTTAAGCTAATTAAATATACTTTTAACTTTTCAAAGGTGATTTTAAACTAAACACAATGTGTTTTAATCAATTTTCTTTTTCAAAGTAAATCGATTCCATATCAAATGATCTCTTGTCCAGACCCTTAAGTAACCCATATGATTAGGAGAATTAAATGACATCCGTCAGCAGAACAAAACACCATTCTACTATAGTGTAAGTGATTTGATTTGAAAAGAGGTTTATAAATTAACATAAGTGTTTATAAACGTGGGTTATAACTTTATTTTGAAAGTTATAAGTTAATTGAAATATGAGATGAGATTTTAAAAAGGGAATTTTTGATAAAGGATAAGCGGAATGTTTTATTTGGAAGAAATGTTTAGTTATTTAATATGGGATTTGGAAAGAAGAAAACATTGAGAAGTTTGTAAATATACTTATACTGATAAGATAAGTATAAGATTTTGTTTCAAGGCATGAAAAGTAAAATGTTTTGGTAATATACTTATAGCATTGAAATAAGTATATAAATGTTTCCAAAGTATAAAAGGAAATGTAAGGGGTTTGGGAATAGTGTTTTGAAAAGATCTTTTGATCAAGTTTTATAAAGTGATTTTATTAATTAAAGAGAATTAATAAAGGCTTAGTGGATCCCAAATGGAAATTAAACCATGATTGGACGTTTGTTTATTTGATAGTTAAATAATCAACTATCAAATCTGGACAAAACGTAACTTTAGAAAAATCTAGGAGAAACACAAGAATTATATGGTATTGTTACCGTCGAAGGTGCAATACTGTACGTATAAGCTCGTTTCGTTCTTCTAGGATGAAAGATAAGGAAATCCATCCACAAACGGTTAGGAGGTGAACTCCACTCTTGTCATTTGTCTTTTTATTTCCTAAAGAACTGGGTTGAGTTTACTGGAAATATCGAAAGTTGTTTCGAAGAGACCAAGATCGGATATGTTATCAGAAAACCACTTCGATCCAACTCAAGCGTTTCAAAATAAAGACATCTTGAAGATTGGGATCGAAGACGGAGCCATTGAAGTGCAAGGGTTGTTTGCTACTAATCCTGAGGGTAGTTCCAAAATGGATGTAGCAGAAGTAGTGCCTTCGATTTGTCCTTATCCTGGACAACTTGTATGGATGAATATCAGCATTGCATTAACGCTTGGAGGGCAGTGTTAGCATTTCAAGATGGATTGCTATTCAGAAAGGTAAAGCGTAGCCTTAAGCCTCACAACCGGGATGAATGGCAAAAGGAGGGTATGCAGCGGAGCTATGTGGTTAGCTACCATTAGGAGCGGTCAACCCATTCTAGATGTTCCTTTCAGAGTTGGTTTGTGCGCAAACACCGTGGTAGTATAAGGCCTCGGTGTTAAGGGGGTGAGGTAATCCGGTCTACCATGTTAAAGGGCAGCCGGCTCTATGTTAGAATCAGTGCATTTTCTTGAGGTGTATCATCGAAAGGTAGTCCCTTACCTTGCCATTGTTGGGATCCACTCCAATATGTGCCTTACGGTTTTGATTGTAGATCCTAGTATGTTGGAATGTGAGATGCAAGCAATTCAGCTATTTTATCTATTTACTTTAGACCTAGACACTATGATAATATCACTAGATTTTGATATAAAATGTTTTGGTTATCATAAGGTAAAAACCCATCGTCTTTATGTGCGGTGTGGTCTTACGAGATACCCTTTGTTTGAAAGGTTTTCAAATGTAGAAATCTGTTTGGTTGTTACTTGTTACCGAGTTTTACTCATGCTGGTATACCAGACTGACCCGGGCGTTATTCCATGTAATGCCCGGGTCAGACCGAGCTTGTTTTCCGAGGTTTAGCTGGATTCTTTGGAGTTGGAGAGGAGCTGGATGGTCAAGACGTATTCATGTATATTTTTTTCCGCTGTATTATATAGTATGCATGTTTGTCAATGTAAGGACAGGTTTCTATAACTGTCCAAATTTAGGATAAGTCTTATGTACTCTGATGTTAAATGAATAAAGATATTTCCTTTTTGTAAAGATCATTATTGTATTATATTTTATTCATTGCGTTGTGAGATTCTGTGTTGTTTAGTTTTCTTCTATCTTTCTATCTTCTTCTTTCCCCCTAACAAATCGGTATTTCTGGCGCTTGAATGTTCAACATGTGATACAGTGGACGTATTAGTGTCTATTTTCGAGGGTCGAAAAATCTAGTTTGTTACAGCTTCCCTCTTGACCGAGGAATAGTAAGTCGGAAAATGTTGAAAGACGTGTTAATTGTATTGATTTTTGTTGTTTATGAAAATTACTAATACTATACTTACACTAAAAGCCGACGAGGTAGACTAATCTATTGTGAGATTAAAGAATGAAGTGTCTAGGCAAAGCTTGATGCAACTAGTGCTCAAACTTACCTGGCTTCACTCTTGGACGAGGAGCAGTTAAGGTAGAATGTCGGAAATGAGTTAACCATACGAATCATGATTTTTATAAATATATACTTTGGCTGGATAATTAATTAATTGATTATCGAACTTGACCTAATATTAATATAAGTTGTTATCGATAGGCTTCACAATTTTATACCCATAAGAACCCCCAGGGAGCAGTATTGGTATGAAACGTGTCTAGCTTTCGCTCACTTTTAAAAGAACTAGAATTGAGTTTACCAAAAATTTATCAAATTATTTTTGAAGAGACCAGGATCGGTAAGTGTTTTACTTATCAAATACCACTTCAAAACTAGTATACGAGTTCTATGTTTTTATAAGCGGTGGAAGTGAAATGTTATAGAGTTAAACTGTAAATCCCAAGGTTAAGTCCAAGGGAGAGGTTAGCATCAACATTTCAAACGATGCTATCGTATGGGACCGTCTATCTTAAGGAGTATTCCAAGATAAAAGACATCATTAGCATTCGTCGGAGGTATGCAGGGAACCTATGTGGAGGTTCGAGATCCGTTTGAGATGCTTGAATCCATGTAATGATTTGTGATCTTTTCGAGATGTGGGAATCTGAAATGACCCTCCTTATTTTGCTAATTTTTTTTTAACATTCCTATAATTAATATTCTCAGAGTCGTCTTCTTTTCAAACAATTCATCCAGGATCCAATATTTTCTACCAATATTAATATATCAGTTTATTCCTAAAGATATACACATACATATGAGGATGTATGTGTTCCTCTTGTTTAAAATCAGAGTATGTTTTTTTTAATTCCATTTGTTAAACAAGAGCATGCTATTTAGTTTGGATTTGAAGAAATCTGCATATAGTTAATTACCTTGTTCTTTTGAATATTTATAATATGTTAATAAATCCTGTCCATATTTGGTCAAAATATTTGGGATTCTCTTCTTTTTTTCTTCTCATAGTTCAGATATATTGATATTTGGCTAAGACCAGAAAATGATATATTCTCTTATCATTTTCCACTTATGTATTTTCTAGAAACTTTCTTATTTTGATTCAATCTATATGACTTGTTTATTTCAATCTTAGCATATATAACACACTGTAAGTTGAGTATTTGCATAAGATTTGCTGAGACAAGAATTTGAACTTAAAAAATATTTAAAAGAATAATGTGTGTTTCCAGGTTTTGATAGTGCAAACCTGTCCAGATTGCATATCTGATATGGCTTTTTGAAAGTTGGTTGTGGTGAAACAATTGCTAAATAAACTAAAGCTTTTGAAATGTATTTTACATTCAAAATACCATCAAATATAGTCAACCAAAACTTCACTCATTTGAAGCTGGTTAACCCATGTGTCTTGTGTCTAACAGACACTTGTTCAAGGCAATGGCATTATATCTGAAGCCTTGCAAAATATTTACTTTTCTCAAAACAATTCAAAAAGTGGTATTAAACTGGTTTACAAAGTATTACAGTAAAAATGCTTTAAATCTTTATAAGTTTACCTCTAGTTAAATCCAGATTTTATTCTAAGAACTTAGTGCATTGCTATGTCTCAAGAATTGACCAATACATAATATAAGTTATGCAAAACATTTGCTCACATACATATATGTATATTTCTTTTCCCAGGCTTTCATATCTAATACTTAAGCATATTTTTCTGGTTTTCAACCCAGATATTTCTTTTAATTTTTAAACCTTAATGCATAGCAATATTCAATAGATAAACAACCAGTTCAATCAAACATAGCAAGTTCATTACATAACATCAAGTTCAAACACAACTGTCTCATGAATACATGCAGATAAAATCATATTAGGCTCTTATTAAAATTAGCAAGCATGTTCATTCAATCCCTTTTCGTTTGCCATAACTTCACTTTCTACTTAGCTCCTGCATTTCCTGAAAGAGCATTGGTGGCTGCCTCATTTTTAAAATGAGACACCCCCATATGCCATGAGCAAATAAGGGTCAGATCCATGATCTGGTATGAGCAACATCAATATATTCATGATATTAAACAACAGAGAATGTGAGTGTAATAACTTGTTATTTGAATGAATTTCTGCAATCACTTATTATATCATTGTGTAAATAAAGTGACTCAGGTATGATGACTCCATCTATCATTCCTATACCTGCATTCATAATCAGGCAACCATAATCATCTATTTGCAACATGTGCATTCACTGGAACAATCATGGTTCCCTACTAACCAACCTAAGAAATATTCATATTCCTGTCTCTTCATGTACAGGTTGTATAAATTCAGTTTAAATTCCCGCCTCATCTGCCATCAAGGAATCACAGGGACACATTGCAATGAACTAATTCACATCATTGCACAAAGATCTCAGGGCTTAAACAAAACATGTGCCAACTTGCATACATCAAATATAACAAGCATTCCAACAGCCTTCTTGGCCTTCCCTTCCCTAGTTTGTTTACTAGTGCATTGATTTAAATATTATCATCAGATAGCTAAGTGAACTTGTCACTGCAAACATGGAAACACCCATAAATTTTTCTAGCATAATTTACTCAGAAATTAAATAGACAGTTATTTCCAAAAATGTGGACATTATGTCTTGATCTCAGTAAAAATATAAGAATATTTTCAACTGTAAAAGAGGCATGGCATGTCTTGTTATATTGATCTGCAAGCCTTTATGATTGAATCAGATTCATGATCTGGCTCAATCATAGTTTTAGCTTGTGAGCTTTTTTTTTATTTGATTAAGGGCTCAGCACCTATAAAATTTCTATTGCACCCTTAATTTCTTTCTTCTCAAGCCTCAGCACTTATACCAAGTATAATGCAGCTCCCAACATTTTTCTTTGGTAAAATTTCCATGCCATAGATCTACAACAGTTGAGAGTATTCTCTATATATAATTTTAAGATTCTGGACCTTAACATTTCTGAGTAAAATAAAACAGTAAGATGCACATCCAAAGGAAAATATCTCAACAAATCAAAGATCACCCAAAAAAAACATCCATAATAAAATCATATCAGATTCAAAATAAAACATCCAAAAAGCATTGATAAAATCATATACATCAAAACCAGCAATATGTAAATGGTAATATAAAAAGTGGCTGCCTCATCTCAGGTCTTAATGCCATGAATTCAGTGAGGTTACTCACCTAAGTTCTTCCTTCTCTTCATCCAGAAAATCCTTATGTATGTGTGTTTTCTCCTTCCTTTCAATACTTTCCTTTCTTTCTTATTATTTTTGAGCAACTTTGGGTAAAATGTTTTCCTGGCCAAAACTGCCTATTTATACCAGTGTTTTTCTCCTAGGGTTTTGTTACAACAAAATTCCATTTCTATCTTAACCATCTTCATGCATTTTCACATTTTCCTCCTTAATGCCCCGGCCACTTTAGTCCATTATAGTTAGTACCCTTACTTTTCCAGAAAATGGCTATCTTTAATTACTTACCCCAGTCATGCTAAATGTGTGATTCAGTTTTTATTTATGCTTTTATTCTTTTCTGGAAATCTCCTTTTCTATTTTTACCTACACAAGCATATTGACTTGTATTACATTTCATGTCATTTTGATGTTTCTTTTTTTAACACTTTCTGCTCACAGAAAATATACATGCACCTAGGTGTATATATTTTTATTTGATCTCTCTTGCCTTTCAGAAAATATACTCATATATATATATTTCCTAATTAAATGAGTTAGATCTGGTAAAGAAAACCCTATGCTAAGTAAGAATTACTTCTTTGCTCACATAAAATCTTTCTGCCTCTTTATTACTTTATTTAATTCCTTATGCTTCACAGAAAAATGTATATAGGCATATCTCCCATATTTAACTTGGTTAGGCCTAAGTTAAATTCCAATGTTTTAAATAAGAATTTTACTTTCTTATTTCAAATAAAAATTTTCTGTCTTTTTTTTCCACAAATTCTTGGATTTCCCCTGTGCCATTTTCCAGTGTGCATGTGCACACATATCCTTGCACACTATTTAATCCCAAGAATTTCACCATATTTAAATCTAAATATTTCAAAATTAAATCATTTTATCAAAATGATTTTTCACAAAATTTTGGGGTATTACATTCACCCCTCCTTTTAGGAATTGTGTCCTCACAATTTTCCTAGTACTTATAACAAACATCACCTTATTTTCTGAAAATCTATCAAACATATGCATAAGCAAGCAAACTCAATCATGGCAACCATACATATTAGATTTTCTAAAAAAAATTAAAATTACCTTTAATCTGCAAAAATCTTAGGATAATCTATCCTAATCTTGTCTTCTAGCTCCCATGTACAATCATTAGGATCAGGACTCCACTGGATCTTTATCAGTTTCAAAGTTTTACTCCTTAATTTCTTTTCTTCTTTAGCTGAAATCCCCACCGGTTCTTTTTCATAAACCAAGTTAGGATTTATTTGAATTTGGGTAGGTTTTTCCAGAATTTCTTCACTATCATGTACCCATCTTCTAAGTTGTGACACATGAAAAACATTATGCATTGCTTTCATTTCCTCTGGCAGTTCCAGTTGGTATGCTAGTGAACCAATTCTTTCCAGAATTTTATAAGGTCCAACATACCTTGGTGTGAGCTTACCTTGCTTGCCAAATCTCAAGACATTTTTCATAGGTGAAACTTTGATAAAAACAAAGTCACTCACTTCATATTCCACTTGCTTTCTCTTCCTATCTGCAAACTTCTTTTGCCTGTCTTGAGCTGCTGCAATTCTTTTCCTCACCAATTTAATTTTCTCTGTAGTTTCTTGTATGTACTCAGGTCCTAAAATAGTTCTTTCTCCTGTTTCCACCCAACACACAGGTGATAAACATGGATTGCCATATAAGGCTTCAAATGGTGCCATCACTATGGTGCTTTGATAACTGTTATTGTATGTGAACTCAGCTAAATGGAGATGGTCTTCCCAGTTGCCTCCAAAGTCCAGTGCACATGCTCCCAACAAGTCCTCTAAAACTGTGTTCACCACCTCAGTTTGTCCATTTGATTGTGGATGGTAGGCAGTGCTTAAGCACAATTCACTCCCCATGGCCTATTGAAAACTTTTCCAAAACCTTGAGGTGAAGATGGTATCCCTATCACTCACAATGGTTTTGGGTATGCCATGCAATCTTACCACCTCTTTTATGAATATTTGAGCCAATTTTTGGGCATTTCTTTCTGATTTTACTGGGATAAAATGTGCTACTTTGGTTAGCCTATCCACTATTATCCATATACTTGTGTTTCCTCTCTTAGATCTAGGTAGACCATCTATGAAATCCATAGATATATCCTCCCACTTCCACTGTGGTATACTAAGGGGTTGCAACAGTCCTGATGGCCTTTGTGTCTCTGCCTTGACTTGTTGGCAAGTCATACACTTTGCAACATGTTTGGCCACATCTGACTTCATTCCCTTCCACCAAAGATTACTTTTCAAATTTTGATACATCTTGGTACTACCTGGGTGTATGGAGTACTTACTCCTATGGTATTCATTTAATATTTTCTCCTTCAATTCTATGTTTTCTGGAACACATATCTTATTCGTGTTCCTTAAATAACCATCTTTATCAACTTGATAATTTACTACTTCTTCCCCTTTTGATAAGAGCATTTTCTTTTCCAATAGGTTTAGGTCTTGTTCCTGCATTTTCCCAACCTTTAGAAGTAAATCTGATTGCAGAGATACCATACTCAATTTCCCTTTACTTTCATCTTCTTCAATTGGTACCGTTTGTACCTCACTGTTTGCTTCAATTTCCAAATCAGTAAGTATAGACAAATCCTTAAACTCTTCCATCATCAACATGGCTACTTTAGCATGTTGTCTACTCAAGGCATCTGCAACTTTATTTGCCTTACCTGGTGTATAGAGTATATCTAGATCATAGGCAGCTAGGAACTCCACCCATCTATGTTGCCTCATATTCAAATCTTTTTGTGAGAATAAATATTTCAGTGCCTTATGGTCAGTGTACAAAATAAATTTGGCACCTAACAAATAATGTCTCCAGAGTTTCAAGGCATACACAACTGCTGCTAGTTCAAGATCATGGGTTGCATATCTTGTTTCATGTGGCTTTAATTGACTAGATGTATAGGCTACCACCTGGTCTTGCTACATCAACACAGCCCCAAGCCCAAAGCCACTTCCATCAGTATACACAATTAAGTTTTCATTCCCTTCTGGCACCCTCAATACTGGTGCATTAATTAAAGCTTCTTTTATTTTGATAAAAGCTTGCTTACATTTTTCTGTCCATACAAAGGCTTGGTTCTTTCTAGTTAAATTGGTAAGTGGTGATGATATTTTCGAAAAATCTTTTATAAATCTCCTATAATATCCTGCCATCCCCATAAATGATCTCACCTCACTTACTGTGCTAGGCCTTTTCCATGCTTGGATAGCTACTACCTTATTGGGGTTTACTGAAATTCCTTTGGCAAAGATAACATGCCTAAGAAAATGTACTTCTTCTTTCCAAAATGCACATTTTGAAATTTTTTCCTTTAAATCATTTTCTCTTAATCTTGACAAAACTAAATGCAAATGATTTTTATGCTCTTCCACTGTTTTGGAATAAATCAAAATGTCATCAATAAAAATCAGTACAAACTTGTCTAAATAATCTCTGAATATTCTATTCATTAAATCTACAAAATATGAAGGAGCATTTTTCAAGCCAAATGGCATAACCATAAATTCATATAAGCCATATCTAGTGTTAAATGCAGTATACTTAACACTTGAATCTTCAACCTTCATTTGATGAAATCCTGATGCTAAGTCTAATCTAGAAAATATTTTAGCTTTACTGAGTTGATCAAAGAGATCATCTATTCTAGGCAATGGGTATTTGTTCTTGATGGTTACTTTATTTATTTCTCTATAATCTATGCACATTCTCAAAGTACCATCATGTTTTCTTACAAACACTACTGGAGCACCCCAACATGAATTACTTGGCCTTATAAATCCTTTGCCTTCTAATTCTTCCAACTGATTTTTCAATTCCTTCAATTCACTTGGCCCTATTCTGGTGGGTTTCTTGATTATTGGACTTGCTCCTGGAATGAGATTAATTTGAAACTCAACTGGTCTATGATGTGGAACACCCTTAACTTCCCCAAACACATCCAAGTATTCATTGACTATGGGAATTTCTTCAATGGTTAGTTCACTGAAATCTTTTTCTGAGTCAACTAAATGATATAATTTTCCTTCCTTAGCTACTTCACATAAAACTATGATCCTCTGGCCTCTAGAATTTTGCAAGGATATGGTGGATGAGTCTAAATTAATTATGGCTTTAAATTGCTTCAACCAGTCTACCCCCAATATAACACCTATATTTGGGTAATTCAAAACATATAAATTGGAAATAAAAATATTTCCTCCTATGTTTAACTCCACATCCACACAATTCATGTTCAAAACACTAGAACTCCCCAGTGGACTTTGTATAAGCAGTGGGGTTTTAACCAATATGCAATTTAATTTTAGCATTTTAACTAATTCATAGGAAATCAAGGAGTGAGTTGCCCCAGTGTCATATACTACTGCTATGGGTATGGTGCAAATAAGTAGTGTACCTTCCACTTGACCATGATTCTCAGCTCCACTCTCCACTGTGGATTTGCCTTTGCCTTCCAAACTTGCTATTTTCCCTTGCCGTTTGTACTCAGGACAATTCCTTTTCATATACCCCTCTTTCCCACATAGGTAGCACTTGAAAGCTCCTCCTTTTAATTCTGGGCACCTTGGTTTGATGTGTCCTTCTTTTCCACAATGATGGCAAACCAACTTCTTCTTAGCATCATTAGCTTTAGTGTTTCTGTCCTTCTTGTTGTCTGTCTCCTCCTTCTTTTTATCATAAGGGTGATATCTTCCCTTATTCTTCTTGTTGTTGTTGCTCTTAAAATTCCTATACTTCTCTCTTTCCTTGTCATGCCATTCCAATTTTAATGCCAGATCTATTACTTGATCAAAAGTCCTATCTGCATAGGGTAGCATGGCTCTGCTAAGTCCTGGGTTCAAACCTCTAATATACCTATCATTTTTGGATGCTTCATCTGCCACTAGCATTGCTCCATATTTGGATAATCCCTCAAATTTTTGTGTATACTCAGTAACATTCAAAGTTCCCTGCCTAAGTCTGATAAATTCTTCAAGCAAAATGGTCTTGGCTGATGCTGGTACAAATCTTGCCTCCAACATCTCCTTGAATTGATTCCAAGTGATTTCATTTTCAATTCTCTCAGCTATGATCACCTCCCACCAGCCTAATGCTACTCCTTTCAGCTGTCTTGAAGCTACTTGCCTCCTCCTCTGATCATCAAGCTGCATGTCATTGAAAATTCTATCCAGTGTTCTCAACCATGCTTGAATTTCCATCACATTCTCAGTCCCTTCAAAACTTTTGCCTCCCAAATTGGTGTAAGCCTTCAGTAGTTTTGAAAGTTCCTCATGTGGGTTCTCAGGCCTATGTCCAATTCCATCCCTTAAAACTCTTAAAAACTCTTGCATATCAAGCATCTGTGGTGCACTTGTCTCTGCATGATGTGATCCCCTTCCTACCATGGTTTGCTAACCAAATTATGGGCAAATAGTATTAGTGTACTGTAAGTATTTTCTATGGTTAATATTTTCCTATCTAAATTATTTCATCCAAAACAACCAGATATAATACATTTCTATAGTATTCAACAATCAATGCAACCAATTGCTCTGATACCAAGTGGAATGAGCCTCCTTATTTTGCTAATTTTTTTTAACATTCCAATAATTAATATTCTCAAAGTCATCTTCTTTTCAAACAATTCATCCAGGATCCAATATTTTGTACCAATATAAATATATCAGTTTATTCCTAAAGATATACACATACATATGAGGATGTATGTGTTCCTCTTGTTTAAAATCAGAGTATGTTTTTTTAATTCCATTTGTTAAACAAGAGCATGCTATTTAGTTTGGATTTGAAGAAATCTGCATATAGTTAATTACCTTGTTCTTTTGAATATTTATAATATGTTGATAAATCCTGTCCATATTTGGTCAAAGTATTTGGGATTCTCTTCTTTTTTTTCTTCTCATAGTTCAGATATATTGATATTTGGCTAAGACCAGAAAATGATATATTCTCTTATCATTTTCCACTTATGTATTTTCTAGAAACTTTCTTATTTTGATTCAATCTATATGACTTGTTTATTTCAATCTTAGCCTATATAACACATTGTAAGTTGAGTATTTGCATAATATTTGCTGTGACAATAATTTGAACTTAAAAAATATTTAAAAGAATAATGTGTGTTTCTAGGTTTTGATAGTGCAAACCTGTCCAGATTGCATATCTGGTATGACTTTTTGAAAGTTGGTTGTGGTGAAACAATTGCTAAATAAACTAAAGCTTTTGAAATGTATTTTACATTCAAAATACCATCAAATATAGTCAACCAAAACTTCACTCATTTGAAGCTGGTTAACCCATGTGTCTTGTATCTAACAGACACTTATTCAAGGCAATGGCATTATATCTAAAGCCTTGCAAAATATTTACTTTTCTCAAAACAATTCAAAAAGTAGTATTAAACTGGTTTACAAAGTATTACAGTAAAAATGCTTTAAATCTTTATAAGTTTACCTCTAGTTAAATCCAGATTTTATTCTAAGAACTTAGTGCATTGCTATGTCTCAAGAATTGACCAATACATAATATAAGTTATGCAAAACATTTTCTCACATACATATATGTATATTTCTTTTTCCAGGCTTTCATATCTAATACTTAAGCATATTTTTCTGGTTTTCAACCCAGATATTTCTTTTAATTTTTAAACCTTAATGCATAGCAATATTCAATAGATAAACAACCAGTTCAATCAAACATAGCAAGTTCATTACATAACATCAAGTTCAAACACAACTGTCTCATGAATACATGCAGATAAAATCATATTAGGCTCTTATTAAAATTAGCAAGCATGTTCATTCAATCCCTTTTCGTTTGCCATAACTTCACTTTCTACTTAGCTCCTGCATTTCCTGAAAGAGCATTGGTGGCTGCCTCATTTTTAAAATGAGACACCCCCATATGCCATGAGCAAATAAGGGTCAGATCCATGATCTGGTATGAGCAACATCAATATATTCATGATATTAAACAACAGAGAATGTGAGTGTAATAACTTGTTATTTGAATGAATTTCTGCAATCACTTATTATATCATTGTGTAAATAAAGTGACTCAGGTATGATGACTCCATCTATCATTCCTATACCTGCATTCATAATCAGTTAACCATAATCATCTATTTGCAACATGTGCATTCACTGGAACAATCATGGTTCCCTACCAAAACCAACCTAAGAAATATTCATATTCCTATCTCTTCATGTACAGGTTGTATAAATTCAGTTTAAATTCCTGCCTCATCTGCCATCAAGGAATCACAGGGACACATTGCAATGAACTAATTCACATCATTGCACAAAGATCTCAGGGCTTAAACAAACCATGTGACAACTTGCATACATCAAATATAACAAGCATTCCAGCAGCCTTCTTGGCCTTCCCTTCCCTAGTTTATTTACTAGTGCATTGATTTAAATATTATCATCAGATAGCTAAGTGAACTTGTCACTGCAAACATGGAAACACCCATAAATTTTTCTAGCATAATTTACTCAGAAATTAAATAGACAGTTATTTCCAAAAATGTGGACATTAGGTCTTGATCTCAGTAAAAATATAAGAATATTTTCAACTGTAAAAGAGGCATGGCATGTCTTGTTATATTGATCTGCAAGCCTTTATGATTGAATCAGATTCATGATCTGGCTCAATCATAGTTTTAGCTTGTGAGCTCTTTTTTTTTTAATTTGATTAAGGGCTCAGCACCTAGAAAATTTCTATTGCACCCTTAATTTCTTTCTTCTCAAGCCTCAGCACTTATACCAAGTATAATGCAGCTCCCAACATTTTTCTTTGGTAAAATTTCCATGCCATAGATCTATAACAGTTGAGAGTATTCTCTATATATAATTTTAAGATTCTGGACCTCAACATTTCTTAGTAAAATAAAACAGTAAGATGCACATCCAAAGGAAAATATCTCAACAAATCAAAGATCACCAAAAAAAACATCCATAATAAAATCATACCAGATTCAAAATAAAACATCCAAAAAGCATTGATAAAATCATATACATCAAAACCAGCAATATGTAAATGGCAATATAAATAGTGGCGGCCTCATCTCAGGTCTTAATGCCATGAATTCAGTGAGGTTACTCACCTAAGTTCTTCCTTCTCTTGATCCAGAAAATCCTTATGTATGTGTGTTTTCTCCTTCCTTTCAATACTTTCCTTTCTTTCTTATTATTTTTTAGCAACTCTGTGTAAAATGTTTTCCTGGCCAAAATTGCCTATTTATACCAGTGTTTTTCTCCTAGAGTTTTGTTACAACAAAATTCCATTTCTATCCTAACCATCTTCATGCATTTTGCATTTTCACATTTTCCTCTTTAATGCCCCGGCCACTTTAGTCCATTATAGTTAGTACCCTTACTTTCCAGAAAATGGCTATCTTTAATTACTTACCCCTGTCATGCTAAATGTGTGATTCAGTTTTTATTTATGCTTTTATTCTTTTCTGGAAATCTCCTTTTCTATTTTTACCTACACAAGCATATTGACTTGTATTACATTTCATGTCATTTTGATGTTTTTTTAACACTTTCTGCTCATAGAAAATATACATGCACCTAGGTGTATATATTTTTATTTGATCTCTCTTGCCTTTCAGAAAATATACTCATATATATATTTCCTAATTAAATGAGTTAGATCTGGTAAAAGAAAACCCTATGCTAAGTAAGAATTACTTCTTTGCTCACATAAAATCTTTCTGCCTCTTTATTACTTTATTTAATTCCTTATGCTTCACAGAAAAATTTATATAGGCATATCTCCCATATTTAACTTGGTTAGGCCTAAGTTAAATTCCAATGTTTTAAATAAGAATTTTACTTTCTTATTTCAAATAAAAATTTTCTGTCTTTTTTTTTCCACAAATTCTTGGATTTCACCTGTGCCATTTTCCAGTGTGCATGTGCACACATATCCTTGCACACTATTTAATCCCAAGAATTTCACCATATTTAAATCTAATTATTTCAAAATTAAATCATTTTATCAAAATGATTTTTCACAAAATTTTGGGGTATTACAAAATCCATTTGGGGATTCATGTTTTTTTTCGAGTGATGAAGACTCGTGTAAAAGATGCCAAACGTAACCTCAACATCGGAAATGACTAAGACTAGAGTAGGATGCACAACCTAGGGTTAGCAAACCTTGTCAAGGTATTATCTACTCCATATCTAGAGATGTTTATCGATTGTTGGCCGGTAGGAGTTGATCATATTTGGTTCACATTGTTCATGTTTATGTTCGAATGCTGGGCCGTGTTTATCTGAAGGTATATTTTATCTAGAGATATACGTCGCTCGAAGATACTTTCTAACTCTTGTGCAAGAGATTGGATTTGCCATCGATCAAAGAGATTTCCATGGAAAAATTCATTATGCGGACGAACCTTGGCGGTTTTGAATGTAACCTAAATATGTTGTGATGTGACCAATGTAAGCACACAGCTGTATGAGACGATTTATATTCTACACCCTAGACATTACCTATCTTATCACTATATTAAACTAAATGAATGGGTGTGTTTTTTTAAGAGAAAAACCATAACGGGAATCCATACGATCTATGTTTCGTAAATTTTCTCACGTTGGTTTGTTAGACTGATCCGGTGTAATTTTCTTATAATGCTCAGGTCAGCCCCGTGTATGTTTCCAGATTTAGCTACGGACGCTTTTGAGCTTATGGAGAGAAGCTAGATGATTACCTTCCATAGTATTCTTATTTTCACTACATTTCTGTATTATATGTACCAGCATTATGAGGACAGACAGTTATAACTGTCCAGGTTGATGATAGTATTTAGGTTTTAGTAACTCTGATATTTCTATATTCAGAGTTACCCTTTGTATTGTTCCTTTGATATTATATATTATCGTTTCATTGTGAGATTCTGATATTGTGTTCTCTCTTCCTTGCTTTATTTCATTTTCTTTTATTTTACCCTAACTTTCTGTCTTTTAGGCACCTAGGTGCTTGACACATGAATACTGTGGATGTATTTAGTGTCGATATTCGGGGTTCGAAAAGTTGGGTCATTGCACTTTGGAGCTTCATGAGATGAGCTGGATTCTCCAAGAAGTATTCACGTATGTTATCTTCCGCTGTTTATTCTTGACTATATTTATCAGAAATTGTAAGGGCAGGTAATTATAACTATCCAGGTTGGTGATATGTTAGTTTTGCTCTGATTGATGTATGTATATTAAAGTACAGTTTTTCTTTTGTAAAGACCTGTTGTATATTATATATTACTTGTCACGTGTTGAGATTATGTTCCATCTTTCTTTCTTTCACCCTAATGATCGGTCTTTCTGGCACATGAATATTGTCTTTCTGGCACTTGGATATCCGGCATATGAATACTGTGGATGTATCATGTCGACTTCTAAGGATTGAAAACACGGGTTGTTACAGAGAATATCCAAACCCTTCCTCCTTACCAAATCCTCCATAACCTTAGCCTTTTTTTGCTCAACGTCAGCAATTTCACTTTTCTTTTGAGCCCACTTCTCTTGCTCATGCTTCTCGACTTTAGCGAGGCTAGGAAACTAATTGGTATTCTTAAGAACGCCATTTGACCTATCCTAAAAAATAGAACTCGTTTTGACCCAAATTTGATACCTACAAAATATGTAAAAATATATATAAAAACATGTTATACTATATACATAAACGTGTAGTACAAGGGAAACCCTAATGATCTAGTAATAGGGGTGCTAACCCGACACAGACATTAAGGATGTAGTACTCCATCCTATTAAGGAGGAGTGGCAGCTATAGGTCCAGAGGTGGTGGTAGATGTAAGAGTAATAAACTCATTAAATGGAGTCACACCCATATCATCACTAGAAATAACACACTTTGAAACAACAGTAGCAGAAGCAGTAATGGAAAACGTGTGGGCATTGAAGCAAAATGCAAATCAAAGGGAAGTAACCCTTTCATGAAGGGAGAAGAAGATGTACCCCCAAAAGTATTGCTGGGCTGAAAATCAAGATCTTGTAAAAAGCTATCAAAATTTAAAGGGCTCCCAATAATGTTAATGGAAAAACCCAACCCTTCAAAGATGTCATTGGGAATACCAGACTCAACGGGGCACGACTTTGAACTAGGGACCCATCCATCAACACTAATGGGAACATGAGAAGAAGTTGGCTGCACAATAACTTTGGTCTTAGATGTGGAGCGACCTTCCCTAGAAGATACAAATCCTTCTTGATCCTTAGAAAAGGTTGCTTCATTAACACTTGAATCAGACTTGTACTTGGATTGACTTGGCCTAGAACTCTTCCTCATACCATAACAAGTGGACCAACTAAACAAAATCATCCCATGATCCCTCAAGTTCAACAAGAGACAACTTTGACAATAACTCTCTTATAGCCATCAAATTATTATCTATCCAGACTTATCTGTTTCAGCTAAAATGAAACAAAGAATGTGTTATAACAAGAGGACAATCAAAAATTCAAGGATGCTCTAAAAAGGAGAAAAAACTACTCCTTGAAAGAAATTCAGATAGAAATCATGGATTAATAGGAATAAAAAAATACTTCTTCTAGTGTTGCTCACTAAATAAAAAATATTCCTTGTCACCTTAAAGTTAGGTTGAGCTTCGAAGAAATGAAAACAAGCAATCGTAAGACCCCTCCTTTTATTATAAAGGAATAAAATCTCTGCAATTGTGGATACTCTCTAAAGGGGATAAATAAGCCTGTCGGAATAGAGTAAAAGCTTAGGGAAAGTTAGAACTCCAAAGAAGTAACGAAGTCCATATAGAAGTCATAAATGGGAGAAATGAGGTTTGCCTTCAAATGCTTGATGCTCAAAAGCATCCATTGAACTAAGGGTGCAACAATCTGCCTTTCCTACTACTAAAAACGACACTTGATACATCCTCGGCATTCGTGTGCCGATTATTTAGTCGTTCGGAAGACAGGTCCTTAGGGGTGAAAAGAAGGAAAGGAAAGATGATAGAACAGAAACTCACAAATTGAGATGAGTAAATATAATATTGAACAAGTCTTACAAAAGAAAAGGAACTTTAATATACATACACATATCAGAGTACAACACCGACCTATCATCAGCCTTAGACAGTTACAACATCATGTCCTTATAATTTGCCGAAGAATAAAACAACAATGCAGTAGAAATAAAAAGAATATACGAGAACACTTCTTGGCATCCAGCTCGACTCCTAAGCTCCAAAGCATCCAAAGCTAATCTGAAAATGCTCGATCTGACCCAAGCATTATAAGAAAATAATGCCCAGATCAGTCTAGTAAAACAGCGTGAGAAACTCAAATCATAAGGAATTTTATTATATCTTATAAAACCCTTTAAAGATAAAGGTATCTCGTACGACCACGCCGCACATAAGCACGGATGAGTTTTTACCTTACGATAACCAAAACATTTTCTATAGAAAATCCGATGATATTATAACAATGTCTAGGGGTTGAAAATAAATAGATAAAATAGCTTAAATGCTTGCATCTCACATTCCAACATAGTTGGGTACAACTAAATCTGTATGGTGCTTATTGGAGAATGGATTTCATACAATAACAAGATAAGGGACCACCTTCTGAATGGTACACCTCTAGATAAAATGTACCCGAGGTCCGACAAAAACATCTTGTGCCCCTACTACACAGAATCGTCCTACCCCTTGCTAGATAGTACCAAATATAATCACCCCTTGGTTGTGATCAACAACCATAATGAACCACGAAACATACATAGATATCAACTCTAGATAAGGAATGATCATACTCTAATGGGAGCGACCCACATAGTCATGCTGCATCCCCTATTTTTGTCATTCCCAGTTGATGAGGCCTGAGGCTACGTTTTACCTTTCTTTAGCACTTCCTACTTGGAATGCTAACGCTGCCTTCCAAGAGACAACGCAATGCCAACATTCATTCATATAAGTTGTTCTAGGTTTAAACAAACCGAATGCACTACTTCTACTACATTCTTTTGGAATCACCCTCAGGATTAGTAAAAAGTAGCCCTTGCACTTCAAAAGCACCATGTTTGATTCCATACTTCAGGATGTCTTCAACTCGAAATGGTTAAGTTGGATCAAAGTGGTTTTCAGGTAATTTATACTTATCTAATCCCGGTCTCTTTGAAACATCTTTCGATAGTTTCACTAAACTCAACCCCGGTTCTTTCAGAAATAAGCAGGCAATAGATAAGAATGGAGATCACCTCCTAACCGTTGCATGAACAGATTTCCTTATCATTTGTGCTAGGAGAACAAAACGAGACGCATAGTAAAGCATCATCGAAGATGACTGTGCCATATAACTCACGTGTTTCTCATAGATATTTTCAGAGTTACGCTCTGGCCCAGAGTTGATAGTTGGTTATTTAAGTATCAAATAACAAACAATCAATCATTGATTTAATTTTATATGGGATCCAGTAAGCCTCTATTAAATAATCTTTATTAATTAAATCTCTTTAAAAAAAATTAAAGATTCAAAATATCTTTTATAAAGGATATTATAGCATAATTTCTTATACTCCTTCAATACTTGGAAACCTTTATATACTTATCTCACGGTATAAGTATATTATCAAAACATCATACTTTTTAATACTCAGAAAACATATCCATATACTTATCTCATTGGTATAAGTATATTAACAAAACTTAAGGAGAATTTTCTCGTTTTTCAAAAATTCATATTTAAATGGGCCAACAAAATATCTTTTAAAACATTTTCATACCACCCTAATTAAGAAGGATAAATAGCCAAAACCAATCTTATTTCTTTATAAAATCCCATTCTATTTATAAAACACTTTTAAAAAAAATCTTTCTTTATAATTCATTTCATAAACAAAATATTATTTATAAATCCCTTTAATAAAATAATTGGATAACTTACAAAATCATTTAAAACACTTAACCCCAAATGGATAGAATTTAAGTTAATTAGAAATCACGTTTACAAATTTGGAAAGAGACTTAGCAATCACAATGGTACTAAACCAAGTTACCATTTAATTAAATTTGACTTCCAACTCACATAACAGTTATTTACATAAGCCAACATATATGTAAATAAAATCCATAACCCAATCAGGGAATAACATGTCAAAATTAACATATTTGAAGGATGATGATTTATCCGGTTAAATAGATGTCCAAATAATCTATTAAGTTTAATTATAGCAGAAAGTGGATTTATTCTTCTAACAATGTCAAAGTTCAGAATAACCTATTCACATTTGTAGGATTACTTAATGATATCGACAATAGAACCAATTATGCTCAAAACTATTCTTTGTAAAGAAAGTTGCTTTTAAACGAATTAATCATTAGAAAAACAAAGTAATTAAAAACTTAAACCTTTTTTTAAATAATTAATTACAAGTTAAATTCTTTTATTAAATCATATTTAAATCTTAATTAAGTCTTAACTTAACTTAAATTTTAATTAAGAAATAATTAAAACTTCAAAAATAATTTATTTATAAATTAAAACCCTTAATTAATTTATATTTAAAAATAATTAAACACATACTTAATAATCAATAATAATTAACCGCATACTTAATTAATAATTGGTTAAAAATAAATCATATACTTAATTCATAATTAATTAAAAATTAGTCTTACTTAATCAATAATTAATTACAATTAATCTAACTTTTAAAGGATAATTAATTAGTAATTAGTCACCACTTAATTATAATTCATAAACCTTGTTTAATACTTAATTAATTATTAATTACCAAACTATGCTTATAACAATATTATGCTTATAACAATGGCGTCCAGATCTGGAGACTAGGGTTTCCCCTAGTTCTCTTCTCTTCTTTTTTTTTTCTCTCTTCCTCAATTCTAATTTCTGTCTTCAATCTTTTCTCCTCAAATTCTTATCGTCATGAGCCCTTTGAAGGATGATGAAGGTTGGGAAGAGGTGCGTAGGAAAAGGGGTAAGGCTCCTATGTCGTCTGGATCTGAAGCAAGGTTAAATCTGGGTGGCCAGACTTCTGGAGCGGATCGGAATCAGGCAAGTCAGGTCCGTAAGCAGGGAGGTAATGTTTTGGAGGCTTTTCCAGGGCGAGCTTCACTGAAACTCTCGAAATCCTCCAAGCAGAAAGCTAATCTAGCAGGAAATTACGGAAAAATTAAATTTACTGTTTCAGAGAACGCAAAAAAATTTTCATATAGTGAAGCGGTTAAAATTGGAGCTGTAGGTGATCTAGGGAACCTAGATCTTGAATTTATTGAACCAAAAATTTCTGGTGGCAAAAGGATAGGTTCTCTCTCATCTGAAGCTATCAAAGAAGCAGAAGGTGGATGGGAATTATGTATTTTATTGTATGTCGTTGGTTATAAACCGTGGCTTAAAACTTTTGAAGGGTACGCCAATAGGGTTTGGTCTACTCAGAAGCCGTTTTCTGTTCAATCGAGGAATAATGGTTTTTTCGTGGTAAGATTTGGATCGGAGGAGGATTGCAATAAGATTTTGAAATCTGGTCCTTGGTTTATGGATCGGAACCTGATTATTATGAAACGTCTGTCCCCAGACATGAATACGGATAGGGATCTTCTCACTTCTCTGCCTATGTGGGTAAGACTCCCAGGTTTAAGTTTTAAACTATGGGGCAATAAAGCCATTAGTGCTCTAACAAGTACTATAGGCCTGCCTATCAAGATGGATGAGGCTACGAAAACTAAATCCAGACTAGCCTACGCTAGAGTTCTTATAGAGGTTAACGCTACCTATGGTATGCCGAATACCATTGAAGGCATGGATGAAAATGGGAGAAGGTTTGTGCAGACAGTGGAATATGAAAATCCTCCTCCTATCTGTGGTAAGTGCGTGTGTTTCGGACATGTCACTGAAGAATGTCCTATGACAAAGACATGGGTTCCTAAGCAGACCCAAAAAGATATTGCTGAGAAGGATAATATGGTAGAAACAACCCATGTTGATGGTTTGGAAACGGAGGGTGAGGAAGTCGGAGAAGATTCTAATAACCCTTCGAGTAATCTAGAGACCAGTGGAAGCGTTCCAGAGGAGGGCCTGCAGCCAGTCGAAATTATTAAGATCAATGAAGGGGCGAGTCTAGGAGGAGAAGTTCTTCCTCGGGAGATTCAAGAGAAAGAAGACGGTTTGTCCAGTGATGGTGTTCAGAACGGAATTCAGATTGCTTCTAACCTGTTAGAGCAAGCAGTCCTCATTGCTTCAGGAAATAGGGAGATCAACACTCTTGAGTGTCAAGCGTCTTTGGGAGACAGAGTAGAGAGCCCTATTCCTTCGAATTCGGCTCAGAAATCAATTTTCAAATGTCCTTCTTCAGTGGACACAGAAATAACTCCTTTCAATTTACTTGCTAATGATAATAGGATTGATGATTGTGTAATTAATAATGTGAATTTAAGGAGAGGTACTGATTTATGTTTTGATGTGCAGGTACAGGAAGCCTCGAATCTGGATTCAAGAAGGTCAGAAGCGATAGGGGAACAAAATACATATGACAATGTCGATCTAACCCAAGAGGAGCAGGCCACTCTAGAGTCCCAGGTCAAAGAATTTGAGAACATTCAAAAGGACAAGCTAGTCCGTAAGAACCCTAAGTGGGTGCAGATGTTAGGTATCTCAGCGGAAGATATAGGTGAGTCCTCTAGCAGCAGGTCTCAGAGGACTCGAAATAACAAGACGTTTTAATGTCTATTGCAAGCTGGAACGTTAGAGGGTTTCATAACCCTAACAGATTGAAAGAAATAAGAAGACTTATTGATAAATTTAATATTAGTTGTTTTGGTGTTTTGGAAAACAAGCTGTTATATTCAGATTTATTAGAATTGGAAAGAGGTTTGTTGGATGGATGGAAAGTAATCAGCAACATCTCATGCTATTATAAATGCAGAATCTTTGTTTTACTGGATGGGAATTCTTGGGATTACAATTTCATTAGCATGAGTGACCAACATATCTCTATTGAATTGGTCAACAAATTGAAGTTTAAAAGCAATGTAACTTTTGTTTATGCTCATAATTTTGTTCAGCTTAGGTCTAGATTGTGGAAGAATTTACAAGAAGACGCGATTAATATCTATAGACCCTGGTTGGTTCTTGGGGACTTCAATTGTATCCGATGCCCTTCAGAGAGAAAGGGGGGTAATCCAGTGCCTTTTAGAAATCTATTTGAACTAGATGATATGTCTAACGTCACAGGCCTTAAGGAGATCAACATTAAAGGATACGAATATTCATGGTGGTCTGGGCCTAATCGAAACATTTTTTCTAAAATAGACAGGGTGTTTGCCAACCTAGACTGGATAAATTTGTATCAGGATCTATCAGCAGAATTCTTACCTCCCTCTGTGAGTGATCATAATGCAATTCTTGTCTCTCTTTCCCCTAAGCCGAGTGTTAAAAATAGACCTTTTAGATATATGAATCACTGGCCCCTTTGTGACAACTACTTTCCATTGGTTGAGAAATTATGGTTAGCTGATCAGAATGATCGTCCTCTTTTTCAAATTTTATTCATTCTCAAGAATATTAAAAAAGAGCTTAAGCTTTGGAGTGCTGGCAAAAGCAATACAAAAAAAGAGGTTAATGTTCAGAGAGAGAACTGTTCAAGACTCCAAAAGATTCTGGAAACATCTAAAGATCACAATTTAGTTATGGAATTTCAAAATGCTAGAATCAAATTGGAGATGGCACTCAACAAAGAATTCCTGGACACTAAGCAAAAGGCGAAATGTGATTGGTTGTTGAAGGGTGACGAGGCTTCCGCTTTCTTTTATGCTAAAATGTCTAGTAGAAGAAGCAGAAATTGTTTGACTAACATTTCAGTTGATGAGGCTATAAATTTTTACAAACAAGTTTTCAATCTTAACTTAACTAACCAGTTTCCAGAAATTATTTGCAAATCGATTATCTCTGAATATGGCGCGAACTTCCTAAATGAGAGTATTTCTTTGGAAGAAATTAAATTCGCTCTGTGGAATATTAAAGATTCGACTTCTCCAGGCCCAGACGGATTTAATTCAAAGTTTTTCAAAACTCATTGGTCTCTTTCGAAAGAATTAATTTTTAAAGCTTTGAATGACGTCTTCCATAAAGGTTCTATACTTAAAGAGTGGAATCACACTTTTTTACACTTGATTCCTAAAAAAGATCATGCCTCCAGAATCCAAGATTTTAGACCGATTGCCTGTTGCAACACATTATATAAAGTTTTCACAAAGATTCTGTGTAATAGACTGGCTCCTTTTTTGGATAAGTTGGTATCCCCTAATCAGTCGGCATTCATAAGAGGGAGATCTATAGGGGATGGAATTTTGTTTGCTCACGAAATTATTAGAGGTCTTGGAAGAAAGGATAATAAATACATGTGTATCAAGGTAGATTTGAAAAAGGCTTACGATTCGATTAATCGAGATTTTGTTATACACATGTTATTAAGTTTGGGTTTCCCAGACAAATGGGTGAAGATTATTGGAAATATCATTACCACTCCAGTGTTTTCTATTATTGCTAATGGGGAATCGCATGGTTATTTCAAGAGTTCTAATGGCCTCAGACAAGGGGACCCTCTTTCCCCAATTCTATTTTGTTTGGTTATGGAATATTTTACGTTACTGATGGATGGCAAAGTTAGGGAAGGTCTCATGTCTCCTATTTCAGATTTTAATAACAAGTTAACTCACATCATTTACGCTGACGATATTATAATTTTCACTAAAGCAAGTGTTCTTAATGCTTCAGCCATTAGCGATGTTTTTCTAAATATGAAGAAGGTAACTGGTTTGGAATTAAGTTGTGAGAAGTCCAATGTTTTCTTTGGAAAAGGGGTATCCAACACTACTGATATTTGTTCTATTCTTAACATTCAACAATCAGTACTCCCAATCAGGTATTTGGGCATCCCTTTATCTAGTTCTAATTTGAAAGATAGAGATTGTGATCTATTGTTAGAGAAGATTAAGACAAGATTGGCAGGTTGGGAAACTAGAATGCTCAGTCTAGCTGGGAGACTTGAACTTATCAAATCTACCATTTACCCTATCATTCAATTTTGGATGCAATGCTTTTGTCTCCCAAAAACCACGGTTCATAAAATAAAGCATTTGATCCTTAATTTCCTTTGGAAAAGCCGTAGTAGTAAGATTCCCTGGGAAATTTTGTGCAAACAAAAAGAAGAAGGAGGTTTGGGTCTAAGGAATTTAGAAGAGTTGAATCAAGCGTTATTTATTAAATTAATTTGGAAAATTCTCAATGTTGAAGGAATTTGGGCAGATTTTTTAAAGCGAAAATATATTGGACATAAAAGCTTTTGGGATATCAATCCGAGACTGGACGACTCGGGAGTGTGGAAATATATTTTGAAGAACAGACAAGCAGCTATGAAGTGCCTTTCTCTTAATATAAGTGATGGCAAAACTACGTCCCTCTGGTATGACCCATGGTTGAATGGAAGCTCCATTTTGGAACGAATTGGTTTAGATACGGCGTTTAGAACTGGAACAGAACATTTGACTCTTGATAGAATTGTAAAACAAGGAGAATGGAAGTGGGACGAGTTTAGTTTCCTTCGGCGGATTCATTCGGAGATTGAAGGTGTCAAGATTTATAAAGACAGCGAGCGGGATTTTTGGGCTTGGAAATGTTCCAAACACGGTCAATATCAGTTTAAACTAGTGTGGAACTCTATTAGGTCAAGTTTTGAAGTCAAATCCTGGTCGTCTTTAGTTTGGAACAAAATTCACGTGCCTAAAATGGCGGTTTGCCTCTTCAAAGCCATAAACGACTATTTGTTAACGAAAGAGAGATTAACTTTCAAACATTTTGTCGTAGACCCCCTATGTGTTTTCTGTAATAATTACATTGAAAATATAGATCACCTCTTTTTTCAATGTAATTATACAGGAAAAGTCTGGTTATGGAGCTGTAAAAAATTTTTTAGCTCGCCGAAAAGTATGTTCTCATTTACACTAAGGGAAGACTTGCAAAATATTGTTTCTATCTCTAAATCTAGAAATCTCAACTCAGATCTGTTCCAATTATCTATCTCAGTTTGTATTTGGCACATATGGAAAGAAAGAAATGACAGGATATTTCTTAACATATTTAATGACACTTCGCAGTTATGCTCAAAAATTTATCAGACAGTGAATATTAGAATGGTTAAATCAAAGCATTTTAAGCACTTGAAAGGTACGTCAAACATTATAGCTAACAAATGGGGATATACCTCGCTAAGCTAGTCAGGGTTCCTTCGGATTGATCATATGTATTGCTTCCCCTTGCTGCTGCCTTCTTGTAGCTGGATTCAGGTTTTCTGCATCCTGTTTTATCTTTACATTCATCTTACATCTTTTTAATTTACATCTTAATTAATTATTATCTAGCCTATTTGAGCTAGTCTGTAAGTCTCAGAATGCAGGAACTTTTGCTGATCAGCTACTCTATTTGGTGTCTCCACCTATTATTACATTGTTCGAGTTAGTGTCTCAGAAGTCTTTATTATCTTTAAAATAGGAGAGTGGAAAACTTAGCTTCTATTTAGTGCCTCCACCTATTATGATCTTTTGAAGAATAAAATCAAATTTGGTAGACGGTGTCTCCTTGAGCATAGTCCTTTTGTTTTGAAGGATCTGTCGGAATAGATCACTGGTTTTGCTTTTTCCTCAGTCGTGGCATAGCTGAATGAAGGCGGCGCAAATGTCTGTGGTTTCCTGGATAACAAGATTTATTATGGACAAATTAGTAGTTTTAAGGGAATCAGCTCGATCGAGGACAATAGAAGCTATAACAAAAACTTATCTTGTTTTGTGTCGTCTCGAGAAAGAGCTGTCGTTTCCTTTGGTTTTGCAAAGCCTTTAGATCTGTGATGATTCTCAGATCCAAGCTGTTTACCTTTTGTTTGAAGGCTGTTAAGAGATTTTTCGGCATCGTTGACCTGGAATCTCAAAGATCTCGTTAGTCTGTAGTTTCAGGAACGAAGCAGAAGAATTTTTAGAAAGTACACTTACTCTAGTGTTTCTGGAGGGAAGGTAGTTCGATCTCAGCTGTTGTCTTTTGGAGAGTTTCGCCGTGGTTTCGTCGCTGCAGTAGTTAAAGGAGGAGTTTTGGTCTTTAATGGCAGCAGCCATTATTGATTCTCGCGAAGCTTTTTTAGGAAAGTTTAGAGATACGAAGAGAGTGAAGTATCGTAATGCCTTTTTCTCCCTCGTGATGTGTCTGGATCATTCTGGAGGCTTCCAGTCTACGGGCCTGCTATTGGGTGTTGGGTTGGTTTAGTTTTAGGGCCCAACGTGTATTCTTTTGTTTTTGAGTACTTTGTATTGTCTTTTGTTTTGTTTCGGGCCGGTTGTTTGGCTTCTGTTCTTTGTCTGTTTGGACTTGGTTTTATTCTCAATAGAAAAGTTTGAACCCCTTTTTCAAAAAAAAAATTATTAATTACCAAACTTAATTAATAAATAATAAATAAATCCTTAATTAACTTCTTAATCATTATTATTAAGTTTGTAAAACATTCTAAATACATTTTTAAGTATAAAACTCAAATTTGCAAAAAGTGAAAGTTTTATCAAAATTGCATCCATAGTGACTATTGCTATTAATGTCAAAACTGGCAATTTCTTTTCTTGCTTTTCCTTTTGAAAATTTATCACTTTGAAAACTTTTTACCTTTTAAACATAAAGTAAATATTTGTACAAGTAAAACAAAGTTTGGAACTTGAAATTGGTTTCGATTTTAGAACAAATGAACCAAACTTTAACACAAGGATTCAATGTCGCTTAAACTAGTAAAAGTGCTAACTTTTCGTAGCATATTCTTACACACTATTGTCCATGGCATAAAATCATATCACAATCCACAAACACAAGTAAAAATCTAAACTTTTCAACCATCACAACCGTTTTAAACTTTTTTTAACAAGTTTAAGGCCAATTTATGTACAAACACATATATAATCACATCAAAACCATACAACTAGCCAATAACCAAGCAATTTGCTAATACAAACATAACCAAATATGTTAATTTTCCAAAAAGATGTGAGTTTTACTCATCAAAGCTCATGAAAATTAACCTAACTCCCACAAGAACTTGAAAAGACCTTAGATCTTTGGTTCTCCTTAGCAAAAATGAAAGTTTGGGCCTTTGAAAGTTCAAAATGGGTTCGACCATGAGATGATGGGGCTTGGCCATGTGTGGCATAGGGGTGTGTGCACTTGAAATTGAAAGAGAAGAGGAGTAGGAAGAAATAAAAGGATTTTTAAGTGATTTTAAAGAGTTAAGAATTAGAAAAACTTGATTTTAAAATTTGGAAACTTGATTTTTAAAATTTAAAACTAAGGAAGCCATTAGAACGGTTTTGAAAAGCTTAAGAAGAAAGTAAACTTTTTGAAATAAAATGAGAAAATGAAAATGGAAATAGAGAGAGATTAAAAATTAGTTTTATAGAAAATGAAATAAGAAAATTACTTAAATGCCCCTTAAGTACATACCCTCCATCCAGATCATGCCACATCACCACCTCCACATTCTTTTGCTTCTTCCACACGTAACCACTATGGTTCCACCCTTTTATCGACTAAACCAAGTTCATATGTGTACTACCATGTCATGTTAAGTGACTTTTTCCCTTTTTATTTGTTTTTATTTTATTTTTATGAAAATGGTCACATCTCTTCTTTTCTTTAAGTACACATGTATTTACACTTTTAACATACTTAATTAAGTACTCATTATTTATATAAGTATGTGTATAGGTGTACTAAGGTGTTTACAAACTTTTAAACAACTTTTTAATGATGGAAAATTTGAATTTTTGGTAAAAGCTTTGTGATCACAGTTTCTATTTTCATTTGAACAAATTATTTTTATAAGTCAAATTTTAAATTTTTTTCCATTATTAGTTATAAATAAAAAAAGGGTTATTTGACCATTAAAAATCATTAATTGTATATTTAAATTAAATACTCATACATCAAAGCGATAAAATTCCTGGTCGTTACATTCTTCCTCACTTAAAAGAATTTTGACCTCGAAATTCCACCACATGAATATCCACAATTATTCATAAGTCCACATGATGTCATAGACCATATATATACAAAATCTGATTTGATCTCTACTTGAATTCATAAGCACTTTTCCAAACTAGTATAGCTCACCCGATTCTCTAGTGCGGACTTCGATCAGGCTTCTTAATTAGAAACCTCTGTTCTCCTTACATAGCCAGATACCATGATAGAAAACTTTGGTTCCATATCGAGAACCCTCACCAAGTGTTTGCCGTCAAAAATCTAGTGATAGATCCTTATTTGGAACGGTGTGAAATACCTCAAAGTCATGTACTCAAATCCTAGATCACAAACTATGTGAAAAAGAGAAATGATCTACGTTTAACTTACGCACTTATTATTGGTTCTCACTAATCCCAATCTTTTTTCTATTAAAATTATTTATGAAAACTTTTCATAAAACTAACTTAAGTTTAACTTGTATAATGCCTTACTACATCCTAAGAGTATATACCACTGTCTAATTCAAACTTTTTATTTTGAATTTATTTCCCTAACTAAACTCAAGATCCAAATAAGCGGTTTCATTTCAAAACCCTTTTTGAAATGATACTATATACTTTAACCATAGAAATATATACAGATAGCCCAAGTAACCCCAAAATGATACTAAGGAACTAGGTTTTACCAATCAGTATCATACATTCACTTACCATGAAGAGTAATATTTAATAGAAGTGTTTACCATTCGAACACATCACTTTCCCATTTTAAGTTATTTTTGAGTCACTCAAACTATTTAGTTTAAAAATATTACTTTCTATTTCAAAATCCTATTTTTGGAACAATACCTTACATATTTGCAATAAATATTTATCACCAACTTTCTTTGGGTTCATTCGGATTTAAACCTGTTTCGATCGTATAATGATAAAGAAAATAATTTACTAAGTGCCCTACAACATTTACCTAGGCAAACATCTGATCGTACTTAGAAAATTAATCCGATTATCAGAAACAAATCAAGACTCATTTTCTAAACCAGTCCAAAGAAAATACTTCTTATCAAAATTCCATTTCCAAAATTTTTTTATACCAAAACCAAAATACTTTCAAATAATACTATTATTACTTTCCAAAACCTTGAAAACCATTTTTCCAAAAGCACCAAAATTTAAGTTGTAACAACCATGTTTTCGAAGTTATAATATTAAACTAATATAATTAAAACAGAAGTGTTTGAATTCGAATTTTGACGATTTAATAAAGGGTTTTGTTATATATAAAAAATGAACGAGCCATGGTCGCGATAGGAGAATGGATGACTTCGATTGAGAAGGCAGCGATCTAAGATGCGATCTGGCGTCACGATGGCGGCTGAGGTTAAGGTGTAGTGCGCATGGGTGATCTAGATGAGGCTGGCTGTGGTCTTTGCCATGCGACATTTAGACGAGTGCGATTTGAGTGGTAGCGATGGCAGTTTCAGGTGATGCACGAGTTGTGTGGCTGGCATGATGGTTGGAGGTTGCTGTGGAGGTAATTTGAGCAGTGTGACGAACGCTGACGATAGCCGCTGGTGGTGTAGGCCAGGCAGTGACCAATATTGTAGGAGCAAACAAATAAAGCGAGTTATTTTTAACTCACACTTCTATATCTACCAATATGAATTCCTTTTGCATGCCTTGATTGGTTGATTAGGTGATAATACTTGGATGTTAATGATTGAATTGAATGACATGTTGTTGCATATTTATATTTGATGGATTGTTGGTGATATATGAATTGTTATGTGAGTCAAAAAGACTGATTTGCAAACGGAACCTTATTCGATTGCAAATTTAATTCTATAAACTTATGTAGAAATACATACGTTGTTGTGTGATCGGAATTATAGGAAAACAACTCGAATCGCTAAAAAATTCCGTATTATGGAAAATATCTTTTATAGAGCGATGTTGGCTCTAGAAATTGCATTTCTGATGGATTTATTGTTTGAATGGTTAAATATTTTAGAAAGATTCTCAAAATGAAATTTTATCTATTTATTCCTTATTGGAATTTAGTTTTATAGAATATAATTAAATTATAATATATATCTTAACTTATTTCAAAATTTCTATTCAACGCTTTTAAAAATGAGAAATATTTAACTATAAAACCTTTTCAAATTTACTATTTTAAGTATAAAATTTTAGAAAATTTTTAGAGGCAAAAGATAAAATATAGTATTATTTTATAAAAGCGATTATGAAAGTAATAATCTTAATTTCAAGTGATTTTGTTATAAAAGAGGTTTAAATGATTTTGAAAGATTTCCAAAAGCTTTTGTAAATAAATAACTCTTCTTTAAAGTGAGTTTATGGATTTAAAAGTGATTCTGGAAAATTATATCTTTATATATATATATAAATAAATTTTAAAATTTTGATTATTATGGAATTGAGATTTTAATGCGATTCATGATTTTCTATGAAACAAATAATTTTAATAAATGATTGAATTGTCGGATTGGTATGGGACATTTCGTACAATTCTTTCGCTTATTATCATAGTTTGTTAAATAGAGTTTGAGTAGAATTTACTAGTTTTTAGTAAATACTAGAGTTTCACTTTCTGGTATGGGATAGTTAGATTCTAGTGATTACTAAAGTGAAAGTGAACTACACTTAGAGTTGTACTATCTTAGGCTGTTCAGATTTCAGGCCGATAGATCCCTGAGAGACGATAACTCATTTTTCATCGACCTGAGAGTAGTTATCATTTTTGATTTTGGTAGGCAGACCTATTTCTTTTTGTTAGGTCTATTATGGTATGACACAACTGTCCTTTCTTTCTTGACCACGTGTTATATGTACGCCTATCAGTTTATTTTACAGTTGGACAATGTTTACCTATTTATTTTAGTTAAGTAAATTCACATAGTTTTTTTTATAAACATGGCTACCTATTTCTTTTCGTTAGGAGTCGGGATTTTTACCTGGTTGTCTATTTCTTTTCGTTAGACTATTGCGCTATGTGGCGGGGTTTATTTATTTTAGTTAGACCCCGTGTCACACTATATCGTACTAATAGTTGACTACCATTATAATTTCATTAGTGATGATTGTTCTTCAGAGATTTTGGGATAGATATTTTGGTATCTTTTGGCTCTGAAGAATTTTAATTTGTTATCTTCATATTTTTGATGATATTCCATTGGAGACTAGATATAGATTTATGAAATGGTGATTTGGTTTGATATGCATTATTATGGTTAATTGGTTTTAGGCATATTTTGAGATGACTTATTTTTTGGTTAAGTCAAAAAGAGATTTATGAAATAGTGATTTTAATGGATATGCCTTATCCTGATCATTTGTTCTGGCATGTTTTATTACGACAAGTTATTGTAAGTCATATGATATCTCTATCTCACCTTTCTGTTAGATATAGTCTGACTCGTTTATTTTTATAATACTCGGGTCAGATCGAGACTCTACAGGTACAGGGACTCGTTGACTTTCGGATTTTGTGCTAGCATTGGAGTAGACTATTTTCACTATTTCAGTTTACTTCATTATTATGTATATTGACAATTAGGATGATATGTCAACTATATTACTTAGTAGTCATTTTGTACTTATTACGGTATTCATGATATGATGTATATATTTATGTGGATCTGGTACTGATATTTTGTAGACTCACATTCTATTATATATATGATGTATATTACTCCGCTGTATTCTGTGACTCTGATTCTAATTTACTTATATTATATACTGTTTTGAATATTTTAATCGATGTGTTTATTACTTTATATTAATACTGTACACATCAAAAAAAATTTGTTCAGATCCTCAAAAGGTAGTAAAGACGTGTCAGTGTTAGTATAAACATATATTCGCATTCGATCGCCCTTAACCAGCTGTATTCTCCGTGTTATTAGACGACATTACTTATAATGTTATTTAATAATATGGGTATAGAGGTGGGTTTGTTACAGCTTGGTATCAGAGTTGTGTTCAGAACATTATAGAATATAATTAGCACGGAGTCGAGATCTAAACTTCGATAGACCTAGTGTCCTGTTCCTTGGGTGTATAGTAGTTAGTAATTTAATTAACTATTAGGGATAAGAATATAAATGATTATTGGAAATAATCATCGTGAAGTATTTGTGAATTTATGAATTTCTTTACAAATTATTGTTACGAAAATGATTCAAATTGGGAGCTCACTTTTGTTAAAGAGTGAGATTTTTGGATAACACAAATTGGACCTTAGATGATTTAGAATCGAATATTGTTATGTCCTGATCTATTAAAGATCAAAGTGCGCAGAGGAAGCTGAAAGATAGCTTTCCGCTGAAGGCGGTTGTTTATTGTTAGATTAAATGTATGTACTTTGCATCAATGTTTATTTTGTTTATGTTCAATTTAAATATGAAATTGAATAAGACATTATCACTCAAAGAATTTATAATCCTATTTGAATTTGGACGAACCTAATTATTAATAAAAACCAGTGGTTCTTACAAAATAGAATCGTTGGGAAATAATAATAAAATGTCTAAGCAATTAATAGTTATTGAATATAGAATGATAAATATTATATATCTAATTAAATTTGGAATTGAAAAATGTACTTAATAAATAAAAGAAGATATAATAAAAATTGAATGGCTATGTGTTGTGATGCAGCAGCGGAATAACAAAAATGATGATTCTGTGAAAGTAACAATCGATGGAATGAAGAATACTGAATGGCCCAAATTCGTTGATCCGAAGATACCGAATTCTAGCTATCTTCGTCACGTTGATCGCGCATGATACCGTGAAGGAAGATCTACAATTCTTCAAACGTTGATCAAGCGCACTTGATACCGTGAATTAGCTTCTACGATCGTTGTACCGAGCGCACTCGATTGCCGAAAGAGGAGATAGGAGATTACACTCAACTACCAATATGGTGAAAGCACAAAGCTAACAAAACAAAAGTTTTTATTCAAAATCAACTAAACTATTACAAATGGCACCACCGACCTATTTATAGAAGTTACAACCCAACACTGAAATCTGTACAACACCTAGGTCGTGAACGACCTATAACATGCGACTTAGTACAAGCAGTGACACACCCGCGACCTTCGACCTAAACAAGGTCGTTAACGACCTAACAGATATTTACAACACACAACCCGCCTCAGCTGACTTAACAAATGCGACTTACGACTTATGTACAAGCGACTTAAGAAAACATGTTACAACACCATACAACGACTCAACATATACAATATTCCAACGACCTAAAACAGCAGCGACATAAAAGAACATAGCGACTTAATAAAGTAACGACCCAACACATAGGTCGGTAGCGACCTAACTCATAAGTCGGCAGCGACCTAACTTCTTCAGTGACTTAACAAAGTTCACGACCTAAGGATTTCACGCGACCTAACTAGGTCGTAGGTCGTAGAGCGACTTAACTTAGGTCGTGAGCGACCTAAAACTCCTTCCTTTGAACAACTCTGCGTGCATCCTTTGTTAGATCGTACGCGACCTATCATAGGTCGTTGGTTCCCTTCTTCCGCATAACTCGCTTCACCGCCTTGCTCTGGTACCTCGTTAACTCATGAGCGATCTTCAATAGGTCGTGAGCGACCTAAATTGTTACTAGGTCGTGAGCGACCTAAGACTTCATCAATCTGGGCATCATTCTGGGCTGCATCATCCTCTCCTGGTTGAGAAAAATCCGTCCTCGAATTTGCGCCCTCTTCTCCCACAACAAACTCATTCCCATGATACGGTATAAGATGTTTAACATTAAACACATCAGAAGTATACACATCTTCCGGCAGCTTCAACCTATAAGCGTTTTCATTGATCCATTTCACGATCGTTACAGGACCAATCTTTCGAGCTTTAAGTTTATTGTATGCTCCTACTGGAAAACGATCTTTCGTTAGTACGGTATATACTAAATCTCCTTCATTAAATTCAACGCTTCTTCGCTTCAAATCCGCAGATCGCTTATACTTTTCATTCGCTTTCTCCAATCATTCCTGAACGATTTGATGACATTCTGCCAATCCATCAGCAAAATCAACAGCCTGTTTAACGGTTCCCTTGGGTTGTGGTACTATCGTCAAATCCAACGGCCCCTTTGGTAAACTTGAATACACTATCTGAAATGGACTGAACCCTGTACTACGGTTTATAGCATGATTATGAGCAAACTCCGCTTGACATAATTTCATATCCCAACTCTTCAGATTATCCTTCACCAGGCACCGCAACAAATTTCCCAAAGACCCGTTAACAACTTCAGTCTGACCATCGGACTGCGGATGATAAGCACTACTGAAATTTAGCTTTGTTCCCACCATCTTCCACAAACTTAGCCAAAAATGACTTAGAAATCTAGTATCCCGATCAGAAACAATGGATTCTGGTAAACCATGTAAGCGATACACTTCTTTAAAGAATAACTCGGCAACACGGACGACATCAGCTGTCTTCTTATAAGCAATGAAATGTGACATCTTCGAAAACCTGTCCACTACAACATATATCGAATCATTCCCCCTCTGCGTTCTCGGCAATCCCAAAACAAAATCCATATTGATATCAACCCATGGTCTAACCGGCACGGGTAACGGCATATACAATGCCGCATTCGTCGCTGTTCCTTTGGAAATTTGGCAAATATGACATCTCTCCACAAACTTTCCAACTTCCTGCTTCATCGAGGGCCAATAGTAAGATTGAGAAATCAATTGTAAGGTACGATCTCGGCCCACATGATCTTCCTCATGCAACTCCTTTACGATCTTCATACGTAAACTGCACTCTGGTATGCACAATCGATTTCCCTTAAAAAGAAAACCATCCACCAATACAAATTCATCCGTCTTTCCCTCCTTGACTTTATCTACACACTTCGCAAAGTAAGGATCATCAACAAACATTTCTGGCAACACATCAAACCCTGTCACCTCTACCTTCATTGTAGTCAGCAAATGATTCCTTCGACTCAATGCATCTGCCACTCGATTCGTAATTCTCGATTTATGCTTCACCACAAATGTAAATTGTTGTAAGTATGCAATCCACGAAGCATGCCTTACCGCAATCTTGTCCTGTCCCTGCATATGCTTCAACGCCTCATGATCAGTATATAAAACAAATTCTTTATGAAACAAATAATGCCTCCAATGTTTCACAGCTTGCACAACAGCATAGAATTCCACATCGTAAGTATTATATCTCATCTTTGCTCCTGATAACTTCTCACTGAAATATGCAATAGGACGTCCCTTCTGACTTAACACCCCTCCAATTCCAACCTTCGATGCATCAGTATGTAATTCAAACAATAACTGAAAATCTGGCAACACTAGAATCGATGCTGTCGTCAAAAGTTCCTTGATCCTTTCAAAAGCAAATCCTACTTCCTTCGACCATGAAAATTGCTTCCCTTGCATACAATCAGTAACTGGTGCCATCATGCTACTGAAGTGTGGAATGAACCTTCGGTAGAATGACGCCAAACCATGAAAGCTTCTAACTTCTATAATCGTCCTGGGTTGTGGCCAATTTCTAATTGCTTCAACTTTATTCTAATCCACCTGTATACCTCCTCCCGATATAACATATCCCAAAAATAAAACACTGTGCGTCATGAACACGCATTTCTTCGTTGCAGCATAAAATTGTTCATGTAGTAGTACCATCAACACTTCTCTCAATAATAAAGTAAAACCTTGTTCACTGCCCTATAACATTTAATGGCGTCTACCACTACCCTGCCCACTGCTCTCAACACCTCCTCCACCCCTCATCCTCCTCCAATCTCCTTTGTTCCTCCCAGATATGCTCCACACTTCCGTCATCCTGCCTCTGCCCAACCCCCATCCTCCCTACACCACATTTGTTTGCCTCCCCCCCGATAACCCGATACTTGCCTCGCCAGATGTGTCCTACTGCTATGCCCGCAAACACCCCACATACCAAAAGGGCGGTCCCAGCTACGCTCAAGTCGTGTTATCTCATCAACCTCCGCCTCTCCTTCCCAAACCCAAACGTCCCAAACTCGTCCCAAAATTCAAATCCATGCGGGAAACGGTCAATTTCCTGTGTTCCAGAGGGCGGTGCTTGAAATGTGCGGGCATTGGACATGTGGCAAAATCATGCAGAAATGGAAAGATTTGCTATTATTGCGGATTCTTTGGTCACTTTTCATCCACCTGCCCCTTGAAGAGACAGGCTTCGTTCCCTGTGCAGTCCGTCCTCTCATCTTCCAAGACTAATAATGCCAAAAAACTCTCTCCTCCAAATAATAATCCCCATTCCGCACCCCAAACCCGATTTCCCAGACCTAATCCTTCCCCTGGTCCCACAGAAGCGAGGGCCCCACATCCTGATTCAAAGTCGATTCACATCCCATCGTCATCATCAGCCCTATCTCCACTTTCCAATGCCAACTTAAGCCCTCCCTCTCCTAAAATCTCCCCACAAAACCCATTAGCTCCTCTCTTCGCAAAAAAATTTCCAAGCCCTCAATTCCTCATGGAGAACTCAGCCCGCTACCTCATTGCCACAATAACCCAAGGTTTCTGGAGTGTGCTGGACATCCAAGCTGCCCTTAACCAACATGGGTATCGAGAAAGACCAATTTGGATGATGACCGATAACAGCTTCCTCATCTGCTACGACTCTGAGATAGAGAGAAATGTCTTCGTCACGACTGGCTCCTTAGCTAAACCAGGTGGTACTGTTTTTCTGAGACCCTGAACTGATCATGATAACTTCTCCGCCCTCTCCCTCGAACCTGAGTCATGGGCGAAAGTTGAAGGTTTACCCGAACTCCTCAAGGACAACTCAGATGCCATTGGAGAAGCCTTAAAACCCATGGGCAGATTCATTGCCTTGGATGACTGTGACTGGGCCTTCATTGACCACAGGTTTCTCTATGCTAAATTCCAATTCTTCGAGGGCATCTCCACCCCCTGTTCCTACGTGGCCTCCCTCAACAACTCTGACTTCCTCCTAACCATCAACCGCTGGCAACACTCTCACCCAAACCGTGCCCCTAACACCACCTACCTTGGCCTAGATTACAACCTTGAACAAAACTTCAACTTTCTCGACCAGAAATGGTCTACCCCTGAAATACTCTTAGACCAAGATGACTTATTTGATTCCATGTTTCACGAAGCCACCTTGCCACCCCCTACTCTTCCAGCTTTGCCACTACAAGATGCCTCTTTTGAAGTTTCAGGTCCCAGAAGAGGGATCCCAGCCCAATTCGATAGATGGGACCCAATGTTAGACCTCGATCTTTCCATCCCTCTCTACCAACAACCTATCCAGCCTCCCGAACCTGGTTTCGCCCCCTCCAACCTCATCCTCCCTGACTTCCCCATTATCACAGCCCCTGTCCAAGCTGACTCACACCCCGTTGACGTCACCTCCCCCATAATCGTGGCCCCTCCACTTGAACTCAATCAAGACATGGAAGTTCAGACTCCCCAGATAGACCCAGCGAAATTCTTCTCCCCAGCACTGGTTAGGCGTAGCTCCAGATTGGTTGGGGCAGCTTCAGATCCTGGACAAACTGGTAGTTTTTTATTGCCTGTTGTTTTTTCCTCCGCAAATAAAAGGCTTAATAAAATTTTATCACGTTGCGTGGGTGTGAGTTTGCACGATGAACACTTCACATGCATGCAAACTCTAGAACAAGAGCGTATTTCCCAATCCCAATGAAACTCATCACTTGGAATGTCCGGGGGTTGGGGGACCCATCTAAGCGTTACGCTGTTAACACTATCCTGTCCCCCCACAAAATTAATATTATAATGCTTCAAGAAACTAAGTTAGCTGACCCCACACAATCACACTTGACACAAACTGTTGGTACACTCTTATCTGGGTGGGCCCACATTGATGCCATTGGATCCCGTGGTGGGATCATAACAGCATGGAATGAAAATAAATGGTCCCTACATCAAATTATCAAATTCCCCTCAATACTTAATGTCGCTCTGCGAAACTCTGAATCAGGCATAATCTACTTCTTCTCGAATGTGTATGGACCCTCCGACTCACAAGGCAGGGCTGTCTTGTGGGATCATTGCATGGACTTCGCAGCCCGAATAAATGGCCCATGGATTATTGCCGGAGATTTTAACACCACTAGACACCCCACTGAAAGAAACTCTGGTAACCTTTCCCAAGACTCAACCGCCTTCAACAACTTCATCAATTCTTGTGTGCTAATTGATCCCCCCATCAGTAACCGCCTCTTTACCTGGTCTAACCGTAGAGACAACCCATCCCTGGCCAAATTAGATAGATTCCTCTTCAACACAGCCTGGGAAGACCAACATCCCCTCTCATCTGTCTCGGGACTGGCAACCACGATCTCGGACCATTGCCCCCTCCTGTTTGACTCTGGCTCTCTGAACACCATTCACAAACCATTTAGATTCGAACAACTCTGGCTTCTAGAGCCATCCTTTGATGATTTTGTCAAGTTAGCCTGGTCTCAACCCACCAATCTAGAATCTCCTACTGCTCATATTGTGGCCAAGCTCCGTTCGCTCAGAAAATTGATAAGACCATGGGCCAAATACATCTGGGGCTCCCTTAAATTTCGGATCTCACAAGTCCAAGATGAAATCCTCAACCTTAATATCCTCGCGGAATCTCAACCCCTAATCGAACCAGAAATACAACAGTTGAACCTCCTTGAAAAGGAATTGGACAGGCTCCTTAAACAGGAAGAAATTGGTTGGAAACAACGTTCCAGAGCAAAGTGGCTTGAAGAAGGAGACAGAAACACGACCTACTTCCACAGGTTAGCAAATGGGCGACGCAGATCCTCGACCATCTCTAACATTCAACATAACAACATCACCTACTCTGACCAATCTGATCTCCTCCACCTCTTCACCAACCATCACCGCAACATCCTAGGCAAACTTTCCACCCCTCTACCAGACATAGACTGGAGTCTCCTTTACCCTGACCCTCAAAGTCTGCAAGTAGATCACCCCTTCACGGAACAAGAAATCTGGAATGTAGTTAAAGATATGTCAGACAATAAAGCTCCTGGACCTGACGGCTTTGGCCCCCTTTTCTTCAAACACTTCTGGAGTACAGTGAAATCTGACATTATGGACATGTGCCTCGAATTTCAAAATGAACCCAGCTCGGTTGCACGAATCAATTATGCCATCATTTCCCTCATCCCAAAAACTGATGACCCTTCCTCCCTTGATTCCTTTCGACCTATCAGCCTCCTCAACACCACCTTCAAAATCATTATAAAAATCCTTGCAAACCGACTTCAAGCTGTAATATCCCCTCTAGTTGGCCTGGAGCAATCGGCCTTCATACTCGGGCGCAATATCCTAGATTGTGTGGCCGCCACTCAAGAAGTGGTGTCTTTCTGTCACAGAACCAACACCCCAGGAATCCTACTTAAACTTGACTTCTCTAAAGCCTTTGACTCAGTCAACTGGAACTTCATTCTCGCACTATTACGACATAGAGGCTTCCCACCGAGATGGTGCTCTGGATATCCTCTATCCTGAACTCCAGCATGTCTTCTGTATCAGTCAATGGAGAACTTGGTGGTCTGATCAAGTCCACGAGAGGTCTACGTCAAGGAGACCCTCTCTCCCCCCTAATTTTCGTTCTTATTGCAGATGTCTTCAACCGCATGATTAAACTGTCCATCTCCAACAACCACTTGGCCGGAATCAGCATCCCTACATCTAACCTTCAAATTTCCAACCTACAATTTGCTGACGATACCATCCTCTTTGCCTCACCCAATCCTAATCACCTACACTGCCTCAAAGTTCTCCTTTATGTTTTCGAATTAATCTCTGGCCTCTCCATCAACTTCCACAAAAGCTCCCTTATCATGCTTGGCAATACCAACCACCTTGGTCCCGCAACCGCTGCCGTCCTCAACTGCAAACTTTCCCAGTTTCCAATCTCCTACCTAGGTCTACCTATTCGGCCCACCAGACTCACGCGTCCTGACTGGTTACCCCTCATCAACAAAATTGAATCCCGCCTCGCATCCTGGAAAGCTACTTCCCTCTCGACAGCTGGTAGATTAATCTTAGTTAAATCGGTCCTCTCTGCCATCCCACCCTACTGGATCTCCTTCCACAAACTCCCCCCTTGGGTTTCCAATAAAATTGACAAATCTCGCAGGACCTTCTTATGGAATGGCTCCAAAGAAAAATGCCTTATCAACTGGCGCTTAGTCTGCCTCCCAAAATGCCATGGTGGCCTTGGTGTCCCGGATCTTTCCTCGCTCAACACTGCCCTATTAACAAAATGGCTCTGGCGTTTTCTCTCCCTTGATAATTTCCTCTGGAAGGATTGGATCCTACATTCATATCACTACTCTAATCCACACCTAGCCCTACACCTCCCCCCCAGTTGCAGACCTTCTCCATTCTGGTCCAATGTCCTCCACACCATCCCCCGAGTCAAATCCCTCTTTCAAGTCTTAATAGGCAATGGCAACAACTGCCTATTCTGGCATGACACGTGGGTGGCCTCTTTCCCCCTAGCCAAAACACTACCTAACCTCTTCTCCTCCTCAAATCTACAACTTGCCACCACCTATACCATGTGCCACCTGGGCCCCAATAGCCTTCATCCCCCCTCCCTTTTTTCCATCGAAACTTTCAATGAGCTTCTCGTAGCCTAGAAAATCCTACAATCCCTTCGCCTATCCCACTCACCAGACCGCTTCACCTGGGCACTCAATCCATCCAAAGGCTTCTCCGTATCATCTTGCTACTCTTTCCTCATCCACCCTCGCCGCCTTTTCCCCTACAGCGGGATTTGGAACTGCCACTCACACCCTAGATTCCTCTTCTTCCAATGGTGCCTCATTCGTAACCGCATCAACACCAAAGACAGACTTATTCGCCTAAACATCCCCACTGATCCCCTCTGCGTACTTTGCTCCTCTCAAGTCGAAACAATTACCCACCTTTTCTTAGACTGTGATTTCTCTTTCGCAATTTGGGCCCCAACCAGCGCGCATCTATTGGGTTACATTCCGGAGCGCATTTCATTTTTTGAATACTGGCAGCAAGACCTCGGAAATCACAATCTCGACATCTTTATCACCATTTACTGTTGGTGCATCTGGAAAGAACGAAATGCTTATGTCTTCAACAAACCTAGATCTTCAACCACGGCCATCTGTAGTCGAATCTCACAACTTTTCAATTACTGGACAGGTACCAACTCGGCCCCCTTCAGATTTAGACTGAGGTCCGCTCCTGCTGACTCGGCGGAATCAATGGCCAGTACCAGCGCCACCCCACGGTAGCAGCTCCTGCGCGATTCTGTCTGCCCTCATTTTGTCTGTTGAATCATCGATTTCGGTGATTGTGTCCCATCCTATAATCCATTAACTCTTATGTACATTACTATGTTAGCTAGCTTAGCCTATTTTTTTGGCCACCGGTTGGGCTTGTCAACCGGACCTTATTTCATATTATTCTACTATTATTATTAACCGGCTGTGTAGTTTATCACTACACAACCGTCTTTCTCAAAACACTTCTCTCAGATGTTGCAAGTGTTCTTCTGGACTTCTACTATAAATCAGTATGTCATCAAAGTACACCACCACAAACTTCCCAATGAATGGTCTAAAAATCTGATTCATCACTCGCATGAAAGTACTCGGTGCATTCGACAAACCAAACGGCATGACCAGCCATTCATACAATCCTTCTCTCGTCTTGAATGTTGTTTTCCATTCATCTCCTGGTCTGATTCGAATTTGATGATAACCGCTCTTCAAATCAATCTTCGAAAAGATAGTAGCCCCGCTCAACTGATCCAACAAATCATCAAGCCTCGGCATCGGAAATCTGTATCTGACAGTAATCTTGTTCAGTGCCCGACTATCAGTGCACATCCTCCACGTCCCATCCTTCTTCGGTACTAACAATGCTGGCACATCACATGGACTTAGACTTTCCTGCACATGCCCCTGATCAAGCAATTCTTCCACTTGCCTTCTCAACTCCTCATGTTCCTTTGGACTCATTCTGTAGTGCGATCTATGTGGCAACACAGCACCTGGAACAAGATCAATTTGATGTTGAATGTCTCTCAACGGCGGTAACTCCGTTGGTAGCTCTTCCGAAAATACATCGTCAAACTCTTCCAGCACTGGCTTTACTTCTTCAGGGATTTCAACCACTTCATGACTCTCTCGTCCAATCAACAAGAATACTTCAGGTTCCTCTTCTACCTCCTTAACAAACTCCTTTAATGATAACAAAGTTTTCAACTCTTCAATCTCTTCCAACTTGTTTTCTTCTTATTGTCGCTTCTTAGGAATCAAAGTGATTTTAGTTCCTTCAAACATAAAACTATAACTGTTAGTACGTCCATCATGTTGCACAGCCCGATCATACTGCCATGGTCTCCCCAGCAACAGATGGCATACATCCATGTCAACAACATCACACCAGATTTCATCTTTGTATTTTTTTCCAATTGAAAAATTAACACAAGCTCTTCGATTAACTTTCACCTCCCCACCTTTCCTCAACCAAGCTAACTTGTAAGGTTTCGGATGCTTCTCTGTCTTCAATGATAACTTCTTCACAGCTTCTGTAGAGATAATATTATCACAACTTCCCGCATCGATGACAAACTTGCAAACCCTTTCCAAGATAGTGCATGTTGATTGAAAGATGTTATTCCTCAACCAGCTAGTTTCTTCCTCTTACTTTGGTGTTAGACATGATCTCTTCATCATCAATGAATACCCTTCATCTCCCGACACATTCTCTTCCTCCTCATCATCTAGTGAATTAGAACAGTCAGCCTCTACCTCATCTTCCTCTGCCTCCGCAATCATCGTTCGTTTCTTTGGCTTTGTACATTCATTGCTTTTGTGACCCATCTCCTGACAATTGAAACATTTGATACCACTATTGACCCTGGTCTTAGCAACTTCATTGACAACCGGTTTTGCAACAGCCTTCGAAACATTCGCATTGCTACTAGCCCCTTTCATTGGATTGTTAGAATTTGTAAACACACCACCACCTCGTCTTCCTTGTTTCTCCCAAGCAAGTGCTTTCTGATGTGCCTCAGCAACAAATCTGGGATCAAACATATTCACCATGTCTTGAATCTGCATTCTCAACCAACAAATCTAGCCGTTAGCTGCTCTTCCGTTTCCATAATATCATTCCTGGCAATAAGCTGATAAAATTCATCGGCATAATCATTAACAGTCTTCGTTCCTTGCCTCAAGTTCTGCAAACGTTGATACATAAGAGACTGATAATTGTAAGGTAAGAATGTAGCTTTCATCAACTTCTTCATCTTCTCCCAAGATTCAATCTTTGACTTCCCCATCCGTTCACGTGTATGTTTGGTTTGCTGCCACCACGCCAAAGCTCTACCCCTCAACCTTGTAGCAACCAACTTCACTCTACGATGTTCTGGAACCTCCTTGAAGTCAAAAATCTCCTCCACATTAGACAACCAATCCAAAAACTCCACAGCTTGCATACCACCTTTGAATTCTGGAATTTCAGTCTTCATCCCCGATTCCCATCGACGATCATCCTCAACATCCCTATATGCATTACGTCCTTGGTCATGATCTCGATAATGAATATTGCTTCTATCACTCTCTTCATCATAATCACGTGTATTTCGATATCGATCTCGACCATTAACATCTCTTCGATCACGCATGTCTCTTCTACTATGTCGTTCTTCATCATGATATGGCTCATACTCAAACTCACGTTGAGTTCTTCTTTCATCATCTCTATACTCATGCTCATGGTGATCTCTTCTCATCGAAACTGATGATTCTCTTCTACCATGATCAGAATGTGGCGACACCCTCCTTGCTTCCGTAACCGATGGCGAAACTCTGTTTCCTCCATGGTTCGAGATTGGTGACCTCCGTCTTTGACCTTGATTCATATCATTCATCAATTTCTCTAACCTTCCAATACCTTCATCTAACTTCTCATTGAATTTGTTACTTATGCGTTGTTCCATTTGCTCGGCATCTTCCCACTTGTACAAATCTTCAATATTTTGATGGCGATTAGCTCATCTCGACGGCATGGTTAAATGAAACAAACTTCAACTCTCGGTATGAATAAGAATAATGCACGGCCTTCACTTGCTCTCGGCTCCAACTTCAAATTTCAAACACCTTTCAAACTTAGATCCAAAATGAGGTGGATCGAAATCTTCAACTTCGTTGCAACTTAGGATGAACACGACTTTGAACTCTTGAATAAAAATTGGTTCCAAGACTCGGCTTAGCTATGATTGGCTAAGTCTAGCTCTGATACCAAATGATGCAGCAGCGGAATAACAAAAATGATGATTCTGCGAAAGTAACAATCGATGGAATGAAGAATACTGAATGGCCCAAATTCGTTGATCCGAAGATACCGAATTCTAGCTATCTTCGTCACGTTGATCGCGCACGATACCGTGAAGGAAGATCTACAATTCTTCAGACGTTGATCAAGCGCACTTGATACCGTGAATTGGCTTCTACGATTGTTGAATCGAGCGCACTCGATTGCCGAAAGAGGAGATAGGAGATTACACTCAACTACCAATATGGTGAAAGCACAAAGCTAACAAAACAAAAGTTTTTATTCAAAATCAACTAAACTATTACAAATGGCACCACCGGCCTATTTAAAGAAGTTACAACCCAACACTGAAATCTGTACAACACCTAGGTCGTGAATGACCTATAACATGCAACTTAGTACAAGCAGTGACACACCCGCGACCTTCGACCTAAACAAGGCCGTTAACGACCTAACAGATATTTACAACACACAACCCGCCTCAGCCGACTTAACAAATGCGACTTACGACTTATGTACAAGCAACTTAAGAAAACATGTTACAACACCATACAACGACTCAACATATACAATATTCCAACGACCTAAAACAGCAGCGACATAAAAGAACATAGCGACTTAATAAAGTAACGACCCAACACATAGGTCGGTAGCGACCTAACTCATAAGTCGGCAGCGACCTAACTTCTTCAGTGACTTAACAAAGTTCACGACCTAAGGATTTCATGCGACCTAACTAGGTCGTAGGTCGTAGAGCGACTTAACTTAGGTCGTGAGCGACCTAAAACTCCTTCCTTTGAACAACTCCGCGTGCATCCTTTGTTAGATCGTACGCGACCTATCATAGGTCGTTGGTTCCCTTCTTCCGCAAAACTCGCTTCACCGCCTTGCTCCGGTACCTCGTTAACTCGTGAGCGATCTTCCATAGGTCGTGAGCGACCTAAGACTTCATCAATCTGGGCATCATTCTGGGCTGCATCATGTTGTTATCAATAAATGAATTTATTATGATGTACTGTTTCAAATACAAATGGTCGATAATAAATGTTTATATATGTAACATCAAGAGTTAATAATTTTACGTAAGCAAGCAAATGATTTGAGAAAGTATGAATATTATTTTCCAAAGTAGTTAAAAGGAATTTTAATGGTATATTTTGTGTTAAATTGTCCATTGGGTATTTTAAGAATTCTGGTCGATGCGTTTGGCCAGCGTTATCGATAAGGATTCCTAAACACTAGAACGAGGCATTTCGGAATAATAATTTGAAAAGAATTATCTGTTTTGGAAGAGAAAACAATATTTTGAAAGTAATACAAGGGATGAAAAAAATATATAATAATAAATGCAATGTTTTAGTTTACAATAAACAAGCTATGAGTTGAAAATTTCATTAAAATTTTAGATTTTTGAATTTCATATATATGATATTTTAAAATTTTCAAGATTGAAAATCTTCAAAGTATTTTTAGATTATTTGAATTTAAAGTCAAAAGGAGGTTTTAAGTAGGTGAATATTTTTAAACGAAGAAAATATTGATATAAATATTTGTTTATTGTTTAGAAAATTCAATATATCATATATAAAATATTTGAGACAAACTCTATGTTTTTAAATGGTTGAATTTGAATTTTATAAAAAGTAATTGATTGATTTGGATATAAAGCATATATATATATATATATATACAAAAAGAATATTCTTTTGAAATGATGATTTAAAAAAGATGAGATATGAAAATTGTAATTTGAAAAGAAACTAAAATTTTATAATAAAAAGAATATGTACATATATACATCACGGTATTGAATATTGTTATATAAGTTTCAATTTGAACTGATTTTAAAATAAGTGTGTTGTTCAAATATTTTGAATAAGTAATTGTTCTTTAAAAGTAATAATAATAATAATAATACTTCTGTGATAGTTATCATTTTTTGGAAAAGAGGAAACAATATTGTTCTGTTATTTGAAAACAAAAAATTTATGTCTTTGTTGAAAAATTAAACTTAGAATTTCAGTCTGTATACCAAGGTATTCTTTAGCCCTTTTATGAAATGTGATTTTACTAAGAGAAGCATTTATTATTTAGTTAATAATACCAAGCTCACACAACTGATGTAATTTATTAAAAATTAGTTCAATCTTATACCCGTCAGTGGTGTTTTTAGTTTGTAATAATTTTCTTGTACAATCTTTTAAAAAAAATTAATAA